>OW964827.1:30698774-31207759 GCA_943142095.1 Ophonus ardosiacus | reverse complement strand
CTGTGTTTTTAAACGAAAATATTTACTTTGTAATGACCAACAGATTATCAACTTGACGTCACAAATTTCAAGGACGTTTCTAGAGCTGTAAAAATTACAATTTTGTAACATTAAATTATGAATTAAAACTTTTTATTAAACATGTTTTATTATATTTTTCTACTATATGAAGATGGAAACTATAGAAAAAAGTTATTATTTTACATTAATTCCATATCACTGGAATACCCCATTCCAAACTCAATTTCAAAAATTCTCTAACACTGCTGCGGATATCACAAAATAATTGTTGACACCTCCGCAAGTGGTCTGATGCTCTTGCCTGGCTGATAACAATTACTATTAAAATAACAACAGTTTCGAATTTTAACAATCATCTTTAAAAAGCAAGTTATTACGTAGAAATAAAGATTGTATAAAAGCCCGATTATAATTCTGTAACTGAAAACTGTTATACACTGATTCAGTTGGCAATAACAAAAATATTACTTGAAATTGGTAACACTGATACAAAAATTTATTTTCTGTTGTTGACAGTGACATTTGAAAATTTAAATTTGGATATATTTACAATTTTTTATTAAAATGGTTGTTATTTCCCTTACCCGTTATTTTTATTTTTTACATTACCCATAAGCAATAATCTAAAGCACTCAAATCGTATTTTCTGTCAGGCCTCACCTCTAACAATCTATTTCTATTTGTTTGTCAAAATGACATGTCAAATAGTATTTCCGCTTTCACCTGGTATTGTGTAAACTGTGGAATATAAAGATCCCAGAATTGTATTACCAACTGCATTTCTTTTTGATCACTCTGTAGCTACCGCGAGTTGAATGAGCCTGATCTAGTGTGCGCTGAACCTACTTAGACGGGCCGAACTGTAGTAAATAGGGGAATTACGTACATTGACGTTTAGCCGAATGTTTACAATAATGGGGGATTCCGCGATTTTTTAATTTTTTATGTTACAGTATTTTTAATTCAGAAATCCCATAATTTTCTTTTTTTAATTCGGTTTCTTATGGAAGAAAAAAAAATAGCAAATATTTGGTATTCAGCGTTTCCCGCCATACGACGTAAGCGAACCCAATGCAGTGGCATATCGTGCTTTCTCTCAGCAGCTGCTGTCTTTGCTGCCGTTATAAACCATGTCAATGTTGGTGTGACTGTTAAATTTGAAAATTTCATTTTGTTATTTCTTTTCTTTAACTTCTCTATCTTAAATTTAGTATACTATAGTTACAGTTTATTAGTATTTAAGTATTTGTAAAAATAATAGTGTGCAGCCGCATAACCCCAGCCTTTTCCGTTCACAATACGCGAAAGTTTTACTAAGTTGTTCAGAATAAAAAATTATGGATCTAAACAATATTTCAGGAAGATCTATTGAAGGTATCCAGCCAGTCAAGCGGTTTACGTCATAAATAAAATCAGCCTTATTCTTGTGAGCCTTGTTAAGCGAATAACAATTGTTATTATGTAACAATATTGTTAATATTACAATACAATGATGAATTGTATTCACGTAATCATTGATGTTTGTTAGCAAATTGTCTGCTGAGCAATATTGTTACGCTTGATAATAATATTGTTATTTGGCAATCTTGTGACCTCTATTACCTTGTTATTACAACAAGAATTGTTATTTCTGATTGCTAGGCAGGCGAAAACTAAAACCTTGTCGCCTGAGTGCAACATTGTTATATTTTAAAGTTAAGTTTATTTTGAATAAAATGGCAAATATAGATTTTGTTTTACTTTTGGGAGCAATGGGGTATTCCGGTGATATGGAATTAATGCAAAATAATAACTTTTTTCTATAGTTTCCATCTTCATATAGTAGAAAAATATAATAAAACATATTAATAAAAAGTTTTAATTCATAATTTAATGTTACAAAATTGGAATTTTTACAGCTCTAGAAACGTCCTTGAAATTTGTGACGTCAAGTTGATAATCTGTTGCTCATTTCAAAGTAAATATTTTCGTTTAAAAACACAGATGGTGCCACTAGTTAACACGCGCGGGTATATTTCTTGTTTGACATTTCGTCCACTTGACATCATAAGCGCGCCATGACAAGAAAATTTGAACTGCGATGAAATTTTTTAAAATTCATATCTCATGTGATGCATACATTTTCTTACTCAAAGTTAGATATTCAGAGTCCTACTGGTCAGTACTAATGTAAAAAAATATTTTTAAAAATTGTCGGAATACCCCATTGAGAACGAAAAACAGAGGTAAAGTAATAATCAATATTTTTCTTGTAATTTAAATATTGGAACTTAAATACATATTTCAGATACAATTTAAGGTTAGAACGACAACAACTTCCTGATTCAAGTAATCCGTTAACGATGTAACGCTATTTCGATATTTTTAAATTTTATTTTATGAATAGACAAGAATAGGTTTCATATTTTTGTAAATGAAACGGGTGCATACTCAACGCCCCGAATATTCAAAACTAGAATTTTAAAATCAGAATATGCACACACAAAATCATTCAAATCCCAAATATTCAAACATAGAATCGCGCATTCCCGAAAGCGTATCAGCAGAACCATCGCTAACCAACGTAAACATAATCTAACGTTTACTCCTTCTGGCCCCGCCCACATACTCGGTTTATGAATCATTCGGGCAAAGCGCTTTCTGGCAATGCACGATTCGGTTCTTGAATATACGGGATATAAATGATTCTGTGCGTGCATATTCTGGTGTTAAATATTTTGAATATTCGGATGTTAAAGGCTTTCCCAATGAAACCTATAATATTTGAAATAAGTGGCATTTATAATTTAATTTATTTTTATTTCTCATTTTTAATATTAAAGTTCACATTTGACAGTTGAAGTAGCGATTTTTCGGAAGTAGCGCTATTTCAAGATATTAGAATCAGTGCCGGTTTTACATAATAGGCTAACTAGGCTATAGCCTAGGGGCGCCAGCCGTTGGGGGGGGGGGGGGGGGGGGGGGGGGGTGACGCCGAGAAAAAATATTTGATATAATAATGAGATGTTAAGCAAAAAAAAAAAAAAAAATTAAAAACTTGGAAAAAACATTTTTGCCTTTATGGCTAGCATTCGTATAGAAAATGCATTCTGAAGCAATTTGGAGACACTTTATGAATAACAGTTTTTTTATCAGATTTCATCGTTTTGCGCTGTAAAACACTCTAAAAACACGTATAACGCCTAGAAAACACATTCTGAAGCGATGTGGAGACACTTTATGAAAAACAGTTTTTTCATCAGATTTTAAACTTTTGGGACCCAGTTTCTTTCTTATATTTTGATGGAATATGATTGTTTATGGCTGAATATGATAGATTACACTATATTTTAGTGTATACAAGCTTTTGAAGGGCTTCCGTGGTGCCCTTGCCTATGCAGTCGAAGTACCGTTTTATAGTACTGAAAATCGCGTATTTCGTATAGAAAACGTATTCTGAAGCAATTTGGAGATACTTTATGAATAACAGTTTTTTTCATCAAATTTCATCGTTTTGCGGTGTAAAACACACAGTAACCAATTTTCTTATTGTTCTATTAGCGCATATTATAATAATATTTTTTTTTTTGTTTCATAAATATTTATTTAGGAAGAATATATATACAATTTATTTACTTTAAGGTTGTTATTATTTTCTTAAATTATACATGTACAGAAAATAAATAAAATACTATAAAAAGTATAATTTTTCGTTTTCCACTCATATACATACCCTAATTATTTATTAAAAATTATAAGGGTCGCTATAAATGTTTTAGCCTAGGGGCAAAATTTATGTAAAACCGGCACTGATTAGAATACGGGCCATAACCACTAGATTAAACATCAAATGATTAATATATTCAGTCAACTGCTTAATGTCCCTAGATTTCATCAAAAATTTCCCTAAATTCATTGCTAAGTCATAACAATTGTTATGATACTAAAATTGTTGAATGTCAATAACAAGGGTGCCACCTGAATACAAAATCAAAACAATATTGCTAACAGCCTTGTTCGGAAAATTGTTATTTTAGCCATTTTGCTACAATTACAAGAATCACAAGAATAAGCCTGAATATCACTAGATACAATGGCTGGTAGCACAAGCGTGGTTCTAACACCGGTATTAGCTAGAACCATGTCAATGACTTGGCACACACTACAGGGTTGTTAACAAAATAAGAGTTGCCAATATACTGAATTAAGTCGAAAATGTACTGACAGCCATATTCAATAAATTTGACCTCATTATTCAAACTGTTTTTCCAAGAAACAAGTTAAAAAAACAAGCCATATTAAATAATTTTAAATAGCGTTGGCAGATTTATTGAATATGGCTGTCAGTAAATTTTCAACTTGATCAATATATTGGCAACACTTGTTTTCTTAACTAACTTGAAGTATGTGTCAAGTCGTTGACACGGTTCTAGTTAACACCGGTGTTAGAACCACGCTTGTGCTACCAGCCATTGATGTCATGCGTTAAAAAGTTTACATGAACATGTAAAACGGATTAAAATAGGATCTACGGGTTGCCTTCATAAATCCAAATCTTTTTTAAAAAGGAATCATTTTTTTTTTCAGCGAAATCCAATTTTATTTAAAATATTCTAAAGGATACCTACTTCTTACGCCGTTATAAATACTTCATTCTACTAGTATATGCAACAAACTATCTATAGTGTTATGTGAGATCCTTAAAAAAATATATAGAATATTGCATAATACCATACAATTTCTCACTGTTTCTGTACATTCCGTATAGCGTTCGCCACACGCTGAACATATGGATTTAATTTTCAAATTATTACTAACAGAACAAAATATTACCTCAATAATACAATTCAGTGTAAGTAAGAGCCCACCATTCTATTTTTCATTTTCAAAATCCATACTAATAAAATAAATGCGAAAGTAACTCTGTCTGTCTGTCTGTTACGTTTTCACGCCTAAATGGCTGAACAAATTTTGATGAATTTTGGTATAGAGATAGACTAAACCTTGGAGAAGGACATAGGCTACCTTTTGTCGCGAAAGTAAAACTTGAAGGGGTGAAATAGGGGATGAAAGTTTGTATGGAGAACCCATCATTTCTTCCGCTTAGCCAATTTTGATGAATTTTGGTATAGAGATAGACTGGCGCTTGGAGAAGGGCATAGGCTACCTTTTGTCGCGAAAGTAAAACCTGAAGGGGTGAAATAGGGGATAAAAGTTTGTATGGAGAACCCATCATTTCTCCCGCTGAACTAATTTTGATGAATTTTGGTATAGAGATAGATTGGACCTTGGAGAAAGACATAGGTACCTTTTGTTGCGAAAATAAAATTTGAAGGTGTTAAATAGGAGATGAAAGTTTGTATTAAGAACCCATCATTTCTCAAGTTAGGGATATAAAAATTCTTATTTGCGCCTTTGGTAAGAAATAAAGTGTTTTAGCGTTTTTGAAAAATCGTCCCTCAAGACGGTAAAATAGGGGATGATTTCAATTATTTTTTTTATCTTTGTATCTATAGTCAAGTTTTAATCGTTAGCAGATTTTCGATATTTGTCGGCGAGATAGCTTGCATCATGTGTACCTAAATAAAAGTACCCGAGACATGAGATCGGGTGGGCAGTGGGCAGAGCCTGTTACATGTACGATGCGAAGCAAGTTACCGGCTCCCTATGTAGCGTATGTCTCCGAAGTAAATACTGGTATATACGTGTAGCTAATCGTTATTCTAGCTTTAACCGTGCGAAGCCGGGGCGAATCAGCTAGTAAGTTAATAAATTAACTACAAGCTCTTGAATTTGACATGACAGAGCATTTGATATTTTGTCAATGTACAACGAAACAAAAAACAAAATAAAATCACAATACAGGTTGAAATAATAATATTTTGTAATATACATGTTCAGAATTACCAATATTAAAAAAATATAATCAAACGTCATTTTGCAAAAATTAACAAAATTTTACTTAATAATAATAATAATAAAAACAATAAAATAAATTTAAAAAAATATAGAAAATTTCAAAAATCCCTAAACGATGACGTAAACCGCTTCATTGACTGGATAGTCCATCCATACCTACTTTGATTAAACCGGTTTAAATTATTAAATGACGGTTTATGGGCATCAAAGATTCACCTATGTTTTAGCAAAACACGGAAATATATACTTGACATAAACCATGGAATAATAATTTGATTTAAACGTCAACGTTAGCACAGAGGGCAGTGTAGTAGGTAATTAGATATCTGTAACTCTACGATATAAGTCATTATTTTTTGTAATGTATTAGAAAGTAATGTCACCATTAACGTAATTATATCACACTACATAAATTACATACACACGTCAAATAATATTTCTCTTTCTAACATGGAACGTTGCTAAACTATTACTGTATAAAGTGCGGTGCATTCTTTCTTCGAACAAGTGACCTTGAATAGTCATCTTTCGTGAATCCAATTATACCTAATGTTACACCTAAAACTCACGGTTAGAAAACTCGTGTTCAGTTGTGATCAATGAAATCATGTTTTTTTTTTTAAATAAAAAAAATATAAAGATTCTTTACAAGTTCGGCGCCACACTCAAGCATACGTATCGAAGTTGTGTGCCATTCTCAAAATTTCCATAAGATGCAACATAAACAGCGATGCTTAAAAGGACCGGTGGCACACAGGTAAGTATCTGTCTAGCTCTTATAAATGCCAGTGGCAACGAACGTGTTAAGCATATATAATTACCTGCATGTTGTTTAGAAGGATCTACGTCATCAGGTATTCCTAAAACAATATTTTCGTCATTTGGATCAAGCGTAAGAATTTTGGGTTTTGGAATTTTTTTCATTTTCTCTGCATCCCAAATCACTTCATCTTCCCATTGACCATAAACAAGTTCTTCATTTTCAACCGGGAAAATAGAATACCACGTGTCATCGTTATCTACTTCATTACGTTGAGGAGTTTTCGGTAACAAACCACTATTTAAAAAAAAAAAACATGGTAATAGTGTGTCCCATTTAGAGGTGCCATCATTGGGATCTAGAGAACTATAAGAGATACGATGTTGGTTAAATGAAACTTTTTGTGCACCTTTAGGAGGCCATTTCAGACGTAATTTTGTTTTTCCAAAAATTCTTATAGGGCGCTAGATATTGGCGAAAAACTGAATTTTGTTGATTTTTTTCTTTATCAAATAACTTTTAAACTATTAGTAATTAACTAAAGGCGCACAAAAAGTTCCATTTAACCGACATCGTATCTCTTATAGCTCTCGAGATCCCAAAGGTGGCTCCTGTAAATGAGACACATATAAATCACAATTAAAAAAAAAAAAATGTCCGGTAGAAAATTAAACCATTAAATATGATAATGGAACATTACCTCCTATACGTTATTCAGGTAGTTGTGCCATAAATTCTGTCACTAATACAAGAAAGGCTTATTCTATATAAGCAAAAGAAATCTGATAAATAACAAATGTTATTTAATTGTTACGCTTTCTTCTTTCACATACTTCTGCAAACGTTCCGGCCACTCATCTATTGCAACACGCAAAACTTCCAGGGGTATGGAAGCAGCTATCTCCACTTAACGCCTTTAATGCCTCAATATTGCGATGAGGTTTGGAGAAGGAATTCTCCTCTAATACATTCCACAAACGGTAGTCCAAAGGATTAAGGTCCGGACTTCCAGAGGGTGAATCATCAATGGCAATGAATCCCGGTAAATTCAGCTCTAACCAGCGTTACGACGATTTCGCTATGTGCGCGGACGATGAATCTTGCTGAAAATCCTGTGCTTACCAGCGATCAAGGAGTCATTCAGCGGCACAGCAACTCCCCCTCCACCAAATCATCACTGACGTGAGGTGGTGGCCCCGTTTTACCTTCCGGATTTTCTCTGCAGCTTCACGAGAGTTGTGAATATAAATTCTACCATTTTGGCGGTTAAATTAAATTGAGGCATGAAAGAGTGATAAAACGGCAGATTCCATACCCCTGGAAGTTTTGCCTGCTGCAATAGGTAAGTGGCCGGAACGTTTCCAGAAGTATGTGAAGAAGAAGGGTATTTCGAATATTTTTTTTTTTTTTAAAAAAAAGATCATTATACTCTGTTTTTTAACCAGGAGGAGTAAATGTGAACTGCTTTAGTGCTGTTAATTGCTTATGGATTATTTTAGAGAAAAAAACTTCAAATAAGAGTTATAGAAAAATTAATTGTACGCAATTTGTATTTGAAGTATTTTTCTCTAAAATAATCCATAAACGATTGACAGAGTTAAAACACTGCACAATTACTCCTCCTGGTTAAAAAGCAGAGCATAGTAGGTAATAATTAAAAACATTTGTTTTTTACCTCCCGGTACCCTTGGTAAAGAAGGTATAGGGAACCTGCTAAAAATCACATATCGAGATTTTACTAAATGACCACGTTTTAAGGTCCTTAGAAGCTAATTTTAACATTTTCACGATGATGTGTGTGGGTGTGTGTGTATGGATTTTGTTATCGCTCTAACTCAAATACTATCATTCAGAAAATTCTGAAACCTTGTATTTCTACCCTACTCTAATAAGGAAAGAAACCATTAGAGTTTGGTGTAAATCGGATAATCGGAAATGGCACTTTATCTGAAGTTCATAATGATTTTTCTTCAAAAAATACCATTAAATGCCATATTTTCGCATTATATGTCATTATGAAAATTAAAGATTATTAAATTTTGTACAGGAATACATTAATACTTTTTCTATATATTTTACAGATAAATTTAAAAATCACTTTTTTTATATAAATCTCGAAGCCTAAGATAAACACAATTCCTTTGTTACACAGTTCATATTTCAAATGAATGTAACTGACACACTGTCAAAAAAATAATCACTTCAAATTAATAATAGTGGCATTTTAAAAAGAAAATAGTAAATAAAGCAATAATTATATGCAATGGAACACAATATAGTTTGCAGCATTAGTAAAAACGTAGGTATTTAAATTAATAAAAATTAAATAGCGGGAGGTTTTGTGTTGGCCACATCAGATTTTTTTTTATCAGATTTCTTCTGTTTATATAGAATAAGCCTCACTTGTGTTAGGGACAGAATTTATGGCACGACTACGTAATATTAATAATTTTATTAATGCATAAATTGGCAAAAATTATATAAATTTGCAAATAAGTACCTAATTGATTCAATTTTTAATATGTGATATGAAAAGATCTTCAAATGTCTGCGTGGCACACTGGTTAGCATGACAGCCTGAGAAATCGAAAACGGGTTGGATTCTCCAATATCATCTTTTTTATATCCAAAAATGGTTGAACTTTTAAAAATCTATATTCTATTTTCTATCATTTAGAAATAATAACATTGTAATAAATAAAGAGAAAATAATTGACAATAATGGGGTTTCCACTATTTTTCATTTTTTTTTTATGTTACTCTTCATGAAAAGTTTTATTTCGTAGCTCCTTTAAACGGCCAATGTTTACCGCCACGACAGTACGTATGGGTCCGGGTAACGCTCAATATTGAATTGATGCTGCTAAGTCACTAGATATATAAAGTACCGCAATTCATTGTACCAATGTGTTAGAGAGAGAACAACGTTCTATAATAGTCTCATATATCTGGTGACTAGTGTCAATGCTATCATTCTAAACACGTAGTGAGTAAATTAATTTTACTGTATTTTTCATTGTTTTTCCTCTTGTTATTATAATTTCTGGCGTAGTGAGAAAGACAATTCATAATACTGAGCTGTTGTGTAAAGAATTGTACTAGGAGAGAAGATAAAATTCGGTTATTTCGTTTGTCTTCAGGTAATCAAATCTTCAAGCTATGAAACTATCAACACGTATGTATTTTTAATATTACATTATTACCAGATACCGCAAATGTTCAAAGATTGGAATAGGCAGGCATGATTTGACCGAAAATTCCAGGGTATGTGAATTAAGTTTGGGTCATAAATACATGAGCCATAATTTAAACCGAATTTTAGGTACATTTTTCGGAGAATCAATTTGAAACGAAGCGGGTGGACGATAGAAAATTACCACGGAGTGATTCTGTGTCAGACCTATTAAAAGAAGAACTATACCAATGTGTCTCTATAGTCGAATATGTATCGAAGGCAATAATTTTGATGGTGCTCTTGATCCTGAAGATGAGAGCTTATTTACATGCAATCCTACTTTTAAACAGCAACATCAGCTTGTTCAAAATTTACGCAAAGCTTTGCAAAAAGCTTTGCGCGAGCGTAACATGTAAAAGGAAAAATTGCAAACCAAAGTAGAACATTTAGACAAAGTCTTTGAAGACATTTATGATTAGAAAATACAATGAATAAAGGATTAAAATTGTAATGGCCTGTGGGACGAAAGGTTATGAAGAAATAAGACCTCAAAATCTGCCTTTTCCCAGTATTAGAACGCTACAACATCGTATTTGCAATATAAAATTTAATGCAGGTATATTAAAAGACATAGTTAAACTAAAGATTTGGGAAAAGTATTGACACACTTATTTCGGTTGTTTATAAAATTATATGCCTAAATAAAAAACAGCAGATCGAAATTACTATTAAAATTGCAATATACTCAGGCTAGGTCATTTTTCCATGCGATATTTTTCATTTAGGTGTTTTATTTGGTTTCAGGTAACGAATTTCAGTGAAGAAGAAAAGCAGGGCGTGTTGATGGTGGACTAAATGGCTTCAAAATCTGGCATTCAGTATGATACTTCTACATAGGCAACTGTAGGACAGCCTACAATGAAAAATGCTTCGGGTTGTTATGATGACATGGTAACACACGCATTAGTATTTATGCTTTCTGGGGTTGGTACTCAGTGGAAACAAACCGTGGCATACGAATTAACTGGAAATACGTTTTCATCACATGAAATTCTAGACAAATTGAATGTCATTATTAGAAGATTCATGAAGATTCCCCAGGGCTTGAACGTCAATAACGAAAAGCAAACGGGAGGTTTGTGGAATAAAAAAATGAACTCATTCCTGATGAGTTATAGTCTTCAACGGAGCCAGGCAAACATACGGTAACTTAAACGGAGAAAAAATGTATGTTGCATTGTACAGAGTGATAAAAAAACTGATTTAGTTGGCAATAACAAAAAATTACTTGAAATTGGTAACACTAATACAAAAATTTATTTCCTGTTGTTGACAGTTCTCCTTCTTCTTATTCCTTACACGTGTAACTAGACACACTGGGCAACGAGTCTTTTCCAGTAAAACCTATCTTCCGCTGCTGAATGTGCATCTTGCCACATGACTCTTAGATGTTTAAGGTCCCGGCGAAAGCTTGCACGCCATGTATGCACTGGCCGGCCGGGATGCCTCTTTCCGTACGGAGGTATCCAGCGCTTTCTACAGCTGCGGGACACTACTGATGTAGTCGCAAGTTATGTCTAGCAAACCTCACAGTGTTATTTGAAAATTGAAATTTCAGTATATTTACAATTTTTTATTAAAATGGTTGTTGTTTCCCTTACCCGCGTACTTTTATTCCTTACATTATCCATCACTCTGTACGTCGATGACGGTGAGATTTTTGTAACTTCTAAAATTGCATTACATTCAAATATTTTGAGATTACAGTTGGAGATACTAGTTTTCTTCTTGGAATGTATTTGAAAATGGTACTATTTTTCATCAATATCCCTACACTGAATCAGTATTATCACGATTCGAGATATCCGAGGCTAATGCATTAGCATCCCCATCGACAACCATGTTAATCTAAGTACAATTACAGAAACAAAAAAAAAAAAAAAATGTTCAGACAATGTTCCCTATCATGAAGCAGTCGGAAGTTTGAATCTTCTCGCAATTATGTCACGATCAGACATAGCATTTGCAGTGAGCGTTGTCAGTCGGTTCTTGCAATGGCTATTGTTCAAAAAATTCTTAGATATTTAAAAGGAACACGAAATGTCGGAATGTTAGACAGACGCGAAAACCAGAATGATCCTTTGGCAATGTATTCGGATGCAGATTTCGCGGGTGATGTACAAACGCGATGTTCAATGTCAGTTAGATAGTTTGCGAACCTTAGTTACATTATAACGTAACGCGACATATAGTTGGATGTTGCCATGTTATGTTAGACATAATTTGCGATGATTATTTTGTTTAAAATAATGACTTAAATAACTGGTAATACCGTGGCGTTGAAATGAACATTACGTACTGTAGAAACGTCATTAGGGAGTTATTGCAACTTCTAAGAAGAAAGAACGTAAATGTTAACTTTATGTAGAAAACACTTTATTTTAGAAATAAAAGGACTTTCAATTTCAATGTTTACCGCATTTAATTAGTGTATTCACGCTAACGTTAACGCTAAAAGCAACACAAACGAGGTTACATCCACACTTTTCAGCTTTTCACCGAAACATAACCTCAAAAGATACAGAACGTGTGACACTAAACGCTCGCTATTCCATTGTACATAACAGGGAATACCGGGAATGGGCATTCAATGATATAACCAATTAACCACGTAAACGTCCTTGTTGATTAGTTGGTGCCGTGGCCGCTATGTAAGCGCTAGTATCAATTTTTATATTCCACGCGCCTGTAAATTAAATTTGAAATAAATATATAAAGTTTTTTTTTTCAAATATTTTTTTATTTATACAAATTATACAAAGTTGCGTTATAAAAATATAATTAATATATGTGTATATATAGATTATAAATATTGTAAATTTAGCAAAAACATAATAATTACCTATCTCTCACAGCGTAGTTAGTGTTATTTTGTTACATTAATATTTTCTCAGTTTACGTTTTACAAATTTGATACATTTTCATTTTATTATCAATTGGAATATGAATATGTACATATTTATTCATTCAGTGTGTCTTAATGTTTGTGTATGATGTATTGAATTTACAAACTTAGATTTATAAATTAGATTTAGCGCACTGGTGCATGATGAATTTAGATTTATGAATTAATCGAATCAAATAAATATTTGGTTATCTTGTTGTACAAAATACTGCGCAATTCTACATCAGAAATCAATTCCATACCTAATTAACATTGAGTATCCATTATGAATTACATTTATTATACAAATTACCAGTTTTATGACGTATTTTTGATGTCAATAACTGTCACATCATTTTGTTTATTCAGTTACTAGTTGCTATGAGTTTGAAAGAAAACTGTATTCTGATTAGTAAGATATAAAAATTTAAAATAAAATTTCAAATATAAAAATTTGTAAATCTATATACAAATCCAAATGCATCATGAACCAATAAATGCATTTTAATTCATAAATATAAATTTGTAAATAAAAAACATCATAAACAAACCCTTATACAAATAATTCGAATTTTTTTTTTCCATGTGCAATAAGAAAATTGGTAGATTATCAAGGAATATCATACAAAACATGAAATATCTACATAATTTTCAAATGTTAAGTAGTATACTAAATATTACTGAATGAATGTTCAATATTCTTATGAATATGAAAGTAAATGAACGTGTAATACATATTTTTCATTTAGTGATTGATATGTGTGAGTTACTTTTTGACACAATCGGTAATTTGATTCATTATTAACCACTGTTTCATGCAATATACATAACATACAATAATTTTAACCATATGGACATAACATAGACATTTATGTTTATTTACTTTCTAAATATATTGTCCTAGAACTATTTTCTTTTACAAAATAAAAATTGCTTACTTTGAGAATGACGAGCAATTCAATATAGAAGTTAGTGTAATATATTTCATTCTCAAACTGATATTATCGAATAATTTTAATTTTTACATGATAGAACTTATTGTTTCATTATAGTTTGACCATATTTCATCATCTTAAATGTGTTAAAAACACTGAAAAACATAATACATTGTTCGTTGATCTGCTATATGTCTTCGGATGTTTAACGATGAGTATGTTTGCGAGTTCTCATATTAGAATTACTTCATAATAATTGTGATACAATGATGAGCAAAGGAAAACTTGGGCTGTCCCAATATAAATTCGGCGAGGTAGAAGCACAAAGAGATGATGAAATGAAGAAACAGGTACAAGTACAAGGATGCATTCTTTGTGGATTGCCTCGTATGATGAATTCTGGAGTCCCCGGAGTACCACATAGAGTCGGTCGCAGGAACAACACATCAGGAAGTGATGACATTAGGAGCCAGTTGGTGACGAAGTCCTATAATAATGTATTATATTATTTATGAGTTATGACACATCACATTGAAAATTACTTACCTACGGTTTACTTGCGTTGTTTATATTTCAACGATTATCTTGTTGTAAATGAACTCAGCAGTCTTCTTATCGTATAGATCTAGATGTTGATGGTGTTTCCAACTTAGTAATAACTCCAATTTCTTTTTTGGGTTTGCAAATCGTACCAAAGTAAAAGATTTCTACGTGTAACACGTTGATACACAACAAAGGAAAAGCATCTGTTGAAATAAAATTATTGTAAATCATAATAAATGAGTAACAATAACATCTAAATAAATGATTTCCATACTTTCCCTAATTTGTATAAATAATTGAAACTTACCTTTATAAATGTAGATTACAGCTTTACTACGAAAAATCCAAATTCAACAAGTCAAATATTCGAAAAAACACTATCACACAAGGCCCTTAAACTCACAAAAGCAAAAATCGGAAATATATAATATTATTTTATCACAATATTTCATGTTTTGTTCTGCTCTTCACAACTTCTCGTACAAAATGAATTTAATTAGTTAGGTAATACACAACACTAATTAGCTTCAAAAAATATAATTTTTAAATTTGGGACTAGTGAGCCATCTAACAGGCATAAAATGATTTATACTCTTTAGTGCCCAGATCTACTGGTGTCGCTAGCTATGCACCAACGGCGGCAATAGCAGTGAAACTTCCCGGTATTCCCTGGTACATAACGTGTCTCCTTATTCATATAACGTGAATCTTATTAGTATGCATGCGCACTCGGGCTGTCACGTGACTTTAATGTGCACGTTATTTTTGCGTTGAAGCTGCAATAACTCTCTATTTTCTGAGTTGTATGATACGTTACGTTATATGTAACTAAGGTTCGCAAACTGCCACTATGTCTCGGTCATGTCACAAGTTGCTGATACCTGGGTCTAAGTACCAAGGAAATCGAGTATTTTGCAGCTGGTACTGCCATGAAAGAAATTATATGGTCACGATAATTGTTTTCAGATATCGAACATCCATGTTTGACGCAACAAAGATTTTTATTGACAATCAAAGTACCATACGTCTTATAAAAAAGCCAGAATTTCATAAGCGCACTAAACACGTGGACGTACGACATCGAACCGGAATATGTAAGTTCCGAAAATTAAATCGCCGACATTTTTACCAAACCTTTGCCCATAGAAACTTTTCAAACATAATTTAAGAACTTAGGTTTAGTTCACATTTAAGCGCATATATTCAATCAGGGAGAGTGTTGAAATTTGATTTCATATTTCGCGCATAATTCTTTTTTGTATTTGTCGCCACGTGTACGCGTGTCACTCGATTGGTAACGCAGTTTGCGAACCTTAGTTACGTATAACGTGACGTACAGTTGGATGTCATCACCTTACGTTAGAAATATTTGGTTTTAAATCGTGACTTAAACGTCATTTTCTAAGTTGTACGTCACGTTACGTTATACGTAACTAAGGTTAGCAAACTGCCTAATAAGAGTTGACAGTCTCCAGATATTTCTAGAAAATGTAACTGGACGTGTGTACTTCTTCGCGAACATATGTGTATTTGATTTTCGGTTTCTTATCTAGTTTTACATCACTGTACACATATTGTTATTAACTCATATTATAGGTAAGTTTTTTTGTTCATTGATGTATAATGCGCGTTAATATTAATTTCATCAATCCGTTTTTTAAATCGGCACTTAAAAGTAGTTGAGATCTATTGTACCGTTTCTAATTTCAGCGTTTTACTCTCAGACTTCCATCGGTTCAATCGCATTTGAAAGCCGATGGATCCGATGGTTGATAGTGGGAGAAATCATATGTTTTCTTGTCGTTATTGTTTATATTTAATTTTATAAACAATTAATATTATTCGCAATTAGGGATCTACCGATATCGGTATATCGGTCTTCTTGGCCGATATCGGTATCGGCCGATATGTAAACCACGATATCTGCCTATATCGGTATCGGCCGATATGTAAACCACGATATCGGCCTAAAAAAATATAAATTTCTTAATATTTCAGTTGCTAAGGATTTTTTTAAGGAAATTAAAACAGAAATACTAAATAAAAAACAAATCAAGTTTATACTTATTCAAAATTTATCAAAAAAGTAATTATAAATGTATAAGTAAAGTTACAAACTAAGTTAAACAAATTAATATTTAAAGTTAAGTTTTGGCAAGTTGTAATGTAACAAAATTAAGCTTTCTGCTCTCGGAGTTAGACGATTTCTCGCGCTTTCATAAACATTTCCAGCTGAAGAAAATAGCTGTTCGCTAGCAACACTATTTGGCGGCGGTGCTAAATATATTATTGCAACTTTGTACATCAATAGAAAAATGTCTTTTTTTTACGCCCACCAAATCAAAGGATCTTCATTTCTTGATATTTTTTCTAATTTCTTATACAATTCAATCTCATCACCGTATTGATTTTTATTCCGCCGGATGATTTTACAAAATATCGAATTTGCTCTGCATTTTTTTTAATGATTTATTTATGGTTAATGCGTGTAACGGTAACAGTATATCATTATAAATCACTTTCACCTCATTTATACAACAAAAAATTTACGACAAAATTTTATGGCCAATATATCGGTATTGGCCGATATCGGATATGAGTATATCGGTATCGGCCACAAAAAATCATATCGGTCGACCCCTATTCGCAATATTATGTTTATATTATAATTTATGCTAATTTATGCAAAAATAATAAAGTATTATTATCATGTTCAATATAATGGCTTAATTTTTTACCGGGCACTTTTTATTTACAAAAATCTGTTTTCCCATTTTAAATGTCTATGTCAAGGTTAGCTTGGGTCACCCGGTATTTTCAAAGACGGTTACGGAAGGTAAAAATTAAGAATTTTATAAAATAAAAATCAAATTTGCATTCCATTTAAAAAAATTAAGTTTTTGATATTAGTCCAGCCAAAATAGACAAAAAAAAATTGTTTAAATTTCGGAAAAACTCGCATAGGGCTGAATTTAAAATAAACAAGCCGAACATATGAAAAAAAAAACATAGAGCGTTATTAAAAAAAAAAACTATAATTAAATATTAATCATAATTATACTTACAGTGTTTGTGATTTATTTTGTTTTTGTGGAATTATTTGACTAGTAATATTACAAGATGGCATTCGTAATGCTCCACTCGAACCCAATACTGTACCACCTTTTCCAGGCTGACTGAAAGCCTGAGCAGTTCTGTTTCCACTACTAGGAACCCATCCCGCTGCATTAGATTTGCAATTTAATTTCTGTAAGACCTAGGAAATTAATTAAAAAAACAATTTCAATTTAAATTATATAGAATGTTCCACAATAACATGTCGAAACCTTAACCATATTTTTTTAGACAGCTTTAAACAAAAAAAAAAAAAAAATCAAATAAACATTATGCTCGTCTTCTTCAGGAGTACCAATCTCTTGAACACGCTAAGGTATACGTAGGTACAGATATGTATATATTTTGTTGTCTAATTTAAAAATGATTGTAGATCGACTTCATAGAAGAACATTAATTTTGTATTTTTCATATATTTTGAAAGACTCTTTGATTGTTTACTAAAGAGAAATAGAAATTGTGTTCATAGGATTTAGCGATTTTTTCATTGCAAAATTATTTAAATATTAATGGAAAAATGAAACTCTACATTTCATAAAATGCACAGTTTTCAGTTGAATTCATATTTAATCCTAACAAAAAACAGTTGATTCTATGCATTTTAAGATCCCATTTTAAAGCAGACAAATAACTTTTCGAGTTAATTGTAACATTGACGGCGTTCAGCATTTCTCATCGATGGCATCGCTAAGTACAAAAGTTTGCCGAACACGATGAATGGACCAATCGACTTCCTCCATTCATTGCGTTCGGCAAACTTCGGTGCTCAACGGTGTCAGCGATGAGTAGTGCTGAACAAATCCACTGTCATAAATTTTCTCTAAGTTTTCTCCAATTTGGTCAGGATTTTAAGGGTGAAAATATGTGTCCACCTGCATTTTGTGATGCAAGCAAACCGTTTGATTCATATGTTGCTGGAACCACACCTTACCAATTAAAAGATGTAACTACCCGGAAATGCCCCGCAGGCACTGTATATTGCGAATTGTATACTTCATTACCGCGGTAAGTAGCTGTGGCCCTGTGGCGCGCATGCTAATGGATTTATAGAGCTGATTTTTAGTAAATATTAATTGTAATGATAAGGTCTTTGATGACACAGTGCAAAAATTAGTTTGATTACATATAACGTATCCATTTTCCTTTTGAATAGAGCACCTTGTGGTTTTTTGGAGAAAATTTTTGCTTTTTCAACCGATTGCGCACGAACGCTACTTTATAACGGAAAATAAAAATTGTTGCGCGTTCCAAGAGCTATTGATTGAGAACACAACACTGTGTCTGTGGCTATCAGAGGCCAGGCGCCATGGTAGATTTTGAAGGGACGCGTACGTCAATTGGAGCAAGCCGTTTAGTTCATATGCTGATGGAACCATACTCTATCGATTAAAAAGTATAGCCATCCAGAAATGCCGGGCAGGCTCGGTATATTGCGGGTTGTATTCCTCATTGACGCGTTTTTCTTAAAATCGCAGTGGTGCGCAAACCATCTGATTTTATTTTTATATTACTTATAATGATAAGGTCTATGATGCTGCAGTGCAACAAGAACGAGTTTGGTTAAAAATAACGTATTCATGTTTCTTTTGAACATAGCATTTTGTAATTTTTTTGGAGAAAATGTTGGCTTCCTCGGCCGATTTTTCAAACGCTACGTTATATCGGAAAATAATCCTAATAAATGTTGTAGCGCGTTCAAAGAGATATAGAGTGTCTGTGGCTATCGGCGGCCCGCTGACACGGAAGTTTCTAAAGGAGATATATAATCCGCAATATATAGAACCTACGCGACATTTCCGGGTGGCTACATCTCTTAATCGGTAGGGTATGGCCCCACCAACATATAAAGTAAACGGCTTACTCGAATTGACGTAACAATGTTCATCTAAAGAAAGGAAATTCTCGTATTCCTGGTAAATTGCATGATGATCATATTGAATATGAATCTTCCCAAGAAATAGTCAATGGGTTCGCAACTCACTTCTCTGACTTTTACTCAAATAATACTCCAATATTACCCTCAAATAACACATATACAAATAACTCTACCTTCAACCTGCAATTAGTTACTGAAGATGAACTAATTGCCGTCATGTCCACCTTATCAAATAAATTTACGTCTGGAGAGGATCAAATCCCGAGTTTTATAGTCAAAGATGTTAGGTCTGCCCTGGCAGTACCACTTACATTTATAATAAATCTTGCTATAAACACCGGAACTTTTTCTGATAAATGGAAGAAGACGCGTATAATACCTGTGTTCAAAAAAGATGTCTCATATAAAAAACTATCGACCCATATCCATTTTAAACAACTTTAGTAAAGTTTTTGAAATTATACTATTTAAATTAATTTATAGTAACACTAGATCCTTATATATCAAATCACCAGCATGGTTTTATTACAGGTAGATCCACCACTACAAACCTTGCTACATTTTCTCAATTCGTTTCGGAGGTAATAGATGATCGTGGCCAAGTTGATGCCATATATACTGACATATCCCGGGCATTCGATTCTATTAATCATAAAATTCTGTTGAATAAATTAGATTCTTTCGGTGCAGGTTCATCAGTAATAAAACTGATTAGTTCTTATTTACAGAATCGTATGTGCTACGTTTATTATAATGGATTTAGTTCATTTGATTTTCCAGCGCCATATCTGGTGTACCTCAGGGCTCTAACCTTGGCCCATTGCTATTTATTATTTTCATAAATGATCTAATTCAAGTATTCTCCTGCCCTGTCTTGGCATATGCGGATGCTATCAAACTGTGTAATCGTATTTGTACTCCTGATGATACCTTAGATCTACAAGCAAATATTGATATATTTGTTCAGTGGTGTGAAAGAAATAAACTAGCATTAAATATTAATAAATGTTGCTCGGTTACTTATACGTTGAAGATTAATGTTATTAATTTTAATTATTCAATACTTGGAGTTCTCATTGAAAAAAGGACTTCTATCAATGATCTTGGCATTACTTTCGATAAGAATTTTAGTTTTCTTGAGCATATATTCGATGTATGTAACTCGGCTAGTAGAACTCTTGGCTTCTTAATGCGCATTTCAAAAATGTTTAATAATCCTTTGGTACTCAAACCACTGTACTTTGCTTTCGTAATGAGTAAATTTGATTACGCTAGTTTAATCTGGTATCCTTTTTATGCCTATCAGTCATTGGCTCTTGATCATGTACATCGAATTTTTTTAAAATTTATGACATTCAAGCTAGATGGTGTGTATCCAGCAAGAGGAGTTGATCAAAATAGCCTACTTGAACGTCATTCTATACCATCTTTATTGGACAGAAGAGAAGCATCCAGTTCTAGGTTCTTGTGGATGCTAATACACAACAAAATTGATGCACCATATTTACTTTCTTGCATCCCTATCCATATTCCCAGGTTTGCTTCCAGGTATTCGAGGACATTCTACTTGGTCAAAACCCGTGCGAATATCCTTCGGCGTTCACCAGTCCATATCATGTGCCGCAATGCTGATGTACACATTGAAGACATTTTTTGGGTGTAACAATGCTGAAAGAATGTACTCCATTTTGAATATTATTATGTATACTCGCATATTGTTACTATCTTAGGCAGTTTTCAATTTATTAATTTTGTTTCATGGATGGCTCCATATCCATATCTATGTATATTTCTTTACTTATGTAATTTATATATTTATTTATTACTTTTTATTCTATCTTTGTCCTGTAATTGGTTTTCTTGTAAACTGTTGGGCAATAAATTTATTATTATTATTATTATTATTATTATTATTATTATTTCTCCAAAAATCTGCAGAGTGCTCTGTTCAAGAGGAAAATGAGTACCTTGTATGTAATCAAACTTTTTTTTTTCATTGAACTATCAAAGACTTTTTCAATACAATTAATATAAAAACAAGCTCTGTTGATCCAATGGTTTGCACACCACTACGATTTTAATAACTTTTAACGCGCCAATAAGCTATCCAGCCCGCAATATACAGAGTCTGGGCGACATTTCTGAGTGGCTACACCTCTTCATCGGTCGGGTATGGTCCCAAATGCTCGAAATGACGTAATAATGTTCGCTCGCTCCCTTAAGAATTTTCCGTTCTGTTTAAGAGGAAAATGGATGCGTTATATGTAACCAAATTATTTTTTTGCAAAGGCCTTACCTCTACAATTAATATTAAAAAAAAATGTGAGCCGTCGCGGTACGTCTGGCAAATGTGAAACATTGAAATTATTTTGCATTGTCTACAGAATAAATTAAAATTACATTTTTATTTTGTAGACAATGCAAATTTTTACCGCGTCGTATCAACAACAATATTCTTCCAAATATTGAGCGACCGCTGTTGAAATTATGTAGCTCCAGCTCGAAATGAAAGACACTCTGCGAGTCAAGACGGCGAGACTTAGCGTCACGTCATAGAAGCTGTTCTTACCCCTGTATAGACGCGATAAAATATGTTTCACATGAAAACTCAGCCCTGTAGATCCAATGGTATTTGCGCTACAGCGACTTTAAAAAAACCGAGCCACACCGACTTTAAAAAAACCGAGCCACACCGACTTTAAGAAAACCGAGCCAATGAGGTATACAATCCGCAATATACAGTGCCTGCGGGGCATTTCCGAGTGGCTACATTTCTTACTCGGGAAGGTATGGTTCCAAAAGCATAAGAACCAAATGACTTGCTTACATCACTAAATGCAGGGTGAACTTGTGACTTGTAATCAAGAAAAAAAAAAGCGGAAGAATTTCCATTGAAGTGATGGCCATTTTCTAGCATAAATCGTGCTATTACTGGATTAATTTACAGAAAACCTGGGGCATTTCATGTATCAATTCTGAATTTTCGTTATTTATAACAGTTATACTTGCCGTCAAATAAATATAAACTGGAAATTTTCAGAATGTTGTCAATTTATGAGCAATGTTAAAAATGAAGAAGCGACAACACCGCAGGGCAAGAGACAGGCTGTTCCTCCTGTTCGCATTTCAACATAGTATTTCCTATAGTTAATGAAGTAGACATCCGGTATATTGTATAAACGAGCCTAAGTAGGCGGTAATTAAATTAAGTTCAAAGGTTTATTTTTCAATGCTCTATCGTCCATCCCAATCTTTCTCAACCTTTTTCTTGGCGTATTCCGTCTGTTTGCTAGGGTCTCATAGATATGAGAAATGAAATCCGCCTTTTATATATAAAGCCTGAAAAACCGTGTACTCCTAAAGGTTTGCATACCGCATACTCCCGATTGAGAAATACTGATACATTTATACCATGGTATCAAATTCCACACATGTTTCTATTTTATAGTTAAAATAAGGTACACCTAATTCCGATTTGTATCGAAACATGAAACAATAACCAATAAGTTCTTTAGCTACTGCGCATCACATTTTCAAAAAAAAAGTCTGTAACAGCATATATAATTTTAAGTGCTTATACGTAAAACTAACCTTATGTTTTATTTCATTTCCATCCCAGATAACATCATCTTCCCAATGTAGTTGCGATACCATTAAATAAGCTTCTTCAGGATAAGGATTTTCTGACATATCCTCTTGATCCGCCTAAAATGCTAAACATTATATGTTGCAAAAAAAAATATTACTAATCATTTACTGTGTCTTTAAGTTTAAAACCATAATTGAATCCTTCTCCTGTATCAGGTACTTCTAACATATCGTACCAAACTTGAGCTGGCCCAAACCGCCAATCCGCTACTTTTGGGCCATTATCATCGCGAATATTTTTTTCTTCTTTATTATCAGGAATTCCTTGCTCTATAGCCCGTAGAAGTTTTTCCTGAAAATATATGAGTAAAAATATATAACAATATATTAAATATTACTATACCTCGTCATCTGAACGGCACTGGTCATTTGTATGTAACGGTACAAAATTAAATGACCAGCCTCTATGTTTATTTTTTGAAGTCTCTTCATCCGAAGCAGATTCAGAATCATGTTGACCCGTACTATCTTTATGACGTCTACGTTTACGCTTTTTCCTTACACTACGCCATATTTGTGGTAAACTACTTGGTTTTCCTGGACCAAATAACCTAGAAAATCTTAAAACCTAAGAAAAGAAATAATTATTATGATATATTTGAGAAATTATAAAAAAGTAAGCATAATAATAGCATATTACACTAAAATATCGGTGCCTTAACAGGATGAGAAAAATAATTTTCGCGCTACAGATTCATTTTTTTTTTAGCCTTTTTACCTTCCGTCACCTTTAGGTAAGGAAGGTATTGTCTTTGGTCAAAAAATTCGGTGGTGAGTTTTTAATGAATAAGCACGTTTTAGGGTTCCTACAATACAAATGTACTATTTTTAAGATGATGTCTGTATGTATGTATGTGTGTGTGTCCGTGTGTGTGTGTCAGTGTGTGACAAATTTTTCCCCGACGATAACTTCAATACTACAATTCTAAAAATTATAATTCTTTCGTATTCCTCTTCTGTACACCCCTATGAAGAGTTGATTAGATTTTGGTTATAATTGATCCACCGGAAGTACCCTTATTTGAAGTTTTTAACAGTTTTTCTTAAAAAAACGAAGTTAAATATTATTTTTTGACATTTTGTTATTATATTTCTTAAAGAAAATACTCTTCTCTATATGGTTTGATTATATATTTTCCTTCATATTCAATAGATGTAGAGTTAAAGCATTATAAAGAAATTAATTTTCAAAAATTAGTCAGCTTTGCTATTTATCATGGAAACAGCTGCTCATTCAAAAAATTCTAAATGACAGTTGTCTGTTGCAAGTGCAAAACCAAATATGGAAAGTATGGGATCAAAAATTAGTATGTCATAGTGTTCCTCGCAAGTGACATGCAGTGAAAGGCTAAAGAGAAGATGGAAGGACTGTATCGCAGAAGACTTGAGAAAGGAAGGACTGTGTGAAGAAGATGCGTTGGACAGGAATGAGTGGAAGAGAAGAAGAAACAGCGACCCCTAATAAAACAGGGGAAAGCTGAAGCAGAAAGAAATGTGTCAAGTGCATTTTACGTAGTGTTTGTTTATGTCGTAATTTTATTGGATTTATAGATCCTTTTCAAATGAACTTTTGGTATGGAATTTGTAGAAAATAGTATGTGTTCGTGTTCGATTTTACATGATATTATATAGAAACTGTTCCACGGTACTTTTGGTATGGGATTTGTACAAAATACATCGAATTGACGGAAGGTTTTGTGCTGGCCACAACAGATTTTTTAAATTTAAATTCATATCAATTTATGTATAAATAATGAACAAGTTTGTTATAATTCACGAGGCTAGCAACACACGACGCAGCATTTTGTCGAGTTGGTGGCCGACTCGATCTATCGTCCCATATTTCGCAATGGAACGGCACTCAAATCATTCAAACGGCAGCGAGGCGAGCTGTGGCTTCCTAGATTTAAAGAAGGCGTATGATAGTGTTCTTCGAGATACTCTGTGGGGTGTACTCAAAGAGTACGGCATGAATGGAAAGTGGTTAGGAGCGATTCTAACGTTGTATGAGGGTAGTGAAGCTGCTGTGAGAATAGATGGTAGGTTGAGTAATTGGTTTCGTATAAATGTTGGTGTTAAACAGGGTTGTGGTATGTCTCCGTGGTTGTTTAATTTGTATATGAATGTGTTGTTGTGGAAGGCTTTGAGTGGATTGGATGGTGTACATATTGATGAAAGTATTGTGCCTGCGTTAGCGTATGCGGATGGTGTAGTTGTTTTAAGTGAAAATGAAGAGCAACTGAGAAGAATGATAGAGAGAATAAACGAAGTTGGAAGAAGTATGAATTTAGTGTTAAATGTTGGTAAATCTAAGGTGTTAGTATCTAAAAGGAGTGAATTGGTGACCGAGTGCAATGTGTTGGTGGATGGAGTGAAACTGGAGCAGGGGTTTGTATATTTGGGTAGCATGATGTCGAGGGATGGACGAATTGACCGAGAAATTGATAGGAGGGTGAGTACGGTATGTAAGGTAATAGGTGCTCTGGGTACGTTTGCTCGTAATGTAAACGTATCTAGAGAGGCTCGGTTAAGTGTGTATAATGGATTGCTAGTGCCTGCTTTGATGTAGGGAAGTGAATGTTGGGCATGAACGAGAACGCATAAAAAGAGAGTGACTGCCGTGGAAATGAGGTATTTACGTGGTGTTTATGGGTATACAAGACGGGATCGCGTGAGGAATAATTTGGTGTATGAAGAATGTATGGTTAGGAAAACTGTCGTTAAGAGAGTTGAACTGAGTCAGTTGAGATGGTTTGGTCATGTGGAGAGAATGACGAGTGTACGGCTTGTAAAACGCATATATGTTGGTAAAGTTGAGGGTGTTCGATTGCATGGTAGTCCAGTGTGTAAGTGGATGGATGTGATCGGTAGCGTTCTAAAGGAGCGTAAGTTTCCGAGTGAAAAGAGAAGAAGAGCATGTATGAATACGATTATGAAGGTGCCTGAGGTGAAAGAAGTGTGCCTGGATAAGAATGTGTGGCGAAAGATGATTATTTCGTAACTATTATGATGTGAAGATGTATGGTTAGTAAGAATGTTCTTAAGAGAATGGAGTGACTCAGCTGAACTTTTAAATGGACGAGGTGAAAGAAGGCCATCCAGCGAATCAAGCGGTTTACGTCATAAATATAATATCACTAGAAACAATGACATCATATGTTAAAAAGTTTACATGAGCATGTAAAACGGATTAAAATATAATCTGTGGGTTGTCCTCATAAATCCAAATCTTTCTTAAAAAGGTAACACGTCTCGTATAATTTTTTCCAGCGAAATCCAATTTTATTTAAAATATTCTGAACGATACTGCTTACGCCGTTAGAAATACTTCATTCTTGTAGTATGCGCAACAAACTATCTACCGTGAGTATTTTTTAACGTGAAACATTGGGTTTGTCATATCCATAGTTACGATTCGACATTTGATTGACAGCAATGTAATTGCGTGTCCCATTTAAAATGAAACATAGGGAACGAATTTGACATTTGATAAGACGTCAGTAGAGGTTAATTTTGTTTAAATAATTATACCTGCTTTCCATATTAAATTTAGTGTACCTTCTGCTCGAGTGATTTTCTAACTTGGCCAAATTTCTTACAATATTTAAATATAATACTCTGTAAAATTCATTCCCTATGTTTTCAATGGGACAGGCAAATATATTACTGTCAATCAAATGTCAAGTCGAAACTTATAGAAAAATTCAGCGGTTATCTGTCATATTGACAAGACGTCATTAGAGGTTAATTTTGTTTAAATAATTATACCTTTTTTCTAAAAATTAAATTTAGTTGCAAAAAAAATGTTGTGTGCCCCAAATATGTTCAGTGCTCTCGAGTGGTATTCTCACTTAGCTAAATTTCAGACTTAGCTAACATCTGTCAAATTCGTTCCCTAGTTTCATTTTAAATGGGACACGCAAATACATTGCTGTCAATCAAATGTCAAATCGTAACCATGGACATGAAAACCCAATGTTTCACGTTAAAAAATATTCACGGTAGTATTATGTGAGATCCTTAAAAAAAATACAGAATACTGCATACCATACAATTTCTCACTGTTTCTGTACATATAGATTTAATTTTCAAATTATTACTAACAAATAGAACGAAATATTACCTCAATATTACAATTCAGTGAAAGTAAGGGCCCACCAATCTATTTTCATTTTCAAAATAAGTCAATAAATTAACTACAAGCTCTTGAATTTGACATGACAGAGCATTTGACATTTTGTCAATGAACAACGAAACCAAAAACAAAATGAAATCACAATACAGGTTGAAAAGTATAATATAGACATATAGGCTGGTAGCACAAGCCCTGTTCTAACTAAAACGCTGTTTTAAGAAATGTCAAATTCAAATTTCAATGTTTAATTTCACCCTTATGTGTAAAGAACGATTTTTTAAAAAATATTTGATTGAATACAAACTATGTGCTGCTTCAAAATCATATTTTAATATATTTGATGTTATTTATTTTTGTTATTAAATAATGAAATTTGACATTTCTTAAAACAGTGTTTTAGTTAAAACAAGGCTTGTGCTACCAGCCATAATATTTAGTAATATACATGTTCAGAATTACCAATATTAAAAAAATATAATCAAACGTCAATTACAAAATTTTACTTAATAATATATCCAAATATAATTATTTCTATTAAAGGTGTCAAATACATAATAATAATAAAAAAAACCAATAAAATACCGTTAATAAAATATATTTAAAAAAATAAAGTTAATTTCAAAAATCCCTAAACGACGACTTAAACCGCTTAATTCGCTGGATAGCCCATATGTTTGTTTAGACAGAAATGTGTGGCGGAGGATGACTGTTGCGTAACTATTATTGTGGTCCGAATGCGGTTATTCGCTACCGATAATCCGTCACTTTAACATGTTCTTATATGAATATGAATACGATGATGATTGTGGAAAGAAAAATATTATTAAAGAGTGAAGTGAGTCAGCTGAGCTCTTACTCTTATTCCTTTTCGTGATTTTATGTACGTATGCATGTATGTAAATCTAAATTTATAAATTAAATTCATCAAAAAACAGCCATTATAATTAAAGTCAACTACAGGTTATAATAAAAGATACGTATCGAAATTCTGACAGTAATATTTAACAACTCATTGATTTCATTTCGATACTATGTTGTCAATTTCACCAAAAGTTAAAATGGGGAAGTTTAGCACGGTACAAATTCTACATAACATACTATTTTCTCACAAATATAACACAAATGACTGCTAAAATTGAAATTCAAAATTAAAATTATTGCTCCATTTATTTACAATTAATATTTTTTGGGTAAACTTTAAGAACGTCACAAGTCAGTTATGCGCAAACTCAGACAGAATGGTGAAATCGAACCACTTGAACGTAGGTCGTAACAGTGCGTAAAAGCGCTTCACTGGTAACCGCAACCGCGTTCGTCAGTGTATAAACCTACATACGTTGCGCCAAGCCTCTACCGACGTCATCACAGCTTAAAATCGGCTTTCCGGAAAATCTGGCCATTTTTGAAAAAAACAAAACATGTTACATCATTTTTCAAGTCATTTCCCATAGAATAAAAAAAAATTTAAAAATCGCTAAACTTCCCCATTTTTGTAAAGTGTATTCCAATTGTCCTTCTTGATATTGCCTATGTGCAAAGCAGATTGCCTACTTGATAATTAGTTTTTCTTCCAATCACCAGATAGCGTTACGTTCTACATTGTCTAAATCATTATAATGGCCGTTAGCCATCTATAAAGGATAAACGATCCGTGGCCAAAATAATTTTAATTACCACAAGTGGGAGACAAAATTACAGGAATATTAAAATCATTCGTTTTTTTTTTTTTTAAATAACATTCGTTACTGTGGTTATACTACCGTCTCTATTTTATTTTTCACCGTTGGTTGGTGTAAAAAGTACGATAATGAGATAATAGCGAATAAAAGTCTCATCTTTGCCATATGTTTACGACAAAGATGCTAGATAAAAGTTTAGCAATTCTTATAACAGAAATTGATGACGTCTGTATTAATTCGCGGAAATAACATTTTTAATACATGGTAGCAATAGTTATTTTGTTAAATATACTTACTCTATCCGGTCTAAAATCTGGAAACAATTCTGTAACATCTGTATTAGCATATTTACTCGGCAACATAGCAGCTAATGGGGTTTCTAATTTTCTTTTATTTGCTTCAATTTCATCTTTTTTCTCCTGATTTATTTCTATATCAGACGGTATTGGTGGTGGTGGCATTAAATGTTGGTCTGATATTGTAGTAGCATCTTCATCATCTGCGTCGTAATCCGTATTGGATTCGTTGAGCTGACAACTCTAAATGAAAGAATTAAATGAATATTTTGTTTCGTTAATTGATCATCATTTATCTCCCGCTACCCTACGATAAGGATATGTAAGGATCTTGCTAAAAATCGATTTTAGTTTACCCGGAAGTGACATTAACTTTCATTCATTTCAAATGGGACACCTATATAATATTGTATATTGGGAATCTACTTAAAATTACGAATTCAATGATATGCTTGAAGTGATTTTTTACATATATTACAAATATAACTTACTATTTAAACAATTAAATATTACGCAATAGTACACCTGATATGGCTTAGCAAATTAATTATTCAAAAATTTCACACATTTTTG
Organism: Ophonus ardosiacus; assembly: GCA_943142095.1. NCBI lineage: Eukaryota > Metazoa > Arthropoda > Insecta > Coleoptera > Carabidae > Ophonus > Ophonus ardosiacus. Next base: position 31,178,162 of record OW964827.1, on the reverse strand, counting down.
TAATTTATTTCTTCAATGAATATGCACTTCAAGCATATCGTTGAATTCGTAGTTTTACGTAAATTCCAAATATAAAAAATATAGAATGTCCCATTTGAAATATGAAAATTAATGCCACTTCCAGGTAAGCCCGAACATTCAACTGTTACCTGTCATATAGACAAGATGTCAATAGAGTTTTTTTTTTTAAGTTAGATCCAGTATTCCCTGGTTAGATCTATTTTCTAAATATTAAAGTCAGTTGCTGCAACCACCATGCTTTTCGAAATGGTCGGCAGTATAACCCGCGGTCGACCCAAGAAGCGTTGGATGGATTGCATCATAGATATAAAAATCGTCAATGCGAATGAATCCAAAGGACGCCTTTGAGCCTACACCGACCAATGTGGCGAAAGGCTATAAAAGTAGCGGATCCAGCGCCAATGCGAGATTAGTGCTTGGAAGAAGTAGTAGTAGATACTCGGTATCTTTTCATGAAGAATTAAAAAATTGAAAAATAGTGAAAACCCCCATTAGCAACAACTTAAAATTTGTTTTTTAATTTACAGGAAGGAAAATTTTGTAGTATATCTACAAATTACTTACCTTTAATTCTGATGGTGCATCTTCTGCAAGTTCATTTATATCGGAATAGTCAACAGCAGATGGTGATTTTTTATCATAGTTATCTAAAAAATATTATCTATTAAAAATGCATTTCAACAAAAAAATAAAGACCTGTGTTGTAAAACAAAAATTATGTCAAACTCATCAAACTTATTTATTTTTTTCAAATATGTAATGTTTCCTTCGTAGGTAGTTCAATTCGCTCTATAATCTGTGCTGACACCAAGGATGTTAAATAGAGGGGTAGGGACATACCAATGCTTCACGCATAAAAGACATCAAAAGAGTGTGTCTTATGGGAAAACCATTTACTATATCCTCCTCTTTACTATCGCATAAGTGCGCCTACTCAGAACAGTAGCTGACAGTTTGAGAAGCCGGAAAAACGAAGCCGAAGCCCCTTATTATTTATTTCAGATTTTTATGTTTATAAGTTGTAAGTTTTTTGTAAGAGTAATGCATTTTTATTCAATTACACGATAAAATATAATTGTTAACGTATCCATCATCTGTTTTACCTCAGAAACAGTAAAAATAATTTTATATAATAAATTTTAAAATGTTACAGCATAATTTATTTATTTATTTCAAAATTTGTACAAATAGAGCATTTCAAACTTCAAATTCCATTTCCATATCCAAATCACTTTGTCCTCGTCATATTATTTCCTTCAGTTTTTTTCATATATAAAAGTCAGAGTGATGAATTTTTATTTAATCACAAGGGTAAAGCTTTATTTTTCCCCAGGGATAATAAAAAATATTTTATATATTAAATTCTAAAACGTTATATCGTAATTCATTAATTTATTTAAAAAATTATAGAAACAAAGCATTTCACACTTCAAATTCATTTTTATACCGCATGTTAGTTGTAAGCGCGTTTTTTTTTTTTTTAATTGAACAGTCTATTCACTTTGTTTTCCCGGTTTTTCAACTGCCAATCAATTGCTCAGCTGCTGTTTTGAGCAGGCGCACTTATGCAATAGTAAAGAGGAGAATAGAGAAAATGGTGTTCCCATAAGACTATTTCACTCTCTCTTTCGATAACGCTGCTATAGTAAAGATTTTTAGGCAGAGTAGTCACGTCATCAAAGTTTGTAACTAGATAATGACGTCACGAAATTAGTAGGTTTACATGGTACACTAATTTAATTTTAGAAAATAATTGTATTTATAGGCCATCCAGCGAATCAAGCGGTTTCCGTCATAAATACAATATCACTAGAAACAATGACGTCATATGTTAAAAAGTTTACATGAGCATGTAAAACGGATTAAAATATGATCTGTGGGTTGCCTTCATAAATCCAAATTTTTCTTAAAAACGCATCTGGTATAATATTTTTCCAGCGAAATCCAATTTTATTTAAAATATTCCGAACGATACTGCTTACGCCGTTATAAATACTTCATTCTTGTAGTATATGCAACAAACTATCTAGTATTATATGAGATCCTTAAAAAAATACAGAATACTGCATATCATACAATTACTCACTGTTTCTGTACATTGCGTATAGCGTTTGCCACACGCTGTACATATATAGATTTAATTTTCAAATTATTACTAACAAATAGAACCAAATATTACCTCAATATTAGATTTCAGTGAAAGTAAAAACCCACCAATCTATTTTTCATTTTCAAAATAAGTCAATAAATTAACTACAAGCTCTTGAATTTGACATGACAGAGCATTTGACATTTTGACAATGAACAACGAAACCAAAAACAAAATGAAATCACAATACACGTTGAAAAGTATAATATAGACATATAATATTTAGTAACATACATGTTCAGAATTACCAATATTAAAAAAAATATAATCAAACGTCATTTTGCAAAAATTTACAAAATTTTACTTAATAATAATATATCCAAATATAATTATTTCTATTAAAGGTGTCAAATACATGATAATAATAAAAAACCAATAAAATACCGTTAATAAAATATATTTAAAAAAATAAAGAAAATTTCAAAAATTCCCTAAACGATGACGTAAACCGCTTGATTCGCTGGATGGCCTATACCTGCGATGCTAATTTATGTGATCAAGTTAATTTATTTAATAGTCGAATAATAATCGAATATTATTGTAAAATGTAATATATTTCCAATTTATGGTATTGAAAATTCGGTGTAGGGCACACCGAGTCGGGTTTCAGAAGCAATACGGGGAGTGAATGAAGCACTTGATGAAAAATAAGAAAATTAATATTAAATGACATTAAATATATTTTAAAAAAAATTGATTTGATTTTATTTAGCTTTACAATTCTGTAGTGTTATAGAAAAGTAAAGAGTAGCACTATAAATTCGATTTATTGACAATATAATTAAAATAACATTTAAAAAATATATTATATTTGATTTAAAATACTCCAATAATACAATTTACAATTATTGAAATTAACACAAACTAAAAACAGAAAAGCTCAAGATCAATCTCAAAGTAACGAACTAATGACAGCAGACGCTTGACAATTCCGGGAGAAACATGTCATGTAAACGTTTAAATATTGAAATCCAATTAGTACCAACATGTGGTGAAAAAATGAACTATAATTATTTTAAATAAATTAAAACACATTAAAAACATTATGTTCGACTTTAAAATAATTGTAAATTTAATTAAAATATACTTTACTTATAGTATGCAAAAAATAGTATTTATTTTCTTCGTTTTCCTAAACATATACAACACTACAGTGTTTTTTCATTTTGTAATGAAATGATGACGTGACTACTCTGCCTAAAAATTTTTACTATAGAATAAGCTTGGCCTGTCCCCTCTCTTTAACGTCCTTGGCTGACATCAACTAGGAAACATCATTTTCTGCATCAAAAACGCTCATGGAGACTATTATTCTATTTCGATAGTTTTTCTTTAACATTATTTATAAAACAGGTACGCGTAAATTAATGCGAACCGTATTCTACAAACAAGGCACGAAACAGATTTTATTAAACATTTTTAAATAATCCGGCAAATTTATTGAATACGGCTATCTGAATTTTCATCTTAATCAGTATATTGGCAACACCGATTCTGCAAACAACCCTGAAGTATGTGCCAAGTCGTTGACATGGTTACTTACTTTTTTTTTCATTGAAATGGATTTATAAAGTATTTCTTTTTTAACACAGTAAAAGTGTTAAAAAAGTGCACTTTTTTTAAAGCAAACGCGTGAAATAATGAAACGTTACGGCACACTTTTATTGCAGACGTAAAAAAAAATTGTATGCAACTCGAGTAAAACTGTCTTATTTCACTCACAGGATTTGACGAACTCACCTGAGGCTCGATCGGTTAAACTTTCCTATTCGTGAAATAAAACTATGCTTTTTACTCTTGTTGCATAAATAACTATCAAAGTTTAATGTTAATTTTTGTACATTATTTTTTATCTGTTCCCGCCAGAAAGTTTAAGAATTTAAGCAACACACAATACATTTCACTAGTCACTTCATGTAAATACTTCAAGGGTCGGTTATAAATTGTTATCAATCTGTCAGTTTTTCAATTCTTTATTAGAATGACAGTGGTAATTACGTTATGTGTTAGTCACATAACATTTTCATTTTAACTTTGGAATAATCCATGGATTAAAAACATTTGGAAATAACTTATCCCGAAATTTATACTAAAAGTAAATTTATTCTATGGTTTATTATTCCACAATTTATCCGGGGTTGGAAATACCGGCATACTACAGACTACGTACTTGTACAATGATTAAATAAATAATAAAATAAATATAAATCTTGGATTATACCTGGTATAGATGATTGTAGATCGTTTTCCGTAAAGTTGTTTGTATTATTAGCGTTTTCTTCATCGCTATCAGAATGATTTTCTTTCTCATCTCCTATCATTTCTCTCAACATTGAATTTAAACCCAATCTAAAATATGTTTTCAAAAATGTGCGTGAACAGAATTTATATAGGTAATGATTTTTTTTTTCGAATACCTTCCTAGTGATGAAAGGTGTCGTTGAGATTCAATATCGAAAACATCATTTTCTAATCTTCCAGACTCATCCACATTACCGAATAAAAATCTTGTCAAGTTCACATTTTCTTGATCGCCTTGTTGCTCATCATCACTGTCACCCATTTTTGTTAATTGTTGTTAACTTTTGTTATAAAATATCGTAAACCGATGCCTGTCAAACCCCAAACAAATAGATTACGTTTATTGGAACTCAACCAACATAAACATTCAACTCAACAATACGAATGAAATGTGAAATTAGTAATGACGTAATGACACAATCAGACAGAAATTAGTTGCACAAAAAAGTAACTAGAATTTAACGTCACACGTGAAACGAAATATAATTTTAATTTTTTATATGCATAGTTCACGTTTGAATGGCTGAGGATATAATTAAAAGACTATGTAATAAATTAAAAAAATATGATTTCTTTACATTATTATTGTGCGACCAAGCAATATGTGCTCCTGACCTTGACGCGGGAGGCACGCGCTGGCGTAAATACTTAACCAATAACATTTGAGAATTTTGTCGCGAACGTAAGTACATACAGAATAAAAGTAGAAGTGTAGTGGCGGCGGCAAGCGTACTAATAAATGAATTTTGGAGAAGGTATAATATATATATATATATAATAAAGAACATTTAAGGAAATATTTATGTATTTCATTTGTGTTCTTACTAAATTCATTTCATACGTGAACCGCTAAAATTTTTATAGAAAACTGTCTCCGAATGTACTGTTAATGATAGCGTCACCACAGACCACGCCTCCTAAGTCAAGGCCAGGGGGCACAAATCGCTTGGTTGCACTATATAAAGCCCAATAAATAAATTCATTATTTAATATAATAAATAATTTAAATTAAAAAAGTTATTATTTTTAAAAATTAAAATATTTCATAATTTATTTTGTTACATTTTACTATTTTTAAACATTACCAGGAAATGGCTCGCTCATAATTTTCCCCCACTCTCTCCCTATAAGAAAAAGAAGATATTTGTCTGTCTCAATTGTTAATAGTCGTTATACTAGCAGATAGTTCCCGCCAGTTTTTACAAGACAACATAACGCGCTGTAGGCGTGTGAATACTGTTCTTAAAAGATAATATAAAATTGTGTGTAATATCTTTCTACAAAAATGTCAGCACGTGGAAAAGGTGGCAAATCTAAGGGTAAATCCAAATCGCGATCAAATCGTGCTGGTCTTCAGTTCCCAGTTGGCCGAATTCATCGTTTACTTCGCAAAGGACATTATGCTGAAAGAGTTGGTGCCGGTGCTCCAGTGTATCTAGCGGCAGTTATGGAATATCTTGCAGCTGAAGTTTTAGAATTAGCTGGAAATGCAGCACGCGATAACAAGAAAACCAGAATTATTCCAAGACATCTTCAATTAGCTATTAGAAATGATGAAGAATTGAACAAGCTGCTATCTGGAGTAACTATTGCTCAAGGAGGTGTTTTACCGAACATTCAGGCAGTACTTCTTCCTAAGAAAACAAGCAATGCGGCATCATCTTCCAAAGAAGGAAAATCACAATCTCAGGAGTATTAACATGTTTAATTTTTTGTAAAAGTTTTCTCTATGTGTAATGTGATGTATAACTAAATAAACTGCTTTAGATAATAAAAAATACGTGTGTCATATTTTTTGTATAATATTAAACTATAAAACAGTAATTTTACCTCAAATTTGTTATTAACTAAATAATGGAAATTAATCACGGAATTGAAGCAAGAAATGTATTGATTAAATATATATTTTACTCCATTGTTTATGGAGAATTTTAGAAAATATATACGGATCATTTAAATATTAATACTCGTTTACAAATATGTTTAGAATACACATACACATCTTTTTGAAATAAGTGCATTATTAACCATTAACATACAAATCTCAAATTTACTAATTCTGGCAGATTCACAAGTTTTGAAATATAAATTATTAATATAGTTTATAACAAATATTTTTATATATTTGTTATAACGGTTCACAATTATATTTGTATACAAATAATAATTCAGAGTTTGTTTCTTATTTTAATAAATTATAATTGAGAAATTACTGAACTATAGCTGTATCCACTGCATGGGTTGGTGCCTACTGGTGTAAGTGAGAATATGGTTTTAGACGGTTTACGGCCCTGAAGATATTAGCTTTGGTGCAGGTGCAGGTGCAGATACCTATTCTGATTGTGAGTGGGTGTAGTTGTGTAGTTGCTTTTATTGAATTTGTTTGTTGTGTACTACATTTTGAAGAGTCGCTCAATAATGGTAAAAGAATCTTTACAAAGTAGGGACACAAATATAAAGAAAACAAGAAAAAAGTCTAATTCTACAAATGAATCAAATAAAGTGGACGAAGATGCATATAAGGTTAGTTTGGAATATGTTTTTTTTATAGTAAGGTTAAGTAATGTTTCTTTTACAGAAAATTGTGGATTTTGAAGAAGTTGAAGCTTCAAGAAGGTTGCCTGAGAAAGATGCTGATTTATATTTTGTGACTTGTCAAAATATTCGTGAGTTATTAGTTGAAATCGCCGAATTGAAAGCAAAAAACCACCCAGAGGTATTACGTATAATGAAATGCTTATATGTTTGATAATAAAGACAGTAATATTTCAGGCTAAATCAAAAATTGCAGAGAAACGCACAGAAACATGCATGCTTGTAGCTGTTTTGAAAAAGTTGAATAGATTGGAAAAGTTTCGAACGAAGTCAGGTCGGGATTCTCTACACCAAGAAAAATTACAAGCAGATAGTACTAAGCTACAACTGCAAAATTTATTATATGAATTGTCATATTTGAAGAAAGAAATTACAAAATGTTTTCAGTTTAGGTGCATCCTTAAAATTTTATTTACATAATTTATTTATTAATTTGAATTTATTGTTTACAGGTCATTAGATGAAGAAATTGAACTTATTTCAGAGGAAGAATTTTTCAAGAATGCTCCTGAATCTATATCAAAACCGGTACTTTTTAGTTACATTATAAAAACCTTGTACTGCATTTGCTGAGACGACAGTCATTTCTATTGGTTCGGCTCCAAAATCATCCTCTTTTGACCAATAGAATAACTTGTTCAGTTCCACGTTCTCTCGTCGTAGCAAATGGACTATGACTATAGTAATATTTTTTTCAGAATTGTACAAAAAATGATCAACATCTTTTGCAACTAGCAAGACTGGAATGGGAATTGCAACAACGGAAGCTATTATCTAGTGAATGCCAAAAGTTGGAAACTGAAAAAGGGAAGGTTGCAGAACAAATAATTAATAAACAGGAACGATTAGAAAAGCTTGCTCCTCAATTGAAACATATTTTGGAAGTAACAAAACCTTTGCAAGAACAGCTAGGACTGAATGCAGAAAAAGTTCGTGAAGAACATCATTTGGCATATTTACTGCCAAATCCGTTATATCTTCTTTATGCTAAATTAATAGCATTTATTCAAGTTTATGGTAAGATTCATTTATAAATAATACCTAAAAAAATAATATTATAAAGTATATATTTGCAAACTAATCCATTTTAAATTTTTTTGCAATCTATGCGTTTAAAATAATCACAACTACTGACACATGTGATGTATTTAAAGAGTACATAATTATTTTGTTGATGGCTAAGAGGTACAGGATAACTTGAGCTTAAGCAATTTAGCGCTGAATATATATATATGTATTTGCAATGTTAAGAAATTCGATTGCCAATTTGTCTTGTGCCAGTTATTAATTTTCGTAGTTCAGTGATTAGTTGCAGCTTGACCATTCAATCCAAATTCAGAACCGTTCGAAATTGCCATACGTTAACAGTGTATTGTTATTACTAAATTTTTAACAAATTTTTCTTTCACAGACTATTCATTTTCAGATAAAAAGACATTAGTTCATATTCTTGGTGAAGAAGAAGAAGCGAAACAACTAAAAAAGGATGATGTTGAGTCACAAGATTCTACAAATGATTCTGATTCAGACCAGGATATATTTGAGGTAAAGACATATCCCATTCTGTCATAAAATTGCCGTCTGACATTTGACAATTGCTAGGCTCATTTTATTATATTCTGCTCTAATACATTCTTTTAATTCTTCAATATATTTGAATCGGCCTTATAAATTTTAGATTTTAAATAACTCCAAAGGAAAAACTCAAGTGGTGAAAGATCGGGTGACCTAGCTGGCCATTTAATGGAAAATTTGGTCCAATTACTTTGTTATTAAAACTAGTTTAAAAATTCCCGCACCTTAGCACTATTAGGAGCGGGACAACCAATTATTTGAAACCAAATTTTGCGATTGTCTTGCACAATTTCAGTCAATGTCGGCGCTCTTTCTTGAAGTTGTAAAAATCGTTCGCCGGTTAAATTTTCACTTAAAAAGAAAGATCCTAGAATATGGTGATCAAGAATTCCTGCCCATGCATTACTTTCTTCTTCTATATAGCGCTACAACCCTTGGTGGGTTTTGGCTTCCTCAATGACTTGTCTCCATCGTGCTCGGTCTGTAGCTGCTTCCCTCCAGTTTCCAATGCCCATTTTTTTAAGGTCTTTCTCCACTCCATCTATCCATATTGCTCTCGGCCTTCCGGACCCTCTTTTCCCTATTGGTTTTCTTTTAAGCATCTTCTTCGTCATCCTTGTTTCATCCATCCTTTGTACATGTCCCAGCCATCGTAAACGTCCGATTTTGACTGTTCTAACTATATCTGGTTCGTCGAAATCTTGATATATTTCGTGATTGTATCTACTGCGCCAGCCTTGTTCTTCCTGCACCGGCCCTAGTATTCCTCGTAAGATTTTACGTTCGAAAACTTGTAGCATAGACTCTGTTTTTTTTGTTAGGCTCCATGTTTCTGACCCATACAGTACCACAGGTCTTATGATGGTTTTGTACAGTATGAACTTGAGTTTCTTATTTAGCGTACCTGATCGCATTAGCTTTTTGTGTGCATAGTATGCCCTATTACCTTTTGTGATTCGTTTTTGTATTTCTGCAGTGATGTCGTTGGTGTTATTCACATCTGCTCCTAGATAAGTGAAATTTTCAGTTGCTTCGAATTTATAGTTTCCTATTTCGAATGGGTTGTTCATGTTTGTGTGTGTTGGTCTTCTCGATGCTTTCATGTATTTTGTTTTCTCCTCGTTTACCCTCAGTCCTACGTTTTTTGCTTCCTTCTCGATTGTAGCAAAAATTTTCCTTATCGATGCTTCATTTTTGCAGACGATATCAATATCATCCGCGTATGCAAGGATTTGTATGTTTTGTTCATATATTGTCTTTGCTACGTCAATTTTGCTTTTCCTAATTACTTTTTCCAGCGTTATATTGAATAATAGCGATGCTAATGGGTCCCCTTGCCTGAGTCCGTTGTATGTGTGGAATGTTTTTGATGTTACGTTGTTAATTCTTACTTGGCATTTTACGTTCGTTAGTGTAAGCTTTGTTAGCCTTATAAGCTTATGTGGGAAGCCGAATTCATACATTGTCTTCCATAGTTCATTTCTTTACATTACTTTACTTACACTTTTTCTGGCTAAATTCGGAACTAGATTTAAGAACCTTTTTTCGACTAGAAAGTAGACTAGATTTCATCCAAGTTAATATGGCGTTGTTTAAACCAAACAGCTGATGCATGAAATCAGTGTACCCAACTATTTCCACACTTTAACAAAGTTTGCTTTGTTGTGGAATATTGGCGTGTTAACCTAAAACAGGCAAATATCTTGTACTCATTTATTTAATATAAATTACCTTAAATAAAACGGGTTGTAATTCAAAAAGAGCTACCAAACATTTAACCACTTCGGGTGTCCACTTTTTAAATGACATTATGAAAGTATAAATAATTTAAGTGATTATGTGGTATGTACTTTAAATCCAAACAAAATATTTTGACGTTTATGTTTATACATACGTTGGCATCATTGAAGTAAGCACTCACTGCGCAGGTGTAGTGCAAAACTTGGTTGAAAAATAGCGTTGGATCTAGTTTGGAAAAAAGTCAGAAAAAGTTACACTCTTTTTCTGACTAAAATCTAGTTCCAATTTAGGTACCAGATTTTAGCCAGAAAAAGTGTAATGTAATTCAGGCTTTACAATGGGCTATGAGCTATGACCATTTTTTCATTTTAAGATTCTTTACAAAAAATAAAAAAAATCTGATGTGGCCAGCACATGACCTCCCACCAATTGCATGTTTAAAATAGAAATGAACTTTAAATAAAGTATCACTTCCTGTTTATCGTTGGTAAACAAAATATAATTTGTTCTTTCAATAAATAGAAAAGTCTGCAGTACGAAATTTTGGATTATATTTTACTGTTTTTCCTCGAAATTCTGTTAAGAGCTCCAAGTTAGTTTCACATCCGGTTCATCATATATAGTTAAAATCTAATATTTTGTTTCCAATCTTATACGAGATTTAAATTTAAATACCAAATTGGAGAAGTTTTGAATTATATTTTAATATATTTTTCCCTCCCCATACCGTAAGTAGGCTATTAGGACGTTGTTTGTAGGGATGTATGTTTATATTACCGTCAGGGTATCGGTTTCTATAACGGCGGGATGTAAATAATTTCATTGCATCCCTAACCGTATGACTTACTTCTCTTTTTGTGAAATACCAGTAGTTACATGTTTTGAACTTGCTTGAAATATTTACTCGTTCTTATAATTTATGATTTTGAATTTCATTTCTTTCAAATTGTCCACATTTCGTAATTTTTACTTCCCTATACCCTAGGTAAGGGAGGTATAGGGATTGTGCTAAAAATCGCATATAGAGATTTTATTGAATAAGCACGTTTTGATGTCACCAGAATCCGATTTTAACATTTTTACAATGATGTCTGTAGGTATGTGTGTGTGTGTGTGTGTGTGTATGTGTGTTTGGATTTTGTGGACACGATTACTCAAATACTATCAATCAGAAAAATTTGAAATTTTGTATACCCATTCTATACTAATATGGGAAGTGGTCATTAGTTTTTAGTGTATATCGGATAACCGGAAGTATCATTTATACAAGCTTTTAACAGTTTTTCTTGTAAAAAATTCATTGAATATAATTTTTTAGCAACTTTTACTAATTAAAATTGAATATAATGGTACAATCTTCAATTCTACGATAATAACATTTAGTAAATAACTCTAAATAACTTTAAATATGAATATATAATATAATTTATTTTCATGTATCACCTAGCCTATGCGCCAAACAAAAACATAATTTTAATGACAGTTTTAACATATTTAAACAAATGTCATTGACAGGAAGCAATTATATTAGAATTAATAATGAAACCGTGTTAAGGAGAATATAATAGTAAAATATTTAATTAAGGTTTGTAAAAATAATATATTTTCCATCATACATAAATGTTCGATGTACAGGATGACCTGATTTAAATTTGCTAATTGCTGTTTTTGCTAATTTACAACTACACATTTACGAAATGGATAATGTACGGCGAAGAATTGACAAAGATTGCGTTTTAGAGCACCTAGAAGATGATGCTGATTTTTATAAGAATGTGTGTGTGACGATTTTTCCTTAAAGCCTCTTAAAATATGATCCAAAACTTCTCAAATTTGGTATTTAAAACTCATATATACTTTGAAACAACATATTAGATTTTAACCATATATGATAAATCGGATGTAGTACTTAATTTGGAGCTCTAACAGATTTTTGAGAAAAAACAATAAAACAATCCAAAATTTCGTATTAAAGACTTTTCTATTTATTGGACAACAAATTAGATTTTATTTACAAACGATTAATCGGAAATGATACTTTACTTAAAGCTCACTTCTATTTAAACATGGAATTGGCGGGAGGTCATGTGTTGGCCACATCAGATTTTTTTCATTTGAAGATTACCATATTACCATTGACGTGTCAAATGTGATAGATGACACCGTTTTTCTTCTTAAATTTCTCATGGAATACTAAGATCCTTTGTTTCAGTATATCAATCATATACCTATTAGACTAATATACTGCTAATCCTCCGCGATTCATCCGTTAAAGAATATGAAATAGAAGATATATCTCCATCGCTCACAAGCGATACAGTGCTTTGGATGCGCATGCTCGCATTCTATAATTCTATTGGCTACTGGTGCCGCTAACGGAAATAATAAAAGAGTGGGATTTGAAAGTTGAAGTTTCCTGTAACCACGTGCGTTATTCGAAGTCAATTGTCATTGTGATTGCAGCATTTACTGTGAAAACAAGTGAATTTGTGCTCATTTACTTTTGTAAAAACTGTAGTTCAGACGGTGACAAATAATCCAAATTAGAATTGAAAAGTATCATAAATATTAATATATATTTTTACAGCAATGAGTTAAGATAATGTTTATTCATTAGGCGAATGGTTTTATTTGTAAATAACAAACCATTATGAATTTCAAAAGAAAAACTAATTATCTAGATGATAATGAAAGCTATTTTTTTCAGTCACTACCAAATAAATCGTTGCTTATAGTTGCTCCTATGAAATTAATAAACACAGTCTAAAATGTAAAAATTGAATAAAATAAATTTTAATTGTACAAAACATAATTTAATATAATTTAAAATATTTGTTTAGTTATCATAATTTCATTGAATTTTAAATTTCGCGCTGTAGTAATGTTATTATACATAAACAATATTAAATTATAATGATAATATCATGTATAAGAATTCTTTACTTTGTTGAAATTTGTATATTTATTTATTTAATTTTAATTACAAAATTGTCACTTGAAAGGAAATTTTCCTGGCCGCTAAGAAATATATTTTAGTTTCACGAGCATGCGCATACAAATCACTGTATCGCTTGTGAGCGATGGAGATATATCTTCTATCTCATATTCTTTAACGGAAGCACAACACATTGGCGAGATAGGGGATCAGCAGTATATTAGTCTAATAGGTATATGATATCAATATTCAACGGTATTCCTTAACATTTCTGGCAGTAAATATGAAATGGTATCATCAGGAGTGGAAAAAATCTTATTTACCTCTCGTGGCCCCAAATTAAGACATTTTTTATAGTATGTTAAAATAGATTAAATGTTTTCAGTAAACATAATAATAATATTATTTTAACAAAATTTTACATAAATTCATTTATTCGCCAACTATTATTTATTTTTTTAATTAGTTTTTTATTATTATTTTTTGGGGGCCCCCAAATATCCTTAATCCGCTACTACCAAAACGCAACAAAAAAGTTGTTCAGTAGGACAGAAAGACAAGAATTTTATTATTTTATTATTCCTAAATGTTTAAATTTTATATTATTACGAAAAATCTTGAACGCCACACGGCCGATATGCAGATAACGAACTCGGCTGATTATAAATCTCATCTGCGACCGTTATTTGTCTCATATCGGCCTAATAACGTTAATAACTATATTAATTAAATATATACTTTCATTATATTTTACTAATTTTTCTTAATTCGATTGAGCTATCCCCTTGCATTGATTGAATTTTTTATATCTTTTCTTCCACAGGAGACTCAAGAAAGAAAAAACCGCCATCATCGGAAATCAAGCCGTGTTATTGAATCGCTTGAATTTAAGCGAAATAAACTACTGTCGTCCCATCCGTTGTATTTACAAATAGTGATTACATTGAAAAAAGAAGTTGAGGCTACTTTAACATTAAACTTTTATTATAAATTAAAACTTCATATAATAACAGTTAAATGCCAGGTGTCTACATCTTTACCAATAAATGGAATTACAACGGGGTGAGTTAATTTTATATATATTAATACCAGAGCTTCTCAAATTTTTATGGGCCGAGAGCCGATGCCCACTTTTGTAAACAATATTTTTTCGCGATTTATTCATCTATTATTCATTTTGACGTCCACATTGATTGAGTTATTTTCGAATGTAAGGTTTTTAAAATTTGTTTTTAACTTCAAAGACAAATTTTGCTACTTCGTATCAAATTCGTGCTCTAAAACACGCGCGATGAACGCACTATTGATACAAATATTCTGTTTTCCTAAAACGCGAGTGGTGCATCAGTACTCTTCAATGAACAACATCAGGAAGTTAACAGCCATATATTTTACTAGATGAAAGTGAAGACGATTTACTATTAGCTATGAGTGGATTTAGAATATTCGAACAAAAAAATCCATGTACAGCATGCATTGCATTTCATTTTCATGTCATATATGCAGGGCATTTTGCCGCCTGCAAATAAAACTTTACCGTCATATTCCTGTAAAAAAAAATCTTTCTTCGTGCCATGTCTCTCATAAAATATACAGGTATAATGTACTCTTCAAAACCAAACGCACTTACCTACCACTGTCAGAGGCGATTTTGTGCGCGTCTATACTGCTCAAAAAGCACTGATCGCTCCCGACGCGATTTGCAGTGCGCGACGGCCGCGATCTACTAAAAGGTCTCTATTTAAAAATATTGAAAAGAATACGTCGCTTCTGACTCTTATAACCACGCGTGTTTTTAAAGGAGCGTGTGATTTGGACCAGGAAAATTTGCCTTAACATTTAATACTTAACGTGATTCACAAAAATCGGAATCGGCGTTCGACGCACAATGAGAATCTCTGTATACACAATGTCTGGATTTCACATAGCTGTATTCTTTTTGGTTAAAATCTCAGTTCATCTCAGCTCACTTCAGATAAACTCAATAAATTGTTCTTTTTGTACGAACTGAGTTGAGTTGTACTGAGTGTACTCACTTCCCCTCTTACCCTCTGAGCCATGCAGATCAGTGGAGGGGGTAATGTTGTGAGGAGAACTGTCAATTGTGTTTCGAAAATTGAGTTGTTAAAGTAAACAAAAATGTCGTATTTATGATGGAGGTAAGAAATAAATGTATTTCATTTTTTACTCTTTTGAATTAATATAAAATAAATAAGCAAGCATATTTACAAGTACAATATTATCAATGTTTTCCATCTTCAAATACGTATTTGTTGTTTGTTGTAATCGATCCTACAGCGAAACCGCCTAACCTCAACCTAATTCAAAATTAAAGCCCGACAGTTGACAACAAATTACTTTGTTTTGTATCGTGCGCTCTTTGTCGCTCACTCTTTGCGAAATGTTATTCTTTTCAGTAGCCTCTCAGCTCACCTCATCTCAACTCACTTATCAACTGAGCTAAGCAATAATATTCCAAAAAGATATTTTGAGCTTCAAGTAAACTGTCATTTCCGGTTATATGATCTATACCAAAATCTAATGGCTTCTTTGCACATTAGATTAGAGCAAGAGTACATGGTTCCAAAATTTTTTGAATGATAGTATTTGAGATAGAGCGAAGACAAAATCCATACACATACACACACACACACATACACACACACACACATACACACACACACACACACACACATACACATACACAATTGGATTCTAGGGACCTTAAAACGTGGTCATTTACTAAAATCTCGATATGCGATTTTTACCACGATTCCTATACCTCCCTTACCAAGGGTAGTGGGAGATAAAAAACTCGGTATAATATATTTTCATCTTCATATTCATTAATTTCTTTCGAATTTGAATGTACAGGCGTTATATCTGCCATTTTTGACAGCTGTAGCAATTAGGTGATCTAGCGGAATTTGTTTTCGCTTGCCCACTATACTCTATTTTTATATAGTTCTAGAACCTAGCAGTCATTCAGCGGACTTTTCACCGAAGTTCACTAGGTTAGCAAGCTAGCAGCTAGGTGCGGCTGATCGCGACCATCGTATCGTGGGATACGGCCATAAGAGATACGATTTTCGTTAAATAAGACATCTGATGCGCCTTTGGGAAACCCTCTTAGGGTGGTTTTCACCAACGACAGTTAAATCTATAGTTATTAACAAAGCAATAAATTAAAACGGTAGAATTAATTGTAATTTCACCAAATAATTTTAGCACTCGTTATCTATAAGCCGAATGTCAAATTTTAACAATAGTTTTTGAATGAGGGCCAGTTATCGCATTCTTCCTTAGTAAAACTTGTTTTTTAATATACTAAAATAACATGAAAACTGAATAAAATACAGTATTATTTGATAAATATATCCTTTACTGTTTCCATTCAAAATTTCTCAATGATAGTCAAAACTGGCCTGGACTCACACATCAATGAATTATGATTTATTTTAGAAACAATTTTCTTTTAATTAAACTTACAATTATTTTTAAAATTACTGATGCTAATTATACGGATGTAGACTTAGATGAACTTAAGTATATGAGAATTTGAGAATATGTTCCTACTGAAGAAAGCGTGTAATTTCATGGAGACTATTTGCTAATTTATTTTAGATAGGAGCCACTTCTAAGCGATACGATAACTAATAGAGACAAATTTACTTTCAGGGAAATATTATCACCGGAAAACATTTTAAAAGATTTAATTCTTAACGACAATGTGACAGATAGTCCTAATCCTACGAATCACTATCAACTACAACAATTACAACTTGGAAATTTCTCATCTTTAGTAGATCAACTGGGATATCCATATACTTGGGCACAACAAATTTGTGGTCTTAATTTTATTTCTATAAAGGTTAGTGAATTGCTTGATAAAATGATGTACAGGTGTCCCCGGGTTGACGTTTCAAGAGGTGTGCGGAACTAAAAATCTTTGATTCTTAATGTTTACTTTCGATTTTTTAAAAACAAGTAGTTGTTCAGAAAGTTTTTGCGTTATGCAAATTTCTTTGAATGATCGGCCTACTATGATAAAATCCATTATTTGTCAATTTCCTTTCGAGTAAAGTGCCTTTTCCGTTCACAATACACCAAATTTTTACTAAGAAAAGTTGTCCAGAATAACAAATTATGGCACTATACAAAATTTCGAGAAAATCAATATACTTTGATTTATTTTGTTTAATCTGAAAAATTACGATTTAATCAAAGTAGATCTTTCTGAAAATATTCTTAGGGCCAGTTTTACAATCTCCTGTCCGAATTTTAATCGTAAGTTAAATAAACAATTAATCGGATTATTTACAGCAATGATCATTTTGTCATTTGACAGTTCATTTCGTTTCAATTTTGTTTATTTAACTGGCAAATAAAATTTTAACCAGACATTGTAAAACTGGCCCTTTGTAAAACTTTGGCGTATTGTGAACGGATGTCATCAAAGTAGGCTGATCATTAAAAAAAAATTGCATAACGCCATAACTTTACATTCTGAACAACTTGTGAACGAAAAAGGTACTTCACCTGAAACGAAATCAGATTTTGCTCAATTTTCAAGGACTATTTTATTTAAAAAAATTGAAAGTAAAGTAAAAATAAGTTTCAAACCAAGCAGGGCTTATTTCCAAAAGATCACATTACGATTAAAATATTTTTAGTTCCGTACACCTCTTGTAACGTCAATCCTGGAACACTTGTATATACAGGTTGTTCAACGTACAGGGCCTTATTTCTATCTCGAGAACTATATAAAATATAGGAAGTTGGTAAATCAATTTCTATGGTTCTCAAAATACAGGATACAACTTTCTTATTTTAAATTGGAACCTACCTTTTTTATTCGCCTATTCGATATAGTATATTTTATTTTAATACAACGATATAATACAGCATTGAATTGAAACTATTATTTTGATATACCGGGTTGCATAAAGCGTTTTCAAACTTAATCACATAGTTAACTATGCGATTGCACTGACAACTGTTTGAATGATCTGTTAAATTTTAATATGTTGTTAATAGCATGTTAAACTCATTGTTAAATAAAAATTCGGTTGCATAAAGCACTGTTAGCGTTAATATATTGTTAAATGAGTAGAAAATCGCTTGTTAATTTAATCATACGATATCCTGTGATTAAATTCATTGTTAAAATCAATATATGATAATTTTTTATTTATTGATAAAATAATTTGAACATACCACATACTAAATATGCGATTTTTCATTCATAAATTTGCTAATAAACACAACACAAAGCAGTACTGTAACCTAAAATTATGACAGGTAAAAGCAGAGTATACAAGAGAGATTATTATTATTATTATTATTGTTTTTCTTGAAAAGTATAGTGCAGTATAAGGTATGTAAATAATACATTTCTTTAAATAAATACCAAACTAATCATAGTTCCAAACTAAACCGGTAGAGCTGACTGTCGTTTCCGTAAAGCCGTTGAAATATTTGAAATTAAGCTTCATTCTCATCTAATGTTTTAACGCGTACTGATTAATACGTATATTTAGAAAAAATTACTCTGTCGGGTCCAGCAATAAAACTATAAATATAGCAACTATGACAAGCGGCATATCGCTCATTGTTTGCATATATATTGCGCCGCTCTGTTGAAATGACATGCTCTGTATAGTAAAATAATCTTACTGTTTAATGCTACTTTTGTTTGAAATAATTTCTTATGAAAATGAAAACTGTAGTTCCAAAAATTATTTCAAATAAAAATAGCATTTATGTGAAAGGAATAGTAAGATTATTTTACTATACAGTACACTCAGAGCAGATAGAAGTGCCAGGTGATGCATGCCTTCATTCCAAAATATGGCCTGTTTTGTATCCAATACTATGAAGCAAACTGTAAGCGATATGCCGCTTTGTCATAATTATGATTATTATAGTTTTATTGTTGGACCCGACAGAGTCAATTTTTCTGATTATGGTAGATATCAACTCATAGAAGCATTCCCACATCTGTTTATGATTAGTGCGTAGTGCATAAGCAAAAATGTTTCCAAGTTTCAAGCTTTTATCATAATTCACAATGTATAAGAATTATTATAAGATAATGGTCTTTATTTTTCAACTGCGAACTGTCAAAAACCTGGAGCTACAATAGGGAGTTATTGCAACTTCTAAGATGAAAGAACGTAAACGTTAACCTTATGTAGAAAACACTTTATTTTAGATATAAAGGACTTTCAATTTCAATGTTTACCGCATTTAATTAGTGTATTCACGCTAACGTTAACGCTAAAAGCAACAAAAACGAGGTTACATCTACACTTTTCACCGAAACATAACCTCAAAAGATACAGAACGTGTGACGTTAAACGCTCGCTATTCCATTGCACGTAACGTGTCTCCTTATTCATATAACGTGAACCTTATTAGTACGCCTGCGCACTCGGGCTGTCACGTGACTTTAAAGTGCACGTTATTTTTGCGTTGGAGCTGCAATAACTCTCTAATAACTATTCAATTATTCCTTTGCGGTACGTACAAGTTTATTGATGTAGAAATTTTAATTTCGAAACAGAGAAATATAAATTACAGTGGCAAATGATGAACTCAAAACAGTAAATAAGTATACTGTGATATTAATTTTAACAGTGTATACCTGTGTCTTTTGGAATAAACTATTCATGGTTTCGTCATTTTACATTATGAGTTTCCGCGGCCTGAAGCACACGAAAGATATACTTTGGCATTTAAAAACAATTACTAGTAAAAGAAAAATGGGGTCCTGTGGCTGCGTGCCTGAGTGTCTGGTCGCGAATCTGGGGAACCGGGTTTGACCCCGACCGACGCCAAATATTTCGAATTATAAATGGCCAAAGTGGTACACTCTCCACGCCAGCAATGAGTGCCAGGTGACACCTGGTAAGCGCCCGCACGGTACAAATATGTCATCATTACCGATATCTGTAATAAAAGCAGATTGGTACACTCAGAAATAGGTAATATGCTGATATACCGGGAGTTTATTTTATCAGTAAACATAGGGTATATCATTGCCATAGTTACGGTATGAATGTTTGACAGCAATGTATTGAAGCGTTTATTTTATGAGTAAACATAGGCGTTTAACATGGGAAGCAGTTTTTTGTAAATACAAAGTGTCCCCCAAAAAAATCAAGCCATGCTATTGAACATGATAATAGTACATTACATCTTGTACATTATTTAATATTAATTACTTTAATAATATTGCAAAAATTGCAATAAATTACAAGAATTGTCAAATAAATAATTGTTTCAATCTTTTATTCTGCAATATGAAAAGATTTACAAATATCTCCGGTGGCGCAGTGGTTATAACATTGGCGTCTGAAATTTTTAGTTGGGGTTCGATACCCCGTTGGGGTAAATATTTTATTTTCTTTTCACATAAAAATTGTTGAACTTTTTAAAATCTCTGTTATATTTCGTATTACAGTCATTTAAAAATAATAATAACATTGTAATAAATAAAGAGAAAATAGTTGACAATAATTGATTACAATTCATGTAATAACAATGCATTCTATTTTGTTTTGATAAATACAGCAAAAACATAATAAGTACTTAAATTTATTATATTTCAGTTATTTTTATTAATATCAAAAGAAAATACAATACATTGTTATTGTATCAATATTTTGATTATTTTAATCAATTATTCTCAATTATTTTCTCTTTATTACAATGTTGTTATTATTTTTAAGTGATTGTACTATAGAAATTGATTTTTAAAAGTTCAACAATTTTTACGTAAAAAAAATAAAATAATTACCCCAACGGGGAATCGAACCCCAACCAAAAATTTCATACGCCACTGCGTCGCCGGAGACATTTGTAAGGATTTTCATATTGCATAATAAAAAAGTGAAACAATTATTTATATGACAATTTTTGTAATTTACTGCAATATTATTAAAGTAATTAATATTAAATAATGTACAAGATGTAATGTACTATTATCATGTTCAATAGCATGGCTAGATTTTTAGCCGGACACTTTGTATTTCCAAAAAACTGCTTCCCATGTTAAACGCCTATGTTTACTCATAAAATAAACGCTTCAATACACTGCTGTCAAACATTCATACCGTAACTATGGCAATGGTATACCCTATGTTTACTGATAAAATAAACTCCCGGTATTTATTTATATTTAATATGAAAAAAAAGCTTTTGTTTTTGTCAAAGCACTCTTATTTCTATAAGTTTTAAACTAAAACAATATTTTTTTATTTGTATTTTTCTAAATAGTTTTGTTAGCCTATAATGGCTGGTAACTTAAATTTTAAGGGTCCGTTAAATAGACAATATTGCAACGAAATGAAATGTCAAATGAATATTATATCGTGTTCAGAAAACAATATTGAATCTAATAGGCGAATAATAAAGGTAGGTTCCAATTTAAAATAAGGAAGTTGTACACTGTATTTTGAGAACCACTGGTTTAAAAAAAAAATGTTTTCTTTTTATTTTAATAGTCTTATAATATAGAAATTGTTTGCTAATTTCAACTTAATATCTCTTATAGATCTGGAGATAGCAATAGTGCCCCCTTAAATTGAACATTTTGTATATATATTTTTGTATTAACTTTATTATGTACAGACTGATGCTGAGACACTAACTATAAATGATGAATTTAGTCAAATTAATGTGGAATCTGTTATGAAAAAATTGCATAGAAGATTTCGCTCTAGAATGTGTTTAGCGTTGCAGATACAAGAAATAGGTGAGCAATGATTTTATATACATATATATTTGTATTATGTATACTTTTTTGTTAGTACACTCAGATGCAAAAAGATGGGACTCCTATTTTTTGTTTAATTTTTGTTACCTCGCTTTTAGGAATTGGAATAATATTATGTGCTGTATGATAAAAATAACTACTAAAGTGTAGAAAAGTAACTACCTGTAATTTTATTTAGTAATTAATATGTCTTGGAAAATGAAACTTAAGATAATATTGTGCACAGAAAGTTGAACAAATTTACGTATATAATCGATCCTCGTCTACATTTTGGTGTCGAGGCATTTTGCAGATACTTCTCCATAAGAATTTTAATTAAAGTAAACTTAACTAAAACATTTGAATATGTAATACAATATGTTATTATACAGAGTGATCAGAAAGAAATTATGCAGTTGGTAATTATGGTAATACAATAGGGTAGTTGCGAAAAAAATAAATGTTATTTTTTCCTATTAATTATGAAAAATGAATATAAACTAATTCTAAACATATTAATATAAAAATTATTAGAAAATATAAAACTTTTCATTCATTATTTCCATAAATAAAGTTCGCGGTGGAATTCTTGTGACGTAGACTTTTAATAATTATATAGGTCGACCAAGTCTGTATGACTCATACAAGCTTGTTAGAATACCACGACAAAGCGAAGATGTTGAATTATATTTAATTGTATCATACAAATATTTACAGTATAATTCTAAAAGAAAAATAACAGATACAAAAGTATTTTTTAATAGTACGTATATTTTATAATTATTTACTTGAATACCAGATATTTTCAAGATATTTAATTCTTATATAGACAACTTCATAATTTTGCCACCAGGTGCCTGCACACTCCAGTGAATGTACATGTCATTATGTCATTTTTAGTGACATAACCTATGTTTTACGTGTTAAAATCATATTTTATTTTTCTTTTCTATATCAGCAGATTTAAAACAAGGTAATGAAACTAATGAATTTGTGTGAAAATGAATAATTTCTTTTGAAATAGTGCTTCTCTCAAACATATAAATCGTTTCAAATAAAAATGGTAGTATTGTGGACAGAGTGTACCGCTAGGGCAAGAACGACTGTGATTGGTATTAATAAAACACGTCACCACGGGAAAATTTGAAATAAGATTTTTTTTTAATTATATTTTGAAAAATATACAGTTGCCAGACATAAAATATATATTAAAGTGAATAACTTGAACAATTATTTCAGAAATAAATAAATAAATTGGAAAATGCGCAACTACCCTATTCTGAAAAGATCCTCAGAATTTCTGAGGATCTTTTTATTCCACAGTTCACACAACACCAGGGGGTCTATTCTAATTCATAGCCACATGTGCTATCCGCTATATAAGTTCCACTACTAGCCAACAGATGTGGGTCCCCATCCCGCTATCTGACTTAAATCCATCTGTTGGATAGTAGTGGGATAGCACATGTGGCTATCCGATTTGAATCCATCAATAGGGCTGTTGCAAGAATTTTATTATGACTTCTAAGTATTAAATTTTAAAAGGTATTGTTCTTTAAAGAGCCTCAAATTTGAAAATATCACGAACTATCCTTTACATATTTTACAATTAATTTTTGAAATTTGGATAAAATTTTGATTAAGTCACGTGATCTGAAACAGAATGTGACGTCAGAGTACATACATCTTCAGCGGTTCTAAGGTGTCAAGTGTATTGTCAAAGTTGTCAAAAAAGTGTCAAATTTTTAGATTGGTTCAAGTTGTATAATATGTAGGTAATAAAAAGTTCAAAATAAAATGAGTAATTTACGATATTGTATTGTGCTTTTTTACAAAAATACTGTTACTGTTAGGAACAAACCTACTATAGAGTTTATAAATTTTACAAAAGATGCGAAGAAAAGAATATTGTGGCTAGAAGCAGTAGTTCGGAGAGCTGATAATTTGTCTGAAAAATCGTGTCTTCATGTTTGTGAAGATCATTTCAACTTTCATCCACCTTCACGATAACAGTGTATTTTTGTAGCTTCACTTTATGTTCAGGGCAATCTTTACATCTCGACATGTCCTATAGCAGATTCAATGTAAGAATCACGACCAGAACTTTAAAGTAAAATATACTATAAATTTATATAGTAAATTCAGTTTTTATATTTTATTTTACCTCAACTCTTTAACACCCCTTATTTCGATAGTAGTAAAACAATCGTTCTGATATAAATTCAGCCATCATTCCGCTATCGACCTTCGGTAAATTGTCCGACTTAGCTTGAGTGTAATTTGAATTAGCCGTTATTACTTTATTATTCATTTACAATGAGCAATGTCAGCGTCAAATGTCAAATTAACAGATTTTGTTATTAACATGTGACAAGCTTTAGCCTACGTTTATTTATATAAATATTATGAATAAACGTAGGTGTTGGAAAAACTATTTTCCTATTGGCTATTAATGATGTAATGTATGTGCTTCTACGTCACAGGAGTGGGGGGTAGTTTTTCAGGACGCCAATCTTTTTATTTAATTATTTCCACAAATAACAACAAATTATTAAAATAAAAATTATTACTAAGAAAATCATTGCATAAACTTTCATTTAAAATAGGTTTTGAAAAATGTGAAACAGGCTCATTGGCTAGTAGTGGAACTTATATAGCGGATAGCACATGTGGTTATGAATTTAGAATAGACCTCCAGGTGTAAACGGAAATACTATGTGACTTGTCATTTTGACAATAAATACAAATAGGTTATGTCAGAGCAGGGACCTGACAGCTAATAGGATTTTGAGTAAATGGAACCATTTTAATAAAAAATTGTAAATATGCCCAAATGGACCATTTTCATTGAAAATGAGACATCTATTAATATTTTTGTGAACTAAAAATTATATTCCTAAAATATGAAGTTCAAGTTTACAATGAGACCTCTCTCAACATTTTTGTGAACTAAAAGTTATATTCCTGATATAAAGTTCAGGGTTACAACTGTCAACTGTTGGCGACGCAAAGGAATGGGGACGTATTATTTTATATGCTTATTCTTTGCTTTACATAAATTAATATTAATCAGGATAATAACAACTGCTGGACAACATTTTTACTAGGTTTTCTGACAACTGTTAGCTGTGACAAACTAGTGTGAAGTTGAAATAATAGCATACCTCGCACTTCACAAGGAACATCGGATCTCTCACTCTAACTACGCAAGCATGCGTATATCAATAATGAAAATTGTTTATTTTATTATTTATAAGCTTTGGTATTAAATAAAAACCAACGTTTCACTCGAAAACAAAACCGCAAATGTCAAATTACACTGATATATTCAAGTGGCCTCTAGTGAGCAATTCACGAACTAGATAAAACATATCTCTGTCTCCTTCTGGCCAGCCGAAATCCATATACCTATTAACTAATATACTGCTAATGCTCGTATCTTTCTTATATGAGTAGGTAGGTGAAGGAGACACTGTGAAATGGAAATATCATTTCTGCATAAGTCTATCTCTCACAAACACCCAACCGGCAATTATGCGCATGCTCGGAAATCTTGACTACTATTGGCTAACGCTGACAGCGTCGCTGGCTGGCCTGCGTTCCAAAATCCTACTCATAGAGTACGAAATTATTCAAAGTCGTTTCAAAACTATTAACCTTACTCTCAGAGTTTACTCAACCTATTCCAAAACAGCCAGTATTTACTCCAAAGTGATGTTCTACTTACTCTACTAACGAGGAGGGTATAGAAATTACTCCACAATATTTTCAAACGTAGATGCTCACGATTCTCAACATATGAAAGTAATTTGCCTTCTTGAGGAAGAAAACATGCTTTTGGTTGAAAATAAACATAAGTAAATACTTTGGCGTGTATTACGAGCATACTTTTATAATAAAAGCGCTTTTATGGAGCGTACTTTCACATTATATTGAGGAGAGTGCTCCATAAAAGCGCTTTTATTACTGGCTTGACATTAATGTTGTAATTATAAGTAATTTTGTTAGTTTTATAAAATTATTTTTAATTTAGTTCCAATTTTTTACTTCAACAAAACTCTCATTCGTTCCAAAACACAACATCATACTCTACGCCAGAACTCGGTATTCTTGGTTTTGGAACGCTGCCCTGGTGATGCAGCGAGCACATGGTTTGACTTTGACTTTTGATTTCATTTCTGTTTGTAGTTGCACTTCGAAAGCATTTGCTTTGTGTTTCATACAGTAATTTATTGTCACCTAAATAAATTAATCCTGACCAGATTGTATTCCTATTATTTTTACAGTACAACAAAGTAAATTATTTAATTCAAATTTAGCACTAGAATATGTCAATGTTTTTTATTATTACTAATATTTATATTCAAGAATTTACATACAAAATAAGTAGTAGGTACATTGTTTAATTTCTCAAATTTAAATTTAAAATTTCTCGCGCTAGTTGTTAATAAACAGAACTTTGTGATTCGCAAAAAGTGATCATGATTTCCTCGTTAGCCAATAGTAGTCAAAGTTTCGCGGTTGGGTGTTTGTGTGAGATAGACTTATGCAGAAATGATATTTCCATTTCACAGTGTTTCCTTCAAGAAAAGCAAAGGATCCGCAATATATTAGTTAATAGGTATATGGCTAAAACTAAATTTTTGAAGTAGACTACATAATCAAGAATTTTGAATAATCTACACCAGAAATATACCATATTTTTTTTTTTTTTAAATCAGAATAGACACAATTGCAATTTGCAAGAGCGCATCTTGCGGCAAAGCATAGAACTGAAGGTTGCTGTGGTTACCACTACCAAACAAAGACCTGTTATCAGCCATAGAGCTCTACACCCAGCCATCGTTTTAGTTGAATAATCGAATGATCTTCAGTATTATCAAATAAAAAAAGTTGCCCACGCACATCTTGTGGTTTTAAAATCATTTTTATTGAACACAACGAACAAATCACAAAGAATGGGGGAGTTCATGATTTTTTTATTTTTATATTATGTTATAGTATTTTTAAATTTAGAAATTCCCGATTTTTTTTTTCTTGAAAATTCGGCTTCAAACCCGAGATAAATAGCGGCGAATATTTTACTATGACCGTTCCCGCAAGTGTGACGTCACCGACCTCACTTCCGGTGCCAGTGATATCATCGACGTACAGAGCACGCATTAATAAAGACAAGTATATGTCCGTATGTCTTAACTTACTTGTTCTGTTTCTGTATACGCGCTACTGTCGTGCTACTGTCATACGTTATCAGAGGTTATGTTCTTGTGTTTATATGTTGTTACATTATTATTCTTTCTTGCAGTATTGTTATTATACATACAGGCATGACATTTAATTCAAAGGTTATGTTTGTTCAAATGTCATTTATTAAGACAACAGCGCCATCTGCACAAAAGGAAGTAGCACCTTTGAATCCCGTGACGTCATTGGCGGACGATTTAAATGTATGCTACACTTTTACGTAATTTAAAAAAAAGTGTTACAATAAAATTATATTTTTTTATATTTAATAATGCACTAATACGATTAGAAACAGTTATAAATAAATCTTACCCACAAATTTAATACAAGTTAACTCCCCCATTAGGTTAACACTGAATGACAGATGCATACATAATGACAGATAGAATCACGGAGCGGGACGTTTGTTTGGAAGCATGATCTTCTATCTTACCTCTTTCTTGCATGTGATGTCAATTATGTAAGTGTCTATTGTAATTGATGCCAAAAATCAAAGTTTTTGTGATTCTAACCTTTTTGTCTTTACAAATGTCATAATAGAGGAGAGGAGGAGGTGCATGTTAAAAAGTTTCTAGAAACGTCGAGTTTTAACGGCGCTGTTAACTTTCAGGAAACTTTTCGTACTTCTTCGGGAAACAAATTTCAGGAAACTTTCCTAAAAGTTTCCCCGTGTGCAATAGGCATAACAATTATCAACAATGAGTTAAAAGAATATCATTTTTTTTTTTTCAGAGAAAAATATTATTCCTGCTGTACCAGATATTTTCAATGTTCCTATAAAATCAAATAGTGTAATATCTAGTTGGCAAAGAATAACGTGGCAAGAATATGTAGAGTATGAAAGTACTGAAAAATTAATAAACGAACAGTACGTCAATGTTACTGACATGTTATATTCCATCACAATTAATCGCAAACATGCCAATTTGATTGCCCTTGTGGCTATAAAAAATAATTTCCCAGATGGAAAGTCTCTTTTCACTATTATCATCAGATCGAATGAAGAGTACCATTCAAATAACTGTGACGTAATTAGAGTACGGGTAATATGTTAATAAGATTTGAATATTTTAATAAGTGTGTTTGTTTTAGGACATTGAAAGAGCTGTAAATTGTGACTGGCCATCAGAAATAAAATATATTGATAGTATATTATTACTCTCCGCTCAAATACGACGATTAATTACTTGTTTTGATATTTATTTAGAAATTATATCCCCGTCGGAATTTAATCAAGAAAAAATATTCTTTAATCCTACCAGGTAATTATATTTAAATTAATTAAAATAAAAACAAAAATATATTTATGTGTAAGTAAATAAGAGACTTAAGGCGTTTTTTGGCGATATATTGGTTTGAAACTATTTCGTAGTGTTTCAAACCATTATGTTTCGGCGACGCAACGGTGACGTCAGAGACAAAATTGGTTGAAACAGTTTCGTATGTTTTCATACCGTTCCGCTGGGCTGGTTTGAAACAATTTCGAAATATTTCGTAGTAGATGAGCTTTTAAATCATTATTAATTCAAAAATTAATAATTCTGGATGCTTCATTGTTATTTGAGAAAATAAAACGTTTTTACGTAAAAATAAATACACTCCTAGACAAAATTAACGCATCACTTTTAATTTTTCGTTTATTTCACAAAGTTATCTTATTTTTGGCATGTTTTATGGTTTTTTAAATTAGTCCTTTACAGGTAATTAAAAATTTGTAGAAAATAACGCAACATAATATACCTTTAAATTAAAAACTACAATATTATACAAAATGAAGACAATATGTTTTTTTTTTTTTAATAAATTAAAATTTTATGGGAAAAAATTATATAATACTTGGTATTACCACTTCTAGCATTAATTATGGCTTGCTTTCTTCGTCCCATGCTTCGAAATAAATTTCGAATTGCATGGTCAGGTATGGTTTCCCATTCTTGTAGCCCAGCATTCTCTAGCTCATCTAGAGTGCATGGGACGGGTACAAGACCTCTTTCGGTTCTTTTCAGCATATCCCATACATGCTCTATTGGATTTAATTCTGGACTGCTGGGTGGCAATTCCATACGGTTAATTCTTAAGTACATCACTGTCCAGATCTCCTCCAGGTATGATCTCTTTCGCCTGGTAATTTTAAGCTGACTCATGTCTCATCAGAAAACAAAACACGGTTCCAATCAGCCGAATTCCAGGGAATATATTGTCTTACAAATTGTAAGCGAGTTACTCGATGAGTTCTAGTGAGACACGGTCCTGTGTTAGTACATCTATTGGCCAGTCTTGCTTCCCCTAGTGTTCTTCTTACCACAGGGGTAGAAATCGACGCAGCATGGGCTTGGAATGTGATTATTTTGCATTTTACTTGTAATTTGTCGTCTTCTCAGAGTTTCTAGAGTTAGAAATCTGTCGTCTCTTTCTGTCGGTGGCCTTGGACGACCTTTCTGTGTCTCCTAAAGTTGAATTTAGTCTCTTTAAACCTCCTTAAAGCTCGTCCTGTCGTACTGAGATCAACTACCAAGTTCCTCAATCTTATGACGTTGGCCCCATCCCATAGAGTTAACGCCCGAAAAACCTCAAATTCAGACAAATATCAACCTCTATTAATTTTCCCAATTCAATTTGATGTTAATTTCGAAGTAAAACACAAAAATATGAAATCAAATTTAAATTAAACGTAAAAACACTTTTAAACTTTTCCATACTTTTTCCTTGTCAACACAGGAAACAATAAAGTATTTATATAAAAAAGAATTGATTCTTAATTATTATTATTTTCATATGTCTAGAACCCTAAATTTTCAACTGCACCCTAAGAAAAATTCATATATTATTCTGATTTAAAATAAATCGCAAAAATATAATTGATGCGATAATTTTGTCCAGGAGTTTATAAAAATATAGATTTTACCTGTTAGAAAATAATAATTGAATACAGTCAAGGAACCAATTTATTTTAATCACAGTGTATTGAATAGTTTATGTACCCCACAAATTCAAACTTACTCAAACGTCCAATTTACATTTGACAGTTTGAAATTTATACATTAGTCGTTAGTTCAAAATACAGTATTTTAGCGATACCCACATTTATGACGTCATATATGAAATAGTTTTGAAAACAGCGAAACTGGTTCAACACCAAAAAACATCTGCCATGTAAATTTTGAAGAATGATTTATGATTTATTTGCATGTTTTGAGTCAACACATTGCGGCCTCGTTTTGAATTAAATAATTCTGTAAAGTGTGTATGGTAGAATATATAACTGCCGCGCGATGAGTTGAAACTTACACCGCGCATACTGGCATTGTTTACACTTATTCAATTATTACTCCCAAACTTACTTTTATGTTATTAGAATTAATTTATTGCTTGAATAAAACGCATTATTATCATTAATAAATGTATTGTTGTCTTATAAGTTAAGAAAAAGGATGCAGGTCAATTCTTTTAACGCAGGGTTCGTATGTATATCACAATAAGTATAACCACAGTAAAATATAATGCAGGTATATGCCGGGTGTCCACTTTTTTCATATGGCTGTAATTTCTGCCCTATTAATTTTAGAACAAAAGTGTACATAAAGGCTGGTAGCACAAGCGTGGTTCTAACACCGGTATTAACTAGAACCGTGTCAATGACTTGGCACATATTTCAGGGTTGTTAACAAAATAAGAGTTGCCAATATACTGAATTAAGTCGAAAATGTACTGACACCCATATTCAATAAATTTGACCTCATTATTTAAACTGTTTTTCCTAGAAACAAGTTAAAAAACAAATCATATTAAATAATTTTAAATAGTGTTGGCAGATTTATTGAATATGGCTGTCAGTAAATTTTCAACTTGATCAATATATTGGCAACACTTGTTTTCTTAACAAACCTGAAGTATGTGTCAAATCGTTGACATGGTTCTAGTTAACACCAGTGTTAGAACCACGCTTGTGCTACCAGCTAATATGTTCAGAGTTATAAGCTGCATCAATTGAGCCTAAATTTATTGATATAATATGTTCTTGTCATATGTCATGTGCCATGCAAGACAAAACGTACATACATTTCAAATAGTAGTATTGTTTGATTTTGACAGATAATAGTTATTTATGTATTAAGGTATTGAACTTCTACTTTTTATCACGAATATTTAGTTGCCGAGGCCGTAAGGCCAAAGAAAACAAATCATATTAGTGATAAAATGGAACTTCATTACAGAGTTGCATATGAAATTTTATTTAAAATCGAAAATTTGTCAAAATGAAAGGAATATTTTATTTTTATAGGTTATGTTTATGTTACTGTCAGTCTGACATTCAATGTTGCTAACCTCCGAACATTAAGGTTAACGTAAAGAACACTCAAAATTATGTTTTATTTCAATATTCTTCATAGGAATTGTTTGATTCGTTCTTCTTGCACATATTTTTTGTTATTTTACGTACAAATTTATTATTATATCGTACACCTACTCAAATTATCTTATATGCACAATCATTATTATAAGGTTGGCAACATTGCATTTGCTTGAAATCGTCGTATAATGGAGTACTTTAGTGCCGATTTCTGAACTTTTAATGACTATGTTTGTGCACTTTAGTGACGATTCCAAATAAAAATTTATTAATTGACAATTAGTTGTTAATTTTTATTCCGCTCAGTCTTTCTGCGATGGTAAATGGGGTAAATGTATCCATGCTGACTGTTAAATAATTTAATGAAATCAAATTATTAACATTTTATGACAGATGCCACTCAAACAATACAACTGTTTAACTTTTTGTGCTATTGCTCATGATACTCTGTAAATAGCTAAAAATTATAACTTTTATTTTGCCTCTCTTTCGCGAATGAAACGCATGTAAACAATAATTTTGGACTTGCAGTTTTATACTATCAATTAATTCGTTCTTTGTAAACATTTCAAAACGTTATTTCTTTTTCTAACAGCGCTAGTGCTGTTACATTTTGCCGGTTGGTTTTCTAATTGTTACCTCTATTTAATGTCCATCTATTAACTAGCTATGCTGTACTGATGAGCTCTTATAGGAGCGAAACACGTGTCTACAGCTGCTATTGAGCGATTACCCTGCGAACATTTTTCTAGTATTTATAATTATGTTCATTGTGTTCAAATTCTATTGTTTTAAATTTTACCACCGTTTTTTTCAAAATCTAACTCGATTACCTTTCATTTTTGTTTTTTGCATGATGTGTTTATTTAATTTCTATTCCTATTAATAAGGTATAAAATATATTTTTGTTGCAGAGGACGAAATAGACGACACCCATATAAATTTTTAAAGGTTGGTGGAGGTGTTTTCACACAATATTAAGGTGAATTGTATGAAAATAAAAATTAAAATCTCTAACTTTTTCATATAGTAACAAAATTGTAATTTTTTTGTAACCAATGTATATTTTATGAAGAGTAAAATAAGAGGTTACATTATTTATATATATTTATGAATTATTTCTACCTGTATCCTTCTATTTTTAAACGAGGTCTATTATTATTGGGCAATGCATTTTGATATAACTCGATTATTTTCTAAAGAAAGGCGTGTGTTATGTTCTACATAATAAAATCACGAACGAAAGCATTTATGCAGCAATCATCTTTTGCTAGCACATTCTTGTCTCAGCTCACTTCTTTCACCTCGTCCACATTTATAATTGCATTCATACAAGCTTTTTTTCTATGCCCCCTTGGAAAGTTTGTGCCCCTTAGCACACTATTAATCACTTCAATTTAGTTACACACCGGATGTCTGCACCCCCAACTTCATCAACATACAAAAAAAGGGACAAGAATTTTGTTAGTAGTTAAAATTACAAAGTTGGGATTGGCAAAGTTAAATGCCACTTTTTGATGTGAAATAATCCTGAACTCTACTTCCAATTTCATTGGAAGCAACATTATCATTGATTTTTGTAAATGGAATGGAATATTTGCTCAACATTGCTCCTATTTCTTTACCATGACAGCAGTTGTATCTAGTTAACTGTCATGGCGGAGAGACTGTTTCTAACTGAAAAGTACGCAAGCAGCTAGTACCAGTTCAACAAAATGACAATGAAGTTGAAGAAGAAATTACATCCTGATAGACTTGCCGTCATCTTGGCTTGGCATTATTTGCCATTTCCATTAGTGATTCAAGTTTACTCCCATTCAATTTATGCTTGTAATACATTTTCGCATTAGATACATCAATAAAATGAGATCAAATCTGCTTGGTCCAGTTATACACAAAAGTTAGAGAGAGACATAGAGCCCACCATTCAGGCAGGTTGCATTTTTTGTGCATACACTCATGTTATTCCAAGAACGCAGGTCCATTAAGCCCCGGTCTCACTATAATTTATACTTTTTTTATTTTTGTTTATATGCAATGCAACATTTCCAGTGTCAATCTTTTATGTAGATTTGGTTCTTTTTCGAGCATCTTGACCCCTGGGAAATCGAAGTTTTGTTTTTACTTGCACCGGATGCTGTGCCTGCAATTTTTCTTACCATGGGTAAATTATTAATGAAGAAATTATACAGTGTTGCCAGACTTTTTAAATAGCTTGCGGACACTCACGTGACGAAGCGAATTAGCCAATCAAAAACTGGGGAGAAACTGTCAGATTGAAGGACAGAGCTGGGCTGCGTTCCAAAATCAAGAAACCGGATATTGGAGTAGGATGACGTAATTTAAGAGTGTAGTATGTTTTGGAACGAATGAGTTTTGTTGGAGTAAAAAATTGGAACTAATTTAAAAATAATTTTAAAAAATTGACATAACTACTTATAATTACAACATTAATGTCAAGCCCGTATTACAAGCGCTTGTTTATAATAAAAGCGCTTTTATAGAGTACTCTCCTTATAATGTGAAAGTACGCTTTTATTATAAAAGTGGGGAACACACACATCGTCCTAATATTCATTCATCAACATGTTCAATTCTCACTTCGTTCAGTTTCATAACGTTCAAATCTACAAAACGTTCATCCATGAAGGTGGCGCGTATCAAAACATTTGTTTCTCGCGCGCTTCCAAAATTAAACAGTACATCAACTGTCTACCTAAATTCGGGTGTGCGTTTAGGTTATGTTTGTTTAAGGTTATTTTTATGAAAGTTACACGCCTAGATATGTACAGGGCGATCTATGTGCATTAGGAATTTGTATAAGACAAGAAATGTACAAGACAATATATGTACGTTATGAAAATGTACAAGGCAAGGTATGTACAGGGCGATATATGTACATTATGAATTTGTATACCTACCCATTTGTACTGAGTAGAACATTTTTCTTTGCAATTTTTCTTTAGAATGTACT
This sequence comes from Ophonus ardosiacus, assembly GCA_943142095.1. NCBI lineage: Eukaryota > Metazoa > Arthropoda > Insecta > Coleoptera > Carabidae > Ophonus > Ophonus ardosiacus. The sequence goes on along the minus strand of OW964827.1, from coordinate 31,143,519 downwards.
GTTTAAATTGGAAGCGCGCGAGAAATAAACGTTTTGATACGCGTCAACTTCATTATAAATAAAAATAAATATATCATCACGGCATATTACCCATTTCTGAGTGTGCCACAATTTGCTTTATTGCAGACATCGGTAATGATGATGACATATTTGTACCGTGCGGGCACTTACCAGGCGTCACCCCACGGGCACTCATTGCTGGCGTGGAGAGTGCACCACAGGGGTCACTTTTGTGCGTCAACTTCATGGATGAACGTTTTGTAGATTTGAACGTTATGAAACTGAACGAAGTGAGAATTGAAAATGTTGATGAATGAACATTAGGACTTTGCATACCTAGCCATAAAAGTGTGCTCGTAATACAGGCCAATGTGTTTACTTATGTTTATGTAGCATGTTTCCTTCCTCAAAAAGGCAAATTATTTAATATGTTGAGGATCGTGAACATCCATGTTTCTGTACACTCCTCGATAGTAGGGTAAGTGGAGTATCACTTTGGATTAAATTCTGGCAGTTTTGGAACAGGTTAATAGTGAACTCTGAGAGTAAGGTTGTTAGTTTTGGAGCGATTTTGAATAATTTCATACTCTAGAGTAGGGTTTTGGAACGCAGCCTGACGTTTGTTTTGGTTTATAGGCGAAAAAAATTAGCTATAGATGTCAGGTCGAGCGGCGACAAAATGGAGACGAAAGAAGGAAAACAGATGCACGCGTATACTTGTAACGTCAGTTGACAGTGTTATTTTACATCTGTAACAGATAAGTATCCAGTGTCTGTGCAGCAAAAAGTGCAAAATGGAAAAAGTGAATATTGATCTAAATGATATTTTTGACTACATTGGTTCTTCATGACCAATAAAGGAAGGAGAAGCTGTGAATAAAGCAGGCCATGTAACCATGTACGGTTTGAAGAACACTGATTTAAACACAGTTTTTGGATTTTGCCTTCAAACGAGCAATTTAAATGGAGCTCCACACTTTATTGAAGTGTTATTAAAGCCAAATTTACAAGGCAAATGTACTTGTAAGGCCGGGTTAGGAGGAAAATGCAAACGCATAGTTGCTGTATTATTACACGTAAATAGGTATTTATTTTTTTATTAATTCTGTATTAAGAAATAAATATTAATATCAATGACTGGTAGTATTTACTCTTAGGACCAGTTCTTCAATCTCTGGTTAAATTTTTAACTGGCAGTTAAATAAACAATATTGAATCGGATTATCGACTGCAATGACAAATCTGTCATTTGACATTTCATTTCGTTTCGATTTTGTTTATTTAACTGCCAGTTAAAATTTTAACTGAAGATTGAAAAAGTGGCCCGTAATCGGGGGGTGATTAAGATATGACTAAAATAACAAATTCAATTGTTTTTTAATCATTCCAATGTATTTTTATGGTAGCCATGGTAATTAGTTAGGGTGACTAAAATTTTGAGTAACTATGAGCAGTCAATATTTTTATAGTTTATTTTAATAAATGATATTTATTTACTTCTTTGTAACAAATAATGTATTATTATTCTTACCTGGATGAAAGTCTGACTGCAGAAAATGATCAGAGCAAACTGTCATACATTTACTAACTGGTTTACCGATTTCAAGTGCAATAGCCCACTTTTTACATAATTTAGGATCTTTTGGAAAGAAATGAATACTTATAGAATCTGATTTATAATTATTGCACTGGGGAACCGAACAAAACAGCTTAGATTTACTTGTCATTGTCACTCTTAACCTTCATTTAAAAACGTTTTACACTAAAACCATTAACTTATGTACACTATTATTTACAAACTTAATAAAATACTAGATCTAATAAAAACAATTCTTAAAATATATTCTAATAACAACAATTAAAATTAGAGCAACTTTTTCATACATGCACAAATGATAAAACCAAAGTTTTCCTTCTTTCTCTAGTTCGCAATTGGCGCTGTAGAGGTCAGCTACTTCGAATTTTTTCGCGAATAGCGTGGTTTAGAGATTCCCTGGTTTAGAGGTTATGCGTTTTGTTTTCATAGTTTGGCAATTTTCATATAAAAGTTTTTAGTGCGTATTGAGTTATTTTATATTTTTTGTCAAACAATGAAACGAACACTATAATACGCTATAAACCAAAACAAACTTCAGCTCTCTGTCCTTCCCCAGCTTTTGATTGTCTAATTCGCTTCGTCACGTGAGTGTCTGCAAGCTATTGAAAATCGGCATTTGACGGAGAGAAAGTAGCCCAAAATCGCACAGTTTGTTTTAAATAGGCTATTCCACCGTAATAAAAAATAGTAAGAGTTTATTGAAAATATGAATGATAATAGTTAAAGGATAAGGAAAATTATATTTCTTTTATTATAAATTATTTCTTCTAGAAAACACGGAGAGAGCAAATAAGATCCAAGTATGACCACTGACTTTGAGAAGTCACGCCCAAACTCCGCCTTAACTAAGAATATACTTCTTCGGGTGAACAAAAAAAGTGAAATAAATTAAGTATAATAATTTATTTTATGTTTCTAATAATAAATTATAATATTACAATGTAAATATACATTATTTTGTAATTTGTTTAACATTTTTTCGTGGCTTGTGAACCACTGTTTGTTTACTTCTGTTATATCCACATTATCTACGTCACAAAGCTAATTTAAAATTCGGACCTTAATATCTCGCTTATTTGGAGGAATTTTTAACTCGGACTTTTACATGTGGTCTTATATTTTTATGTACTTGAAGAAAATTTAAAAAAAAAAATATCGTGGAATAGCCTATTATAAGAATAAACAAGAATGTGTGCATCCGTTAAAGAATATGAGATAGAAGATATATCTCCTTCGCTCATAAGCGATCCAGTGCTTTGTACGCGCATGCTCGTGAAAATATATTTCTTAGCGGTCAGGAAAATTTCCTTCCAAGTGACAATTTTGTAATTAGAATTAAATAAATAAATATACAAATATCAACAAAGTAAAGAATTCTTATACATAATATTATCATTATAATTTAATATTGTTTATGTATAATAACATTACTACAGAGCGAAATTTAAAATTCAATGAAATTATGATAACTAAACAAATATTTCAAATTATGTTTTGTACAATTAAGAGATTTCTCAGCCTTTAAAATTGAGCAAAAATTTTCTAGGTAAGAAATATATGGGGAGTAAAATTATGTTTTCAGCGTTATGAACTGAGTTTGAATTTGGCGCCTACATTTGACCGTTACACTTTTCTAGTCTTTCTCATTCAAAATTTCGACACGATTAAAGATAAACCATATACTCATTAACTAATATATTGCTAATGCTCGTATCTTTCCCATAAGAGTAGATGAAGGAAACACTGTGAAATGGAAATATCATTTCTGCATAAGTCTATCTCTCACAAACACCCAACAGGCAATTATACGCATGCTCGGAAATCTTGACTACTATTTGCTAACACTGACAGCGTCGCTTGCTGGGCTGCGTTCCAAAATCCTACTCTTAAAGTACGAAATTATTCAAAGTCATTTCAAAACTAATAACCTTACTCTCAGAGTTTACTCAACCTGTTCCAAAACAGCCAGAATTTACTCCAAAGTGATGTTCTACTTACTCTACTGACAAGGAGGGTATAGAAATTACTCCACAATATTTTCAAACGTAGATGCTCACGATTCTCAACATATGAAAGTAATTTGCCTTCTTGAGGAAGAAAACATGCTTTTGGTTGAAAATAAACATAAGTAAATACGTTGGCGTGTATTACGAGCATACTTTTATAATAAAAGCGATTTTATGGAGCGTACTTTCACATTATATTAAGGAGAGTGCTCCATAAAAGCGCTTTTATTACGGGCTTGACATTAATGTTGTAATTATAAGTAGTTTTGTTAGTTTTATAAAATTATTTTTAATTTAGCTTCAATTTTTTACTTCAACAAAACTCTCATTCATTCCAAAGCACAACACATCATACTCTACGCCAAAACTCGGTATTCCTGGTTTTGGAACGCTGCCCTGGTGATGCAGCGAGCACATGGTTTGACTTTGACGTTTGATTTCATTTCTGTTTGTAGTTGCACTTTGAAAGCATTTGCTTTGTTTCATACAGTAATTTATTGTCATCAAAATAAATTAATCGTGACCAGATTGTATTCCTATTATTTTTACAGTACAACAAAGTAAATTATTTAATTCAAATTTAGCACTAGAATATGTCCATGTTTTTTTATTATTACTAATATTTAAATTGAAGAATTTTCATACAAAATAAATAGTAGGTACATTGTGTAATTTCTCAAATTTAAATTTAAAATTTCTCGCGCTAGCCGTCAATAAACAGAACTCTGTGATTCGCAAAAAGTAATTATGATTTCCTCGTTAGCCAATAGTAGTCAAGGTTTCCAAGCATGCGCATAATTCGCGGTTGGGTGTTTGTGTGAGTTAGACTTATGCAGAAATGATATTTCCATTTCACAGTGTTTCCTTCAAGAAAAGCATAGGATCCGCAATATATTAGTTAATAGGTATATGAGATAAACAATATTAAGTATTTAATATGTGTCAAAGTGGTTAATGAGAAATGAGCCGATTTTCAGATGTTTAAAATTTTAGAGGAATTTCATGTGAGTTTAATCTGTTAGTAACTCGCAAATTGCTCATCGGAAAAAAATGTGTAATACATATGAAAGAGAATTTCATGCTGAATTCAAATTTGAAACCACGTTATCGTATCTTTAACAAGATCAGAGTGGTGGATGAACAAATAAAAAATTGCAGGAAAACATTGACAATTATTATAAAAAAGGCATCAATATTTAATAATTTACTTCTTTCGATGCCACTACGAATGCAAACTATTATAAATAGTGAAATCTATTAGACTATATTTAATATGTAATATTGTTTGTTTTTTAAGTAATTTTAATATCTTTCATAATTGTTTTGAGCAAATGGCCAAAAACATATATATGCCGCCATTTTTCCCAATTGGCGGGAGGTTCCCGTGCTCCGATTTCAGGAATTTTTTTAAATGTTATTCAGCGCATTTTCTGGATAAGATTTTGTTTAAAAGCTTTTCTTGTAATTACTTTGAGGTAAAATCATAAATTAAAATAAACAATGACAAATGTATGTATAGTAGTTACTTTACTACTAATAATTAATGAATAATAATAAGCAATTTGAGAAAATATTTTAAAAAATGTAATAAAATATGATCTAAATGAGGCATTAGGGCAATTTTTAAAAAATAGCTCTGTTTGAAGCTCTGTAGCTCGCGATCTATTGGTTATAGAAAAAAATGTATTAGATGTAAGTTGTAGAAAATTTTAGTGTCACCAAATTAAAAAATAACTATTTTTGCCCTAATGCAAATAGTTGAAGAGATATTTAGAAAAAACCGCTTGCGCCTTTTTTCCCAAGTTGGCGGTGCTTCCCGAAGGCCCCCGAGGGGGAAAACTTGCATTTTTTATTAGGACCCCTAAATATATAATATATCCAAAAATCAAAAATACCCGATCTTTTGTGGAATAAACCCTTATTTTTCTACCAAATGACTGGACTAATTGCAACATCTGAGTGACTATTAGGCAAGTTTTTAATGTAACATTGTTTAATTTCATGTGTTGATAAGTTCATATAAGTAATTCAATTCACGTTTTATTAAACCGTTACAATTATTTCAATGAAGATGAACACTGAATAAAATAAGAAAATGACAGGCTTTACATTTGTTTCTATTGGTTATAATTTTTAGCAACGTTGCTAAGACTTAACAACTTCCTTACAGAATTGGGGTGATTATGTATAAATGAAAAATATAATGAAACATTAAAATTGTGCACATGCATTTTAATATCGAAATAAATTTATATCAACAAACAAAACTACAATATTTTGTATAAAATTCAAAAATGGGTTGCCTAATTTACATTTTAGTTCTATTCCAACCACCAGGTGTAATGTTCAGTGTAAGTACACATAAGTTTCCGGTCTAAAGAGTATTATTTGTCTATGATAGAATCGAAAACACAATTCAAAATATGTCAAATTCATAAATTTACGTCAAATTCAAATGTTTCCCACGCATCCTTATTTGTCACCTTAGAAAAAATACGTGGACCAATAGTTGCTTAGTAATAAAAAATGCAAGCTCTTAAGCCGGCTTCCCACGGCCTGTGGCGCGTACACGCCACTACCTGCTTTTACGCGCAACGGGCCATGGGAAGGGGTAGCGCGTGGCGCGTTCGCGCAGCCCGTCCTCTCCCATCATTTGTCGGTAAATGTTGCACGCGTCAAAGGAAACCCTCGGCGCGACATGGCGCGGCGTGTGTAAGTATTCCCACGGCCTGTGCTTGCTTGTCCCTACATACGTTCAGAACAGTTCTTTTCAATACATTTTATAATATAATAATTATGATTTTTGTATACTTACGTATACGTAGTTCGACTTTTGTTGAAAGTTGACATCCACCAGCGTCTTTTTTGTTTGATTCTCTTTTGTTTTAAAAATTCTCCCGACAATAAAACACATGTAGCTGCACACACAGCAATTTTTCTCTGTTGACTATTCATAATGGACTGCATAAGCATATGCAAAAGCGTCAAATTATCTTAAAATCAAGATGGCGAGTGGCTCGGCCAAGCCCGTGCATGCTTGCGCGCGCTCCACGTACTACGCGCCAACGCGCCGTGGGAATGGTCGAGGTTTGTAGAAGCTCGTGGAGCGAAGCGCGTCTACTCAGGTAGTGGCGTGTACGCGCCACAGGCCGTGGGAAGCCGGCTTTAAAGCGACGTTCGCGACATGTATTGACTGGAATTGAGTACAGTGGCAAAGGCCCGGCACTCGCCATTAAGTTACCAAAGGTTGGTTACACAGATCACAGACACTATATATATAAATATATTTATACTTCGGATGATGGAGACTTCCAATTCTTCAACTGGGATACGTGTGCTGTCGAGGCGTACCGTCGTCCCTCTTTCTCTTGCAGATCAGCTACTTGGTATGTGTCACTTGCTAGCTTTCTAGTGCTGACCAAAGGTCCCCTGTACTTTGGTTGCGTATTTGTTGGTTGGCCCGTATGCTCTGGGACACGCTTCATCATCACCAACTCGCCGACTTGGTATTCTTGAGCTATGACATGGTGCTTGTCATACGCAGTCTTTATTTTCACTTTGGTCTTCTCTAAGTTACGTCGTGCTTCTTCCTGGACTATTTCTAGATCTTCCCATTCCTCTCGTACATTAGTCACAACTCTTTGAAGGCCATCATTGAATCTAGGCAGATAACCGTGTAATATTTGGAATGGCATCTTACCTGTGGACTTGTTAACTGTGTTGTTAATGTTTCTGGCGATCATTTTCAAATGCTTGTCCCAGTCTCGATGCTCTGGGTCTTCGATATACGACATTATCATTGGTATAATCACGCGATTGACACGCTCTACTTGTCCATTCGCTTGCGGGTGCTGTGTAGAGTTCAACGTATGTCTTATACCTTACGCACTACATCAAAGGGATGTTTTCCAGCTGGAATCGGATGCAATTCACCAACCCTCTTTCCGACTGGAGTTTCAATAACAAACATTCGAAACATGCTGATATATGCCTTCGCACATATCGTCTCATCCCTAGGAACCATTTAAATAATAATTTAAGGAATAATTTTCCTGCAATTTCGCGAGTTTTATCAATGGAAAAGTGCCCAAACAAATCGTGCGCTTTCACTACCATAGACTTTCGCATTGACTTTGGTATTACGTACAGCAACTTATTATTTAAATTTTTGTATAATATACCATTTCTCAACTCTAGACCTTGTACATGATTATGTTCCTCCGGTGTCCTGTAGTCTTCTTTCTTCCGCAGTATATCGATTTTCAGTTTTAATGCTTCATCTTGATATTGCATGAGTCTTACTTCATCTGCAACTTCTAGAGCGATGAATACTTCAACGTTTTCGACTACTTCAGTTTCCGTGTCTGTAGCATCTTCCACTGGTTTTCGACTCAACGGGTAAATGTCTACCATACGTGTTTCGGGTCTATGTTTAATGTCCAATTGGAATTCTTGTAGAAACATCATCCATCTAGCTATCTGCGGATTACTGTGTTGGTTTTTATTGAGATACATTAGTGCTTCGCAATCAGTCACTACAAATCTGATTCCGATTAACATGGGCCGTAAACGTTGAATGCACCAAACAATAGCCATTAATTCGAGCTTGCTACTGTGATAATGCTTCTCTGTCAACGTCGTTTTCTTACTTACACTGTACACAAGGTGTGCTCGAGCGTTTTCGTCATACTGTAGCAGCATACCTGCTAAACCTTCTGCACTGACATCCGTGTGAAGTTTTGTCCTCGCAGTTGGTTCGTTCTAAGGCTTGCTTGAGGTCTTCAAAAGCATTCTGTTGATCCTCTGTCCATCGAAATACAGCTTGTTTCGTGGTTAAATCACTCAATTGTCTTGGTATGACCCTTCTGAAAAACCCTATCAAACCTAAGAATCTTCTTATATCGTGTACGGTTTTAGGTTAAGGAAAATTCTTGATCGCAACTATCTTACGTTCTCCTGGTTTAATTTCACCATTGCCAATCTTGAAACCTAGGAATTCTACTTCCTTTTGACCAAATTCGCACTTTGTGGTGGGTTTTAACGTAAGATGAGCTTCCCGTATTGCGTTTAGAACTGTGTGTAACTTACTGATCATTTCATCCCAATTCGACGCTGGTATTAACCGATCATCCATGTATGTCAATACTACTTTATTACGCAGATCTCCAAAAACATAACACATCAGCCTGGAAAACTCAAATGGGGCATTCGTCAACCCAAAGCACATACGATTGAATTGGTCAGTTTCGTCTGGAGTCACAAATGCGGTTTTTAATTTAGTTTCCTCCGACAAAGGTATTTGAAAATATCCGTGCGCCAAGTCTAATACCGTAAAAAGTTTCGCTCCTGACTACTGTTGTAGCTATAGTTTGTAACCGGTATGTCCGTAAACCCGTCTTCAAGTTCAATTAATGAATCGAATTGCTTCAGTCTACTTTCACATAGATGCACGCCCGACTGTGACGCATAAACTCGTACATAATTAACAGAACGCGCCGGTACGTTACGTCACTTGCCGCAATTATGGCACTCCGCGTCTCACTGATGATATCCAAGTCCTTGAAAGGGTAATCGTTTACGTCGCCGAAATGTAGTACTTCTCCTTTCTTCACATAATGTGTGGTAACTCCGTCCATGATCGTCCAACTATGACGTCTACTGGCAGCACACAGTCTGGAACAATGAAAAGTTCAATATTCTTACCGGTTAAATTTTCTATTTTTACGTCGCATTTCGAGTATCCAAGTGTCTTCACAGCTTCATTATGCGCGCTCCCAATGCCATGGACATAGGCTCAATTTTCAGAGCTGCTTTGACTGCTGCTGACGCTCGTATCAACACACTGGACCTTCCGGTATCAACTAGTCCCGTAAATGTCATACCGTTTATTGACAACTCCTTCAAATACTTGTTAACCATTATCTTGTGGCTGTACATCTATTACTAGCGCATTGGTACTGTTTGACTTCTGGGGGAAATCCTTAATAAAATGTCCTTGACAACCTCGGCATACTGTCGGTTTACGTAGTTCTGGACAATCTTTAGCTAAATGCCCTATCTTGTTGCAATTATAGCATTTCCTTTCAAATTTCTTAACTTCCGGTTTAGTAGGAGGTGTACTTTTACTATCTGTGGCGCTACTCGTAGTACTACTTATACATGAACTCGGTTTTTCAACCCTTACCTTTCATCCCGTACTGAATCGCATTCGTTTTTCCCTCTCAATTCTCTCACAGTGTTCAATAGTGTCTATTAATTCCTCTTCATCCGCAAAGGCTCGTCCAACAAGTTCACTACATAAACTTCTTGATTTCAATCTGCTCAATACTTGTTCTTGTATCTCTTGCAAACTCAGTCCTAAATCATGACAAAGCCGGATCTTTGTAATGATAGTTTTTAAGATCGAGTTAACATTATTAATTTTTCTTATATGTTGTCATGTTTTCACATTATGTCATTCTATTGTACCTTATCTTATTTATGATAAATAAAGCCTGAATTTTCAAAGGTATTTCTCATTACAATTTATTTATCATAATTTAAACAATATCAAGAATGGATCGTTTCATGAAACCGGAAAAATTCGATTCGGATCCTCATTCGCCCACTGCAACTCAAGAATGGAAATACTGGTTAAAAACTTTTGAAAATTTCACTGCTTCTTTTGAAGAACTGAATGATACCTATAAACTTCGACTCCTTATAAACCATGTATCTCCCAATGTATATCAACTAATTGCAGAAAGCCCTACTTATGAAACAGCAATAGCGATATTGAAAGGGATCTATGTGAAACCCACCAACGAGATCTTTGCTAGACATAAATCAGCCACAGGAAAGCAAGTAGAGTCCGTACAAGCTAACTTCAAGCCACCTATGTCATCAATCGTCCGGTGCGCGGCAAGGGGAGAGAGTGTGACGTAGACGTTCATCGTTGGCTGCAGTCGATTCCATAGACTCGTCAGATTTGTATAAAACTGGGGGCTAATTACGTTCCGTAATAAAGCTTTTATTTTTGGTCGGATATTGAAGAATATTATAGGAATTTATTTAATGGTGATTCAATTAAAAATTCATATTTTAATAAAAAATAAAGATTTACATAATCGCTTGAGACGCGTGGCAAGCGCTTGGCGTTCGGACTAATATTCCACACGCCAATGGACAATTTGTTGGAGGCGTGGTCTGCAGAGCTCAGTCATGAGGGAGCCGGCTTGAAGTTAGCTTGTACGGATTCTACTTAAAGAATCGATTGATCAGTAACATCGAGCACTTCAGTTACTAAGCCAGAACTGTCAAATTAAAGCTGTAGATGCCGAAAATCACCGGAATAGTTACATGCGTGATGCATTTATCCGCGGTATATATTCACAGAGTATACTTTTGAGGCTCCTAGAATTCAATACACTGACACTGGATGAAGCTGTAGAGAAGGCTCGTGCTTTAGAATCAATGCAAAATCAATCTGTCTCTTATTCAGCAGTAAATGTAGGCCTCAATGCAATTTCCACTGAGCTGCAGGATAATTCTTGTCAAGACTCTACTACTCTAGCAGCTTCTCAATCAAAACAGAAATACTATTTCTGTGGCTACGATCTCGCCTACAGTGCCCTGCAAATACCGCTATTTGTAACAACTGTAATAAGTTAGGACATTATGCAGTGGTGAAGTGGTGTGCAAATCTGAAAAGAAGAAACAAAAGTCCGCAGCTCTAATTGTAGCTTCCTCGTCTTCTTTAGATAAGGCAACTGTTGCTATTCAGGTAAATGGTGTACCTACTTACGCTCTAATTGATACTGGGAGTTCTGAAACTTTTATATCAAAGAAATTCGTTGAGGACTGTCATTTTAAACATATCCTACAAATAGTTCTGTCTCTATGGCAGCTACGACTCTTAATTCTAAAATTTTAAATTATTGTCGTGCCAAATTGCATCTTCATGGACATTCTTATGAAGATGTGAAATTGAAAATATTATCTGATCTGTGTGCTAATGTCATAATTAGCCATGACTTACTAAGACAACACTCGGACCTGAATTTCTCATTTGGGGGTTCCAAACCACCATTGACAGTATGTTACTTGGCTCCAGTTAAAATCAAACCACCTCCACCATTTGAGTATCTTACTGGAAAGGATATCAAGCCGATCGACACAAAATCTAGAAAACATTCTAATGAAGATAACGAGTTTATCCAAAATGAAATTCACAAATTGCTAGCCGATGGTATTATTCAAGAAAGTAGATCACTATGGAGAGCTCAAGCATTCGTTGTAAAGAACGAAAATCACAAAAAAAGAATGGTAGGTAATAGATTACTCCCAAACAATAAATCGTTATACTCTCCTAGATGCCTACCTATACCAAATTTGGAACAAATAGTATCTCAGCTATCGAAAAACTCTTATTTTAGCACCATTTAATTCAAAAGTGCCTATCATCAAATTCCGTTAAGAAAAAAGGATCGACCTTTTACTACATTTGAGGCTTGTGGTAGATTATACCAGTTTTGTCGTTTAGCTTTCGGTCTAACTGATGGTGTACTTTTCAACGAAAAATCAACGATGTAATATTTAAAGAAAAATTACAAAAACATATGCATATCTAGATGATGTGACTGTTTGCGGCAAGGATAAAGTAGAACATGATGAGAAATTGTGGACAGACGTGTGATATATTCATGTTTATATCTTTTTAAACTATTACATAATATGGTCGATGATAATTCAGCCCTTAATCAAATTGGTTTTGTCGTACCACGATTGCATTCCCGTTCTTTTAAAACTTTTTACATCCCCGTGTTACGAAATAATTATGAACTTAAAGATCCAATTAGAAGACTATGTTTCATTAACAATGATATGGAAAACAAATGTTTAAATGAACTTGATATTTTCAATTGTTCATTTATAGACTACAGAAATGTTATTTATAATATGTTTAATTAAGAACTGTTATATTTTGCTTCTTCATTTCGATATATTTGTATTTATATGTTTCTGTATAGTTTATATTATACATTTATATATCTATCTATCTATCTCCCATGTTTTTGGGATACTTTTGTATCCTGTTTTGGGAGATAAATAAATAAATAAATAAAAAACTTGAAAAATTTCATGCACACAGTCAAAAAATACGGGTTTACAATCAATGAAGAAAAAAGTAAATACGCGCTTACATCCATAACCTTGCTGGGTTTTAGAATAGAAAATAAAACAATCTCACCTGATCCAGACCGTTTAAAACCATTACTAAATCTACCTGCTCCAAAAACATCAAAAGAATTGGAACGGACGATTGGGATGTTCGCACATTATTCACGTTGGATACCAAATTACTCTGTACCGATAAAATAAGAAGGCTTCTAAATACACAAACTTTTCCTATATTCCCAGAGGTTAAATCTGATTTCGAAAACCTTAAAACAGAGATATCCAAATCAATGGTAAGCACCATAGATGACAAGGTGCCATTTGTAGTTGAAACGGATGCTTCAGACTTTTCAATTTCAGCGGTACTTTCTCAATCTGGTCGGCCTGTAGCATTCTTTTCGCAGAAATTAAACGACAGTGAACGTAAGCATTCAGCAGTGGAAAAAGAAGCGTACGCTATTGTTGGAGACACTATTTATTAGGTCGACATTTCAAAATTTTAACAAATCAACGCTCAGTATCTTTCATGTTTGATAAGGATCATAAAAAAATAAAAAACGAAAAAATTCAACGATGGAGACTGGAATTATTATGTTATACATATGAAATTTTGTATAGACCTGGGAAACAAAATCAAATAGCTGATACATTTTCAAGAGTATGTGGTTCTATTCAGCCTAATAAATTATATTCACTTCACTGTGACTTGTATCATCCTGGCATAACTCGCATGGTTCATTGGGTACTATATCTGTCGAAATTGGTATTTTTCCCCAAAAAAGATTTCGTAAAAAAGTTACTACGAAATATTGTTGCTCTTGCCGAGTTCTATTACTGGTTCAATTTAATGTAGGTACTTATTTCTGTTATACCCTGCATATTATTCATTGTTTCATTAGGAATTATTATGTGACACACGAAGTAAACACAACTGAAAATTTCAGGACCATCAGGAACTTTTTCCATACCGATGCTGCAAATTGAAACTTCAATTCTGCACATTGCATGTGATCCTGTATTTTTGTTCTATTCAATTTATATATGGTACTGCATATGTTGAAAATGTTTACGAAGTAGTATTCGATGGAATAACAATGAGGGCAAAAATGATTGCAAATGAGTGAACAATGTGAACAGTAATAGATAGAGAAATATAATACTTTATACACACACAACTTAAATTTCACATGTAGCGACACACATGAAATATTTAAATATTATCTACTCTCGTGGAAATATTTTTTAAATATTTCATCACATACATCTGTTGTTGCTTCTAAAATATATGCTTCAGATACGCATAATTTCATTTTACCTTATACTCGTAATTCATTTATTTATTTATTGTTCAAGGTTTAACGCGCGTACTTAATATTTATATTCATTCTTCAAAGTGCTATTTAAAAATGTTCATAGAAGATGATAATATTTACATTGGACTGAATTCAGCACTCTTCTTTAACTAAAGAAGCTTCTCCAAAAATAACAAAATAAAGAGAGACATATGCATTGATGCATTCATAAGAAAAAGATACAAGTTATTTCCATGGTTACTAGAGACGATCACTACACTAGTGAAGACTACTGAATTCGGTCCATTGATTTTTATGTACGTAGGTATATAAAAAATATATGTTTCGTAGGTATTCTGCGTAACAGCAACATACGCAAAGTATCGCAGTTATCGCCGAATGCGCGATACTTGTGTACCAGGGGCTGAAAATTCTGGACCAAGTCCTCCAGCTTCTTAATCATGCTGCACAAACTTTTCTTCTTTCCCAAGTCCGAGAGGCTGGGAAAAGGAAAAGTGGTAAGCGCTTCACCCGTGGACGAAAAGGTTCTGGCAGTGTCCATGCTGAAAAGTATGCGAAGGTAAGGAATTTTATGAAACCACTGAAATATATACTAACTGGAACTCGAATACTCTACCTATCAGCATACGCTGCACTGAAGCCCCATTGAACAATAATGGCTGGTCCTGTTTGCGCACGTTCGTGTTGAAACGAACCTAGCCGAATAATTCGTATCATAACTGATCGCTTTATTTTCATGTTATGCTTCATTTATTTAAACCTGCATCACACGAAATAATTTCCGTCTACTCACGAACTGTCCCGATGTTTGCCGACTACTCCAGCAGCCAGCTTTCAATATGCCTTCACAGTCACGGTACGTACGCGCATTCCAGTTAGTACATATTTCAGTGTATGAAACACTTTTGTACGAACCAAATGTAATATTACTTCATAAAACAGGGTTTACCGTACATCAAAAAATACTTCACGGTTCCTAGCAGGTCTACTTTGCGGAGGCTACTACAGAAAACTCCCTTCGGGCCAGGAATTAGCATTCCATTGGAGGCGCATATGCGAGAAGTGATGGCGCAGGAGCCAGTGAAACGGCGAACTTGTGTGCTTCTTTTCGACGAAGTAGCGATTCAGCTGCATCTGACATATGACATGGGAGAAGACATGATTTGGGGCTTTCAAAATTTTGAAACGATACGTAAGGCTGGTTTTGCGGAACATGCTCTAGTGTTCATGCTTCGTGGACTCTACACCTCGGTGGAAGCTGCCTTACGCGTTTATGTTTGTGGGTGCAACAACTGATACACCTGCTTTGGTACGGTGTATCAAACAGGTTCTGAGCTCTGCTGCGATTTTAACGTGATGGCGACAATTTGTGACCAAGGAAGGATGAACATGGCAGCAATAGAGAACTTGAAACGGCAAACCCAGGACTTACGTATTCGTGAGGGAAGGGACTTCCGGCCTAAATGTTTCGAATTTCAAGGGAGGGAAAATGTAGCTCTGTACGATCCACCGCATTTATTGAAAGGACTGAGGAACAACCTACTGACTAAGGACTTAGAGTTTAGTATTGACAATGTGCAGTGTGGCATCGTGGACAGACATTGTACGGTTTTACAACTACGATGGGACTTTTGCTGTTTCCAAGTATCCTGCTTTGACTGAGCAGTGTGTTATCCCGCAGAAAATTCGAAAGATAAGCGTGAGGCATGCTGCTAAAATGTTCAGCCGATCAGTTTATGCGGAAATAACAAACTTACACATCGAAATGCCGCCTGAAAATTGTCAACAGCCCCACGGACTTAGACCTAGTGCTGAGGGAACGGCGAAATTAATTCTTTTCTTAGACGAATTTTTTGATAGTGTAAATGGATCTCGTGACGTTGATCATTACGTTCGACCTTTGAGAGGAAAGCTGACATCTAATTCGGAACATTGGGAGTTTTGGAATAGAGCGAAATCAATTTTGCAATCTATGAGATTTATGCAGAGAAGTGGTTGTGAATTTGAGGCCTTGCGCAAGGACAGTGAGCTGCCACCTTCCCTCAGAAATTGGGTAGTTACACTAAATGGCGTCGAATATTTGTGGAAATCACTAGAGGGTTTTGGATTTAGTGCTCTTGATTTGAGAGCATTAAACCAACATCCACTAGAAAATTTCTTTGGAAGTATTCAGAGTCATTTGGGATGTAACAGGAACCCTACGGTTGCATCATTTATTTCCTCATTCCGGACTCTCAGCGTGAACAATTTTGTCAGCTCATTCTGCCGCGTCAAACTGTTGTGAAGACGATGACGATGTTTCATTTGCGCGATTGAAAAATTTCTTAACAAGAAATGTTTCAATTCCGCCGAGCTCCAGTACACCGACGGACGAGATTTTGACGATTACACCGGACCAGGGACGGAAGAGGCGATGGTCTGTACCACCGACTGTCTACGTGGCAGGGTACGTGGCTCGCCGAGTCTTCAAAATGACAGACGCGCGAACTTGCCTAACATGCTCAAGTTTATTGTTATCGACGGAGGATCTGCCGGAACATGGCCATATTCATCTTAGGAAATTGTTTGTAAACGGACTTACGAGACCAAGGACTAAATTCATGTATTTTACGAAGCTAGTTTTGGACACAACTTTCACGCTACTGCCACAGATTGGACACGACAAGTATGTAAGAAAAAGCTGATCCGGTACGTGAACGCGAACGTGGACTTGACTGAACTCACGTGTGGGATCATGACATTGCGAGTACGTTTGTGGAGTTTACAGTTAAATTTTCTATTTTCGTTTGGTGTAAACGGATGAATAGATACTTAACCGGACAAGACAGACGTATTCATGCTTTTCTGGATCCCATACAACTAGCTGCTGATCGCTACACAAAGTCGTTGAAATATACACAACGCAAATAAACCGTAAGTATTTTCAATGTGATGTGTTAGAAAACAGAAATAATATTATATAAAATTGTAGGATATCTTCACCGTAGTGGCTCCAAAAGTCATCACTTTAAGTTATGCTCTTCCTGTGACCGACTTTACTTGGTCACGTTTTCTCAATGTTAATATTGGATTCTAGAGTCATCAAAACGTGCTTATTCACTAAAATCTCTATATGCGATTTTTAGCACGGTCCCTATACCTCCCTTACCTATGGTTGCGGGTACAGGGGCGCGCCGTACCATTTAGTCGCCTGTGTGCCAATGCTAACTTTGTTGTCCCCCCGCCTGAAAATTTACGAATAGGCAACCTATTTTACTTTTCATAAAGGACTTGGTTTTTATTTTTTTACAAATTCTCTGGTCACTTTTCTTTACCCTAAATCCATTTTACAGCATGAAATAATTTACAAATATTATTACAAATAAAACACAATTTCATTCACATGTGCGGTGCGCCACGCGCGATCATGTTGTGAATCACGGACTCGGCAACATTTGCAAGGTTACTAATGTCAGAATATTCCAGAACTAAACAAACACAAAAATGCAATCAAATGTGTAAACGAGAGTTACATTGTTTCACAACACTATTGTAAGTTAAATTATAAATATCCACAATGCTATTTTTACATAAAATACATTTACTTGTAGCTAAAACAACAACAATTGTGGTTATGATGACTTGTGCACATGTGTTTATTGTCTGTTCACATCATGACGGTCGGATATTTTCTTTTACAGGTACGTATTTCATTAAATATTATACCAATATTACAAATACATCTTACTTTTCAGATTAAACAATACATAAACAATAAATAAGCAACGCATATTGTCAAAAACACGTTACTAAACAATCTAACTGTGACGGTGCTACTACAGATTTACAAAAGGAAGGAAAACCCTTGCTGGACGAAAGGGCCTATCGTCACATCCTCCTTCTACTTCGGAAAAGAAAAAAAATGGTTTTTTTTTCTTATACAAGACCACACCTGTGGCGCGGTTCTTGTGGCGGTATAGCCTACGGCTTGGCTGCGTTTTTCGGTGCGGTACATGCGGCGGCATGCTATGCCTACTGCTTGGCTGCGGCTTGACTGTGAAGGTGTTGATGGTCGACAGGACGACGGGCTTGCCATTAGCGGAACGGTAACGTAGCGTGAAGGAAAACTCGCTGTCATGCTGCGGCTCTAGCGGGCGGTGATGGCAACACCTCGTCTTCTTGCTCCGGCCGACACCTTCATGACCAGACTTCCTGATTCTGGTAAACAAACAAAACAAAACAAAAAAAACAAAGTAAGTATCACCCGTTTTCCCATTTTGCAGAACTGAGAGCGCTTTGTCCAAGGTACACCCCGCTCACGTACTCTGGGCCTCGTCCTATTGCCTGACCAGGGCCTTGATCCATGGGAGCAGCTGCGCCTGCCGGGGAAGTGTCATCAATCGTGTATGAACAAGAAAACGGCCCGATCTTGACGCGGTATCGTCCAGAGATCGGCCAACGGCGGAACACGCAATGATGACTCCCTGCTACAGCAGGGACGGAGACAGACCGGACAACTACTCTGCAACTGACCTGGACATGGCGGACGAGTGAACATCAACGGCAGCGGGCATGTAGCCAGCCAGAACACTTGGCGACGTGATGACGTCGCGTGGACAAACTTTTCGTCCTGGCCGCTTCGAGACTCAGCGTTCTCCTGGCGGGATTCTTCTCTGCGCGGTGACACTGTACTGGACGGACATTACTACGGCATTACTGTGGCCTTGACAAAGACCACTGCTGGCGGAAACGTTATACTTGCGGTTGTCTTTGCTCTACACCTCTTTGTCTCTGTTGATGGGCAACGCGACGCCATTGACGTCCCTGTTCCTTGACGACGCGACGACCTTGACGTCCCTGCTCGGGCGCCATTTGTGACAACGCCCCTGGATGTCGATGGATGACGTCATCATTATGCTCCTTTTATTCCTGGGTATGAACGGTATGCTCGGGCGCCATTGTTTACAGCGGTACAAAAGAAGCGTGCCTTCGGATAGCCTAGTGGAGGTGAGGGCGCAGGGTTGGTTGATATCAACAGAAAAATACGTGTAGTTTAAATAAATATATTGTAACATACGAGGATATGTAAAACAAAGACACACAGTTTATAAATAAACAAATACATCACCCTTCTTTGCAGAACTGTGACCAGAGTTACCACGGTAAGTATGCGTATTCAAAATTACTTTAGAAAAACTAACAATTTCTCTAGCGGGTAATCAGCGGCGCGATGTA
Source organism: Ophonus ardosiacus (assembly GCA_943142095.1). NCBI lineage: Eukaryota > Metazoa > Arthropoda > Insecta > Coleoptera > Carabidae > Ophonus > Ophonus ardosiacus. The sequence continues at coordinate 31,124,233 of OW964827.1, read as the reverse complement.
CACGGCGGACTCAGCCTTTACACGCGGCGGATTCCTCTGACGGACGGCGGCTGACACACAGCACTCAACTTTTCGGCGGGTCGAAGGAGCCTTTTTCAGGACTCTCTTCTCACTAGGGGCGTTTAGGAGGACCTATTCAGAATCCTAGCCTGCACGACTTTGAGAACGGGCGAACCCGCTCTGGCTTCACGGACCTCTGCAGCGGCTTATAAACCCAATCTAACGGTAGTTCTCATTAAAATTGCGGCGGGGATGACTTTACTTTACAGGGGGTCGCTACTGTCTCAAGTGATAAATAATATTTATATAAAATTTATACAAATTCTCTGGTCACTTTTCTTTACCCTAAATCCATTTTACAGCATGAAATAATTTACAAATATTATTACAAATAAAACACAATTTCATTCACATGTGCGGTGCGCCACGCGCGATCATGTTGTGAATCACGGACTCGGCAACATTTGCAAGGTTACTAATGTCAGAATATTCCAGAACTAAACAAACACAAAAATGCAATCAAATGTGTAAACGAGAGTTACATTGTTTCACAACACTATTGTAAGTTAAATTATAAATATCCACAATGCTATTTTTACATAAAATACATTTACTTGTAGCTAAAACAACAACAATTGTGGTTATGATGACTTGTGCACATGTGTTTATTGTCTGTTCACATCATGACGGTCGGATATTTTCTTTTACAGGTACGTATTTCATTAAATATTATACCAATATTACAAATACATCTTACTTTTCAGATTAAACAATAAATAAGCAACGCATATTGTCAGGGCTGCATTTATATCTTCAGAGGCCCGAGGCGCAGTGACCTGTTGAGGCCCCTATTTTTATATACTTTAAAATATATCCGGTGAAAAACACCTGTCTATTTTAAATTAAAAGATAAGTTGTTAATGGTTATTAAATCAAAATAAATTATGGAGTATTAATAATAGTAAATAATTTTATTATTATTAGTATCACATCAACAAAAACAAAAATAGTTCGAAAACTGTAAATAAAAATATTATCTACCTATATAGTACACATCTACATAACATTTAACGGTTACTTTAACGGTTACTATAGTTACCCTACAGTGATATTATCAAAATAAAAATGAGGCATTCTGATTGGCTTAACACTGGTTTCTTCCTGAGGTTATTTTAAGGATTTTATTCGACTGCACATAAAGGAAATAAATCGTTGTTGGTAGGTTGGGGGAGGGTTAAGGAAAATATGCGCCGCAGGCGATTTTTTGAAAATTTTCAAGGTCAAACGAGTTTTAATGCAAAGTATGATAATATAGAGTTCTTTACAAAGAAGCAAATTTAACAAATTCATAAAAAATAAAATAAATATTTTGACGAAAACGCGTATATGCGCTCCAAAAGCGTATAGCTGGGCTGTCTTACTAGGCTATTCGGCTTTTTTCTGAGGCCCCCCAGAAGACGAGGCCCCCAGCTAGCGCCTCATGCGCCTCTGCTTAAATGCGACCCTGCATATTGTCAAAAACACGTTACTAAACAATCTAACTGTGACGGTGCTACTACAGATTTACAAAAGGAAGGAAAACCCTTGCTGGACGAAAGGGCCTATCGTCACATCTTATTACATATTTATAAGAGTTAATTTTATGGATTTATTGTATATTATTTACGTGTATACCGAGAGTTTATTTTATCAGTAAACATAGAGTATATCATTGCCATAGTTACGGTATGAATGTTTGACAGCAATGTATTGAAGCGTTTATTTTATAAGTAAACATAGGCGTTTAACATGGGAAGCTGTTTTTTGTAAATACAAAGTGTTTGGCAGAAAATCAAGCCATGCTATTGAACATGATAATTGTACATTACATCTTGTACATTATTTAATATTAATTACAGTAATAATATTGCAAAAATTTCAATAAATTACAAAAATTGTCAAATAAATAAATATTTCAGTTTTTTATTATGCAATATAAAAAGATTTACAAATGTCTCCGTGGCGCAGTGGTTATAACAGTAGCGTCTGAAATTTTTGGTTGGGGTTCGATTCCCCATTGGGGTAATTATTTTATTTTTTTTTACATAAAAATTGTTGAACTTTTAAAAATCAGTTTATATTTCCATATTACAATCATTTTAAAATAATAATAACATTGTAATAAATAAAGAGAAAATGATTGAGAATATGTAATTGATTACAATAATAAAAATATTGGTGCAATAACAATGCATTGTATTTCCTTTGATATTAATAAAAATAACTGAACTATAATAAATTTGTGTAGATAGTAGAGAGTTATTGCAGCTTCAACGCAAAAATAACGTGCACTTTAAAGTCACCTGACAGCCCGAGTGCGCATGCGTACTAATAAGGTTCACGTTAAATTAATAAGGAGACACGTTATGTGCAATGGAATAGCGAGCGTTTAACGTCACACGTTCTGCATCTTTTGAGGTTATATTTCGGTGAAAAATGTGGATGTAACCTCGTTTGTGTTGCTTTTAGCGTTAACGTTAGCGTGAATTCACTAATTAAATGCGGTAAACATTGAAATTGAAAGTCCTTTATTTCTAAAATGAAGTGTTTTCTTCATAAGGTTAACGTTTACGTTCTTTCATCTTAGAAGTTGCAGTAACTCCCTATTATGTATTTACTGTATACTTTATAATTACAGTTGTATGTAAATTATTAAGTTTAATCCAAGAAATTTATGTTAAAATAAAAACTGTTTGAAAACTGCAGTACAGGAATGTTAGCCCCTCCTTTTGAATATGAATTTCTTAACTTTCATAGTAATCCCCACCTCCTAACACGCTACTTGTTATGCATATATAGGCAGTCTTTCGGTCGTCAATCAAAATATTATATATAGATTTCATATTCATGTCGAAACGCTATAACAAAAAACCCCTTATTTCCGAAATATCTCAATTATACCATTTCATTTTTTTATTAATATTCGTTATTCAGCATATACATTCGTATTTTTTTACTATTTTCCTTAAATTCGATTGAGCTGGAATCCCCTATTGTACATGTTTCAAAGATTTTATTTCTTATCAAAATAACAAGAATCCGTGTCAGAACCATATTAACCACAGTTATTATTACACATATCCTGAATACAAAAATGTTCAAATTATTCAAATATTTAGGGGATAAGTGTAAATAATATAAGTTTATAAATCCAGAAGAAGCGAGAATGGGCTACTTGCGTGGTACTGAAAATCCGATTTCTGTCACTATATACGTAAAGTTATATTGAAAACATATATAAAAATATAAATTTTATTTTAAAATAATTTTCTGTGACGTCTTTATATTTAACTAAGGGAGGGGAAGCATGTTTAAGAATGTTATCAATAGATGGCATGGCGCGCGAGAAAGTTTTAATTTGAATTTGACATTAGTTCATTTTTCTCTCTCTCTGGTCTCTCAAATACATTAATTACTTTATAAATAAACACATAGGTAGTTACTTGTAATTTAAAATGTTGATACCTAGAAGATAAACTAAAATACTAACCTCCAAACTATTATTGGAACGTCAAACAGGTGATCTACATTACCTGCACAAACATACCATTACTATGGGACGGCACCACGCTGTGGCTTTACGACTATTCATTGGTGCGGCGTAATTCTACGTCATACATGGCGGGAATTCAAATAATCATATTTCATTATTTTTTTTCTGGCTAATTAATAAAAATTTTGTCAAAAGAAAAAATATGGGTAGCAAGTTTTTACCTTCTCTTCAAAAATATTAAATAAAAAAAAGGTACGCAAGTAGCCCATTATACTTGTTTCAAAGGTTTTATTTTTTATGAAAATAATTAGAAGTTGTGACAGAACTATAATTATTAGTTATTACTACATAGCCCCTGAATAGAAAAAGTACAAATTATTAAAATATTCATGAGATGAGGGTTAATAATATAAGGTATTAACAATTACTCGAAATCTCAGTCAAGCAACATTTATTCTTACAATACCAACGTTTATTATATACATTTAATGGCCGCTTGCACCAACATATCTTACATACCTATTAAACATGGTTTATTATAGGTCTGTTCGTTTGTATGGTTCTAGCTGCACTAACTTGTAATTTTTTGAAAAATATGTTCGTTTGTGTGTTCGAAGTTGTCTGCACTGTGTTCGTTTGTAGTCCTGCATGTTGCACTAACTTGTCTTAACTGTACTACCTCCCGAGCTAGTACACTTAGTGCAGTGCGCAGTGTTTACAACGATGTCACAATTTGTCACATAAGTTGTCGTGTATACTTATAACTATAATTTTTTCATTAATCTACAAAATCTTATTCTATATTCTAAAAATGAATCAAAGGAAATGTGTTTTAAGAATACCAAAGAAATAAAATATAAAAATAAGTAATATATCACTGCATACAATATATTTATTTAAAAAAAGTTTTAATTTAACTGAAAACTATTGAAATCAATACAGATATATGTAATTCACATTTAGTACAAAAATTAAGCATTAATGGATTTCTCATATTGAAAGAATTGCAATAAATTTTAACTAAATGGAAAAATCATACATTATATTCATAACTGGCGTTGCTAGTTAACCTACAATCTGCACTAACTTGTCTAAGTAGTGTTCGTTTGAATTTCGAAAACAAGTCTGTACTACGTTGCACTAAACTACACTGTGACGTATTCTCGGTACATTTTGTACAAGTTAGTGTAATACAAACGAACAGACCTATTGACAATGGTCGCGTTCAGCCGCACCTAGCAGCTATCTAGCTGCTAGCTAGCGCTAGATAGCAGTAGTCGTGGTAATTCGACCGGTCCATAATGCTAGTACTGCCATCTATATACATTAACATCTACAAATAAAACGTATTCTCACCTGATAATGAAATTTTATATTATATAGTATGAAAAGTTTACCAGATTGAATGTTTGTGAATTTGTCTGCTTTCATTTACCAAATATGACATATTTTCATCTTCATATTGTATTATTTCATTTGAATTTGAATTTACTAGCGCCATATTTCCTATTTTTGGCAGTTATAGCAGTACGCTAGGCCATTTAGCGCATTTTGTTTTCGCTAGACCGCTAGACTAGCAGCTAAAATCTAGCGGTCGGTCAGCGGACCATTCAACGACGTTCGCTAGGTTAGCGAGCTAGCAGCTAGGTGCGGCTGAACGCGACCATTATTCCATCGAAATGAAATGTCAAATGAATTATAATACATTGCGGTTGACATTTCAATTTGCATTTATTTGTTTAAACCTAGGTTTAAACGTAAAATAAAATTTAAATCTTGTTGATGGAATTGGGCATAAATCCAGAAACATCAGTACAATTCTCGCTTCTCTTGGGTTTATACATATATTTACCATCATTCCCTGAATATTGTAATAATTTATACATTTTCTAATTCCGGGGTGTGCAGTAATAACTATGGTTAATATGTCACTGTTATGGCTTCTACTTATTTTCAAAAAAAAAAAATAAAAACTTTGAAACAAATACAATTCTTGCTCCTTCTGGGTTTAATAAACATATTATTTACACTCATCCCCTGAATGTTTTACTATTTTGTACATTTTTGTATTCGGGGCGTGTGTTAATGACTGTGGTTAATATGGTTTTGTCGCGGCTTCTACTTATTTTGATAAAAAATAAAAACTTTGAAACAAGTAAAATTATGTTTGTTTGAATGAAGGAGACAATGTTTCGTTTGAATTAATAACACTATTCTGGACTTCCATTGTCTATATTTTCAATAAAGTTATAACTTTTTTGAAAATATAGACAATGGAAGTCCAGAATAGTGTTATTACTTCAAGTAAAATTATAAATGCTTCTGTATTTAAACTTACATTATATACCCTCATTCCCTAAATATTGTAATAATTTGTACATTGTCAAGGGTTATGTAGTAATAACTATGGTTTGTCACGGATTCTAGTTATTTTAATAAAAAAATATGACACGTAAAATTATTGGATTTTTAACATATTATTTAGCCTTAACCCTGAATATTTTAACAATTTGTACGTTTTTTTTTTTTTCATGGAGTGTATTATAATAATTGCATTTCACTTTTGAGGCTCACTATACATATTTGATCTTTACTTATGTTGCTATTATCTATTATTTATTTACGAAAAGATTAATAAATACTTGTTCCAGGGCTTTTTTGTAATGTAACGCACCGGAACAGCGTTCCGGCACCTTTTTTCGACGGGTTTTCGTTTTTTTTGAAAATTATTTACTATTTTATTTATTTTGATAATTTTATTAAGTTGTGGATATAAAAATTACGCCAATGAAACATTAACACATCTAAAGCACAGTATAAATATAAACAGTATTGCACTTCTCAGCGGTGTTTTTAATCTAGTAATTCGACAGCACAACGCCTAAGCTTCGACTCCTGGTTTATACATAATGCGCATAATAATAAATGACAAAAATATACGTTCTGTTAAATGTTTACACCAGGGTTTACACACAAACTGTGCAGGTGGAAATTATTATGAATTTTTATTAGTGTCATAAATTAATGACAGCATATAATTTTTTTTTTTCAATAAAATACATACAAAATTATTTTTTTATTTATTTTTGTACATGAAAGGGTAAAAACATGGTGCTTCACATCCCTTGAAAAAATTTAACTTTCAATTATAAGGCATTTGACCTTGAATAACAAAAATTTTCGCCTGCGGCACCTTTTTTTTCGTGTTACCCTGCCCCACCAAAATTTTGGACACTGATAAAATGTACGTTCCGGCACCTTTTTTTCTATAAAAAAAGCACTGCTTTGTTCTATAATGTTTTACTTATTTACATGTTAACATTTGCTGAATAATAGGTACTCAGTATGTTACGTTCGTAAATTACTGTTTTCAACTCTGTATTTTGCTATGTTTCGTCCGTAGGTAGGTCGAATCGGCTGCTGGGTTCACTCTGATTACTTTTAGATATAGCGGTCATTGGCTTCGTACTAGACATGTTTAGGGGCAGCATTTCGATCGTCGGTGCTGATTTGACTAGAAAGAAAAAAGTGAAACATAAAATTCTGCGAAACAAAATTATTATACCCATATTCCTTATGAGCATACTTGTGTTTCAGACAATCATCAAGTTAAGGCTTCCGCTGCGCTTCTGTTCCATTTGCGAACAAAATCTTCAATTATTTAGTGCATTTAAGAAAGACTGTATGGAGAAGAGTCCATGCATGGAAGCATGGATCAAGGAGGCATAGGACAATAATGAAGTTTATATTAAAAAGGAAGTGTTAGATAAGAGTGATAAACTAGAAGTAAAATATTAATTAGGGGACGAAATTTCCATTAAAGAACACCAGTTATCAGAACATGCACCCGACCGTGAATTTGGTGATTTACTTCAAGAAAAACTGAAGGAGGAATGCCCACCGCAGACATTCGCCTTCATGAAGACAGCAGCGTTGACATGGACAACGAAAGTTATCATAGTTTTCATGACCTTGACGACGTTGTTTTTGATAATAATGAAATTAGCTCTGACGAAAATATTTTAATTATTGGTGGTAACAACAAAGAATTTCATTGTAATCAGTGTAAAAAATATTTCTCAAATCACGTTTCACATGACATATTAAACCTCACAGTGATGTTAACAATTTTCAATGTAATGACTATAAAAAATGGTTTTCAGATAAATTGAACTTAATTGCACATATGATACAACACACTGGCGTTAAAGATTTTCCATGTAATGAATACAAAAAATCTTTTTTCTATAAATCTAGCTTAAATAGTCATATGAGACAACACAGTGCCGTTAGTTTTCAATGTAATTAACGTAAAAACTGGTTTTTACATAAATCAACCTTAACCAGACATGAAAAAACACACTGGCGTTAAAGATTTCCAAAGTAATGAATGTAAAAAATTGTTTTTACAAAAATCACATTTACCCAGACATTTGAAAGTACACACTGGTGTTAAAGATTTTCAATGTAACAAATATAAAAAATGGCTTTTACAAAAGTAATAGTTTCTTTAAAAAAATCTTCTAAATATATTTTTTGGAAATTTTTGTTATTACAAATATTGAAGAACATGAAATTCTTCATTTAATACACTTAAAATTTTTATTAGGTATATCTTGTATACAGTTTGTCCCCAGATTGAGCTTACAAAAGGAAAAAAAATCTCATTTTTCATTTTACGAAAAAATGCCAAGGGAAGAAAAATTTTTGCTTGAATTAAACGTATGTTTTAGTTATTAAAACTTTTAATAAATGCAAGGTTCTTTTATTATACCGTTTAAATGTGAAAAGTAATTCTTATTATCATAAAGTAAGAAGGTAGGTATTGTTCAAAAAAGAGAGAATTTGTTAAAGAAATGTTAACGTTAAAACAAGAAAAAGAGAGTTAGAGGCCTATTCTGTAACTCGGTGGTTAATTTTTAACAACTGGTTAAAAAAATTGTCCAATAGCTATTGCTTTGACAACTAAAAATCCAATTTGTTTGTTATACAGGGTGGGGCAGAAAAACCTATCCGATTTCAAATCCCTTTTTCTCAAAAGAGGGAGCAGGTAGAGTAGTGGGGTAAAAACCGTTAGAAAGCCGATTTTATGCCATTTGTCAGTAGTCAACATGCCTTGGTCTGGTGAACATCGTGCTTTTGTTATTGAGCGGTTTATCGAATGCGGCGGTTCGATAATTGCTACACAACGTGCTTTTCGAATTCATTTCGGACTCGGGCGTCATGATCCTGTTCCACATCACGCTACGATTAAAGTGTGGGTGTCAAATTTTAGACAGACGAGTTCAGCATTGAAAAAGAAGTCGCCTGGACGTCCCAGGACAGCAACAGGACCTGAAAACGTGGCCAATGTGAGAGCCGCGATTGAACGTTCCCCGCGTCGTTCGGCGCGAAAACATTCGCTCGCTTTGGCGATTTCCAACCGCAGTATTCGGCGCATTTTGCACCGGGACCTCAAAATGCATCCCTACAAAATGGTTGTTGCACAGGAATTAAGTGAAAGGGATTTTGAAACCCGTACGAACCTGTGTCGCGATCTCCGAGAACTCCCAAACGACGATGTTGTGTTCTTCACGGACGAAGCCCATTTTCACCTTTGTGGTGCCGTTAACAGGCAGAATTTTCGATATTGGAGTGACGAAAATCCTCGAGAAATCCATCAGGAACCCCTCCATAGCCCAAAAGTGACTGTGTGGTGTGCTCTTTCCCGCCTAGGCGTCTGGGGGCCTTACTTTTTTGAAGAAAATGGGCAAACCGTAACGGTCAACAGCGAGCGCTATTGTTTCATGCTGGAAAATTTTCTTAGACCCAAAATGGAAGAAAATGGAGTGGAAAATGTGTGGTTTCAACAGGATGGGGCAACCGCCCACACATCGCGACGATCAATGGACATTCTCAGGGAACTGTTTCCCGGTCGCCTCATTTCCCTGAGAGGTGATCTTGGCTGGCCGCCGCGCTCACCGGATCTCACTCTATGTGACTTCTTCCTTTGGGGTTACCTCAAATCGAAGGTTTACCAGCATCGACCAAGGACCCTTCTTGCTTTACGAAGGGAAATTGCTCGGGTAATTGAAGAAATTCCTGTGGAAATGACGGTGAAAGTCATGGAAAGCTACCGCGAGCGCCTAAATCAGTGTATCCGCTCCCAAGGACGACATTTGAGTGATGTGCTTTTCAAAACTTAAATTTAAAAATGGCATAAAATTTGCGATATGTTAATAAAAAAATTTTTTGACAAGTTGAGTGGTTTTAATTTTATAACGTTTTGAAATCGGATAGGTTTTCTGCCCCACCTGTATATTAACATACTTGATTGGTTAAATTTTTTAACCAGTTGTGAAAAATTAACTACTGACTTACAGAATAGGCCCGTTAATTGAACAAAATAAAAAAGTATTTCGATTTTCGTTGTTTTTTTATCTGTAATTAGAATTAATAATTATTTGTCAATATTTCAAAGCCAACTAAAATAACAGATTCAATGCAATAACTGTGTTATTAGGAGGAAAAAAATCGAAAAAAACGTTATACTGTAGGATGGCTCGTTTTATCCAAGAAATAAATTAATGCTTTGACAGAAAGGTTTATTATTTTTAATACATATACTTGTCAATTCCAACATGTTTCTGTAGTGATTATCGAATTAATAATATATAAAACTGTTGCTACGCGTCGAGCGTCGTAGCCTTCTCAGAGATCTCTCACAGCTCGGCCTTTCCTGATTGGTCATTGTCTCAATGACATTCTCATCGAATTCTGATATTTCTTGTTTTGTTGTATCTTCTATTTCTTCAGCTTCCGAAGTTCTTGAAGCTACTTCATTTTCTGCGTCTTCTTCACTGGATGAACTACTTTCACTTCTTGGCCAGGGTTTAAGTCTTTCAGGAGGATACTGTTGTACGGCTTTTGTTTAAGCTGGCTTCCGGGGACATCTATAACCACATAGCGATCGTTATCAAGTACTTTACTTACCATATATGGGCCAACATATTTCTTCGTCATCTTCGTTGTTGTATTTGGGTCTGTACCAGTTCTTTTTATTGCAACTATCTGATTTTTATGAAATTTCGTTGCTTTTGTTTTATTTTTATCGTAATGTGCTTTGTTCATCTGTTGACTCTTCTTTATATTTTCTGCGGTTTCTTGCCTTGCTTTTTCTCTTCTTTGGTTGTACTGATATTCTTCTATGTCTACTTCTAACTGATCTTCTAACGAATTTCGACCATATCTTATCTTGTAGCCAAATAATACTTCGCCAGGACTTATTTTTATGCTCTTCTGTATCGTTTTATTTAAGGAAACTTGTACTTTACCTAAGACTTCATCCCATTTTGTCGGTGTTTCGGTTTCTTTTAGTAAACAAGGCATAAGTGTTTTGTTGTAGCGCTCAACTTGACCGTTTGCGCGTGGCGTTTGTACTGCTATATACACCAGTGAAACGTCATATACTTCGCAAAAATTCTTAAATTCTATACTTGTAAAAGCGGTTCCTCTATCACAAATTATTCTTCTTGGTGTTCCGAATATTTCAAAAATATTTTCCAAATATTTTATAACTTCAGTCGTATTGGTAGTCTTCGTTGGTCTCAAAATTGTAAATTCGGAAAATGCGTCAATGACTTCAAAAATGAATTTATTTCCTTTGTCTGATTTCTCTAATGGTCCTATATGATCTATGTGGAGAGTTTGCCAAGGTTTTGTACCTTTGTCGATTGGATGTAGATAGCCTTCTGCTATTTTAGCCTTATAATTATTTTCTATACATTTTACACAATTTGTTGGATTTATGCTGGATCTTTCAATTTTATCAGCCGGACTTGAAATATTGTTGTTTTTAAAAGTACAAAATCGTGAAATGTGTCCTTCTCGATTACATTTAAAGCAAATAGGTCTTCTAGTTTTAGACTCTCTTTTATTGTTGAAATGGTTGTCTTTGTACTTACAATTTTGGTCTGAATGTCCCTCCTTCTTGCAAATGTTACACTTAATATTTTCTAATCGTTTCGGCAAGTTTACTATTTCAGGGGCTAATAATTTCATTGCCTGAAAAAGGGATTTCATAGTTTTATGCTGGGCTGCTATCATCTGTGTCCTAATCGGAAAATTCTCGATGCCACGGATCATATGCGATACTGATTCAAGTTCACTTAATCTTGCTTTTCTAATTAGCAATAATTTCTCATGGTAGTATTCTTCGAAGGATTCGCCTCTACGCCATTTTCTTGCTCGAATCTTATCCATAAGAATACCAGGATCTTCTCTCAGAGAAAAAACGTCAATAAGTTCTTGCTGTAACGCATGCCACTCTTTCTTAAAACTTCCTTCTTCCGCATCGTACCATTTACGTGCTGTATTTGTCAGTTTGTTGGTAGCTAAAACTCTAATAATTTCATCGGAAAGATTATACATACTTTTTATAGATTCCACACGTTCTATCCACGTTTTTATGTCTAAAATTTCCTTGGTTTCGCCACTAAATGTTGGTATTTGATTAGCAATTTCGGTGTATGGAATTGCTATAGAACTTGCAGGGCAACAACCTTTTGCTTCCGGTATCTTATCCGCAGCGGTACTTTTTAGAACAGAGATTTCATCGTCTCGGGCTTTAATAAGCTCCACCATCGTAGACATTTGCATTATCATCTGTTCCATTTGTTCCGTATAAAATTTTCTTTCTTCTTTGAATGCATTTGATTCTTTCTTGATTTCTTTATCCATTTTGTACGAACACAGGAGTTTTCTACAGAGCACTCGTCGTACACTTTAATATTACTTATCGCGTTTATTTCAAACTATCTATCGATCTATCAATCTATGTATCTATGAATCCCACTTCTGAACTGTAGGATGGCTCGTTTTATCCAAGAAATAAATTAATGCTTTGACAGAAAGGTTTATTATTTTTAATACATATACTTGTCAATTCCAACATGTTTCTGTAGTGATTATCGAATTAATAATATATAAAACTGTTGCTACGCGTCGAGCGTCGTAGCCTTCTCAGAGATCTCTCACAATACTAAAAGAATATTGCATTAATTAAAAGTTTTAATAATTGAAACATGCGTTAAAAAAATTTCTTCTCTTAGCATTTTTTCGTAAAATCAAATATAAGAATTTTTTTCTTTTTGTAAACTCAATCCGGGGACAAACTGTAGATTTAGATATAAAGGCACTGTAATATACTATAGAATAATTTAATGTAGTACATCGCAGAGGCTAAGGCACTAAGGAAACCAGTTGACATTAACAAATTCAAATGTTCATAACATAGTAAAGTTTATAACATAGTTTGTAAATGACATATGTCAGTGTCAAAAATCAACAGTTTTAGTGACATTCTGAAAGCTTTTTCTGGGAAATAAATTTAATCTTTCTTATTGTTTTATTGATTAAATATTTAAAATTGTAGGTAAAATGCATATATCCATCACAAATTCCGCCAATCTAGTTAATGAATTGGAAGAATCAATCATACAATGAAAAATAGATATAATTAGAATTATATGTGTGCAGAAGACATGTTAAATACAATAAAAACAATATTTGGGTAAAGTTCTGTAATTTTTTTGGTATAAAACGACGGTTCGATAGCGAAATGCAATACAATACTTATATAACATAAAATGGAAATGGCGAGAGGTATTGTGCTGGCCACAACAGATTTTTTTTCTTCTATAATTTGTTGCACTGCAAAAGAATGGTCTTGTACACTGTGTGCTGGTCTAAATCCACTTTGTATATTAGAGAGTTGTCCTTCTACATACTTGCTTCCGTAGTATGGTTTCTAAAATGCTATCATATACTTTAAAAATGCAGCGCATAGCAGGATTATTCCTCTATAGTTACAACATTCTTTATTATCTTCACTCTTATATATTGGTACTACTATTCCCGTCTTCTGGTATGGTTTATTCGTTTTGACAAAGATTTAATATTTCAAGCAATTTTTCTTTCCTTCCTCACCCATATATTTTATCATTTCCGGTGCTATTTCGACGACTCCCGGTGCTTTTGAGACTTTTATTTTGTTCATTGCTTGCTCTAGCTCTATCATACTAATAAAATTTTCATTCTGTGGGTTTTCTTCGTCCATCATATTTGTTATTGGCGTTCTGTTATCCGTATTTAGTATTTTCATAGATTCATTTTCATTTCCAAGCAGACCTTGGAAATATTCCATCTGCAATCTGCAAATAATTTCGACTTGCTCTACAATAATTTTAACTTCTTTTCATTTTATTTGATGTAGTACATTTTCTGGCTTGTTTTTGAAACTTCGTAAAACTCTGTAGGACATTTTTTTGTTATCTGGGCTATTGTTTTCCATTTGTCTGCCAAAATCTTCCCACGATTGTTGCTTGGCTTTTGTTATCATTTCTTTAAGTTTTTTCCTTAGGCTTTTGTATTTTTGGTGATTGTTACTACTTTGTCTCTGTAAATATTGATTCCATAGCACTTTCTTTTCATTTATTGCTTTCTTTATGTCATTGTTCCACCAATTTGTTCTCTTCTGGATTCGGCTTATTTTACTCTATCCACAAACTTCGGAAGCTACTGTTATTAACGCGGCCATTAAATTTTACCATTTTTTATTGATGTTGATATCGTTTTTTTTTTTTTGTATTTATTGATTTCTTCTGTTAGTTTATTTTGGTACTCGTCCCTCACTCTGTATCCCGTAGTTTATAGATTTTGATTTTCTTTTTTATATCTTTCGTTTCTGTTATACTCTGTTTTTGTTGGTTTGTTATTTAAAATTTTGCTTCAACTAAGAAATGGTCACTTCCAATTTCGGAGCTTCTTTTGACTTTTATGGCTTGTACCTCGTTTCTGTTGCTTTTCTCTATTATTACGTAATATATTATTGATTTTCCCCTCTGCTAATTACCTCTCTTGTATACTTATGTTTTTCTTTATGATTGAAGTGCGTATTTGTTATTATGAGGTTAATGCCCATGCAGAATGCCAATATTTTATTTCCATTGAAATTTAATATATCTTTTCCATTCATTCTTATTACACCTTCCCATTTTGGAGCTTCCTTTCCTACTCTTTTCTTTTCCTACAATTGTTGTGATTCTGTTTTCTTTTCCTAGTTCATCTATTGCAAGTACTTCTTCACCACACTTTTCAAAGTTATCAATTAATTCCTTTTCCTTACCATTTAGGCTTCTTACATTCCATGTACCTACTTTCCATATATTTTCTTTATTCATATCGCTGTTTTTTTCTATTTGTATTTTTAAGATTCATGTTCATTTTCGTAGCGGTTGGCATCATATTTTTATCCCGTTTTTCATGTTTTATTAGTTTTCTGTCTGCCATTAACTATTTCCAAGTTCTTGCTCTCTAATTTCTGTTTTTGTTCGTTCCATCTTTGACTAATATCATTTATTATTAATTGTTTGTATTTTATTTTTGTCACTTCCTTTTTCCTCCTTAGCTATTTTCCTTATGATAGCTTGGATTATTCTTTCCTCTAGGGTTAGATCGTCCTCAATGTAAATATTTTTCCCATATGACTTGTTTTTCGTCTTCATTATCTTTTGTTTGTCATGCTTGCTTCCGATTTCAGCTTTATCACATTATCTCTCCATCTATTTCTTGGCCGTCCTCTCGGTCTACTAACTAAGGGCCTGTGTTTGTATATACGGTATACTTGTCGCTCTTCTGTCATACGGTTTAGGTGTCCGTACCATCGAAGGCGAGCTAGTCGGATGAAAGATGATAGTTTGACATCCTCATATAGGTTGTAAAGTTCATGGTTATATTTGATACGCCAATTGTTGTCTTTACGAGTTGGGCCATATATTTTGCGTAGTATTCTTCTCTCAAATCTATCCAGTTTTTCACTATCATTTTTGTTTAGCGTCCAGGTCAGATTTTAGTGTCTTTTGATGCCAACTTGCTTCGAAAGATTTTGTATAGCGCCGCAAAACTCCTGCTACCAGCAGCTATTCTCTTTGTTATTTCTGCCGTTTCATTGTTTCTGCAGTTTACTAGCAATCCTAGATAAATAAACTCTGAGACCAGCTCAAAGTTTCTACTGTTTATGGAGTGTTCTCGGTTGGTTTCTGGATATCTCGCTATGTGCATTAATTTAGTCTTAGCATCGTTCACTTGTAATCCCAGAAGCTTCGCTCCTTCCTGCAGTTCTTTGAAGACTTCTTCTATTCTCTCCAATGAGGTTCCCACTATATCAAGGTCGTCAGCATAACCTATGATTTGTGTTGACTTGGAGAATACTGTGCCCGTTCTTTGATTTATTTGTGTGTGATTCACTGCTCTCTGTAGTGCAATATTAAACAGTAACGGCGCTAAAGCGTCGCCCTGGCGTAGTCCTGTCCTTACAGTAAAGTTTTCGGTGAGATTATTGTGGACCCTAACAGTTGCTGTTGTTCCCTTCATCGTCATCTGTGTTAATTTAATCAATTTATTGGGAATCTTCAGTTCGGCCATCGCTTTATACAGCTCTTGTGGCAAAATACTATCATAGGCTGCTTTAACGTCTATAAACGTAAGCCACACATTTTGATTAAACTCTAACGCCTTTTCATTAATTTGTCTAACCTTAAAAATTTGATCAATTGTAGAGCGGTTTTCCCGGAAACCACATTGATAATCGCTTATTATATTTCAGTGTATGGGGTTAATCTATTGTAAATGATGGTTGATAATATTTTATAAATTACACACATCAGACTTATTCCTCTGTAATTTCCGCCCGCAGTTCGTTTTGTCGCCCTTTTTATAGATTGGTATGATGATTGACGTAGTCCATTCCTCCGGAATTTGTTCTTTTTCCCAGATATCTCTTACAAGACTATATATTTCTGTAAGCAGTTTTTCTCCTCCATATTTGTATAGTTCTACTGGCAGCTCGTCGATACCCGCGGCTTTATTATTCTTTAGATTCTGTATTGCTGTCTTAACTTCTAGGTATGTCGGAGGGGTTGTATTATTTATATCGTGAGATATAGGATCGGGGTTCATATCTTCATTTTCGGTTTCACTGATTGGGTTGTTCAACAGTTTCTGAAAATATTCGCTCCATCTTTTAAGTAGAGTTTCATCATCTCCTATTAATTCTCCTTGTTTATTTCTTATAAAATCTGTACTTACTGCTTGCTTTTGTTTAAATTGTTCAATTTTCCTATAGAACTTCCTACTCTCGTTATTTGATTTAGCTTCCTCTAGATCTTCAATGTACTTTTCTAGAAAGACTTTCTTTTTCTTCTTAATAATTTGTTTAGCTTCTCTTCTAGCTTTTTCATACTCCTCCTTGCATAGTCGGGTGTTCCTTTGCATGAGTTTCAATCTTTTCTCGTTTCTTTTCTCTATTTCGATTTTACACTCTTCGTCGAACCAATCATTTCTTTTTGTCTTTTCTAATTTACCTATAGATTTTTCTGCTGCTTTCTTTATATTTCTTTTAAGTTTTTGCCATTTATCGTTTATCGTCTCTAGTTCAAGTGGCTGCGTGTGTTTTTATTGCATTCTCTAGCTCATCTTTCCTCTTTTAGCTCATTTTTATTACTTTGAATTACCTCTTTTAACTCTTTTGTCATGTGTATCATTAACTTTGCTCCACTTTTACTTTTAGATGACCGTTTCGTTTTTTTTTTACTTTTATTAAATATTCCATCGTGTTCTATGTTCGTTCCTCTTTTCCTTTTCTCAGTATAAGAATATCAGATCCCATTGAACTGTCTTTAATCCTTTCTTCATTCGTTTAAAGAAAATATAATTACCGTTACGACGTGACCAGCACCACAGTAATATTGACTACAGGCATTCCCGTAACAGCGATACATTCCGGTGAACTGGTTGCAGTCTACCAGGGTAAAATGTCTCACTCACTGCCCTCACTGCTTCACGCACTTTCACTTTTCACTCGTTCATGCGCGCACTTACGCTGTCAGGTTTTGCACTACTTACGTTGTTATGGTTTACGTTTAGTCTATGTCCTTACCAAGATAACACTATCAAACGACACTTTCACTTAACCCAATAACATTCGAAAATTCGAAATAATTTATTGGTGCTTTGATAAGTACACTTACTTCGACCTACACTCGAACTTCAATAATAATATCCTCAAATATTTCTTACTGAAAACAGTGCTCATACACTCACCTTCAAACTCATTACTTTTTCCATAAGAAAATAATAAGTGCTGTAAAAAAATAATAAAAGCTTACGGGACGATATTTCTCCGTAAGACCCAATGAAAACTGAAGGTTTGTTTGTCTAGAATCAACTGTTAGTCGCCATGTTGAAACGTTACGTGCAGGTGTTCCAGCGCCCGTTGCTTCGTTGACACCCAATGTTATAATGCAAGCAGTGAGCGATATGCCGCTTTGTCATAATAGGGAAGTTTCACTATGTGAAATTTGAATGTTTAATATTAAACACTGAAAATATATCATATAAGTACGCTATTCATAAATATAAAAGTAATATTAATTTTGTTTTTAATATTTAAAATTTTAAATTAAAATTGTAACATAATTCAAAAGAAGCGGTTGTGCGCCATTTAAAATCCGGTTGTGACATCAGACTTTCGACGTGGACAATCAGGTATAAAACATTTTCTTCACGTTGCTATAAAATATATATGTAATTTAAATTTGATCTATTTAAATTTCACAAAAGAATACTTACCGCTTCATGATATCTGGCTACAACCACACAACAAAATAATATAATAATATTAATAATATGAATGAGGATACTCGCTGCGGGGATACGCTGAATGGCTGAACATTTTGTCTTTTACTACACCATGGTAAACAATTGAATAACTATCTTCGTTCACAGGGCCGGCGCTATATATTTTGCCGCGGATTTTTTTTATTACGCCCCAGGGGGGGGGGGGGTGATGTATTTAAAATTTTAAGTTAAATAAGCTTCCCATTGGGATCTCAGAAACTATAAGAGGTCGGTTAAATTAAGGTAAAGTTGCTCTATTAGTAGACCATTTAAAGATGTATTTGTTTTGTTTTTCCCGAAAAATTCATAGGTCATTAGGTAAATGCAAAAATAATTTTTTTCTGATTTTTATTTATGCAAATAACCTCTAAATTTGTAATAATGTGGAATTTTGGTTTGCGCTCTTTACGACACTTTTTTATTTTCTTTTGAACGACTATGCTCAATTTCTTTTAAGCTTCATTCAGAGCTACTGTTTTAATGCGCAACACTAATACATAACGCTAATGCATAACGCAGAAAAAGTTTGATAGATGGCAATGCATAAGACCATTCACAGCTACAAATTAGTGCTAACGCGTTAGCGTAAGCGTAATGCATAAACACAAAAGTTTGCAAACGCCAAACTTTTAACGCTATACTATGCATTAACTTTATGTGCGCATGCGTAGAAGGTTATTGTATTTATATTTGACTTTGATGACAACTGTCAACATGAATGCTGTACGATTTTTATTTATTCAACGCCAGAAAAAAATTATAGCTGCCGCAAGTGCTATGTTTATAATTAATTGTGCAAAAAGTAAAATAGCACAAGAAAAGAAAAAATCAAAACGCCGATGGAGAACTCATCCAGTAAATCAGCTTCGGTCTCAACAAAGAGATTGGTAAAACAATACAGGAAATGAGATTATGGGACGAAAGCATATTTTTCAACTACACACGTTTATCCATAAATCAATTTGATATGGTACTTTCGTTGGTAGGACCAAAAATTTAAAAAAATGATACATTCCGATTAACTACTTCACCTGGGGGAAGATTGGTATTAACTTTACGGTGCGTATGAATTAAATTTTTATATATGTATATATTTAATAATAAACAAATGTTCCTAATAATTATTACAAGTATTATTTTTGTAAGGTTCTAATATTTGCGAATAGATGTCCGAACCATCGTTAGCGTTACGCTTACCCATTAAATTCGTCGCAGCGAATGGATATTTGACTATTATCTTAAGTAATAGCATTGTGCATTAAAGTTATAATTTACGCATTATCACAATAAATTAAAACAGTAGCTGTGAACGAACCTTTATATCCATTAAATTTCGAGTTAATAGATTAAAATTATGATTTCATATTGACGCCATATTGGAAATTTACATAATTGAAAAGAATTTTTTTAGGCATTCGAACGAAAATAAAAATGCATCTTTAATAGTGCAAACCAAAATTCCATATTATTCAGATTTCGACGTTACTTACATAAATAAAAATAATAAAAAAAAAATAGAATTTTTGTATTTA
This sequence comes from Ophonus ardosiacus, assembly GCA_943142095.1. Classification (NCBI taxonomy): domain Eukaryota; kingdom Metazoa; phylum Arthropoda; class Insecta; order Coleoptera; family Carabidae; genus Ophonus; species Ophonus ardosiacus. Next base: position 31,104,454 of record OW964827.1, on the reverse strand, counting down.
TCTAGTGACATGAATTTTTTTCAAATAAAAGTGTGAAAAAAGTACACTTTTTAAACGCAAACGAGTGAAATAATGAACCGTTGGTCCTTTTTCACACTTTTATTGCAGACGTAAAAAAAAATTGAATAGAATTCCAGTAACAAGTGTCTGATTTCACTCATAGAATTTAACAAACTCGCCTACGGCAAATTTGCTATTCGTGAAATAAGGCTATACTTTTTACTCTTGTTGCGTAAATAACTATTCAGTAATGTTAAGTTTGTAGTAATTTTTGTGTTTATTAATAAACAAAAAATATTTACAAATTAAAAATTTCTCGAAAAAATGCTGCGCTTTAAAAGTGCCGCCCCTTAAAAAGTGCCGCCCTAGGCGGACGTCTCGCCGCCTCGCCCCTAGCTTCGGCCCTGTTCGTTCAACAAAGAACAAATTTCTGGACTTCTATTTTCTTTTATCTCTAACTATGAACTAGTAATAATATGGTATAAGACAATAAGACTATCTTTCTTTTACAGCGAACGATTGTTTTGTCGAAAGTCTGACGTATTTCCTTAGCTATTAGCGCGACATTCAAAATCTTATTATTTTTTCAGCAATATGGAGTACTTTATAAGTATATATATTACTGTTCTAGGAATAATATAAGTAACCGTTTTATAACCTAATGGATCTACTTGTTATATACTAGTTTTTTTTCAAGATATTTGCAAAGTTACCTGTTTTAACATAAGCAGCGGGTGGCTTATTAAATGGGCTTGATGGGTAACCGAACAGGGTTGTAACAAAATATTTGATATCCGGCACACGAAATATTTGTGTGGAATTTTGATGTGTTATTTAAATTTTAAGAAACACAGAATTAAAAATATAAACCAAAAGTTATCAACACATATATTTAATAGAATTTGCACAAAATTATATATAAACTGCATTTAATGTAATACTACAATTGTTAATATGATTGAACTTGCTTACAACTATAACTGAAAACTGAACAAGTTAACAAGTTACATTCGAATGATATTACACCAAATTTTCACAGGTATATTAATTAGCGGAATTTTGAGAAAGTACTGCTACATCATTTTCACAAATTTTACTAATTCTCCCCTGACGCATAGAAACATAAAAACCCCGCTGTTATGTGGTCTACCGCATTATTACAAAGGCAGGACGTTTGCAAATATCTTGAAACATACATCAGGTACGAAAGAAAACACTGCCCGTAGCTACAGTACATATAGAGCAGAATCAGTATTTACTGCATTTTAAAATAAATATAAATCACCCTCCAGTTGGAGGGTGATAGGGGCAATCGCCCCCCTAAGGTGTTATAATTATATTTTTTTGACAATATTTTACAATTATTTCAAATGTGAATAAATGCAATTTCCATATACTAGTATTGTGTTATCAAAGTTTTATTAGCGATATATTAAATTTTTTGAAAGCCGCACGAATGGAAAACCAACGTACTGTATTTTTGTTAAATAATAAATTCAGAAGTTATTTCAATAGTTCTTATTTTGTCGAACAACTATAATTATGCTAATCTCCACTAATGTAAAACAAAAACTAAAATCGCCCCTCTACAATATCTTGCTGGATCCGTCACTGTACTAAAACAGAATACTGTTAAAAGTATATTAAAGAATAGGAAGTATAAACATTCAAGCCTGTAGCAGATGTCCCGTGGAATAAGTTCACCCAGCACCCACCAAAGAAATGATGTCATTTGTATTTTTCTATTTTAAATTTTAAACTACAACGACGCGAGTATGAAAATAAATTTACATTAATTATTCTCAAATAATGTGGTATCAACTTAATTTTAAATGTTTAAATTTTATTCTAATCAGAGAAAAGCATTGTTATTAATTATTCTATAGATATGGAACTGAAACCAAATCTTATATACAAAGCTGAAAAGGATATTCTACGCGTGTTTTTTTAAGCCTGATAGAACTTCAAATTGTAAAAAGTAACACAAAAAATTAGATTTTAATCAAATTTTTTTGTTTTTCTGAAAGATCAATACATGGCATTAACATTTGAAAAGGATTTCGGGCATATATATATATATTCTTGACGAAGCGCATTCTGGACGTCCAATTTTGAGCCACTTTTTCGAGCACTGCTGGCCGTATGTCACGAATAACACGAACAATGTTGGCCTCCAAGGCGTCAATTGTTGCTGGTTTATCAGCATAAACCAGTGACTTCACGTAGACCCACAGGAAATAATCGAGAGTTGTCAAATCATACGTTGGAGGCCAATTGACAGGCCCATTTCTCGAAATCAACTTATCGCCAAATTTTGATTTCAATAAGTCGATGGTTGCGGTCGCCGTATGGCACGTAGCGCCATCCTGTTGAAAGCACATCTCGTCCAGATCAATGACATCTGACATCCATATTTTCAAACAAAAAATTATTGATCATGGTGCGGTAATGATCTCCATTGACCATAACGCGAGCTCCGGCCTCATTTTTGAAGAAATAATGTTCGATGATACCACCAGAATGTAAACCGCACCAAACGGTGAATTTTTCTGGATGTAATGGAGTCTGTAGGGTCTCTTGTGGATTGGTCTCACTCCATATGCGGCAATTTGGCTTATTAACAAACCCGTTCAGCCAATCACGAAGTTGTCTATAATTTGCGCGAATCGACAACTGATTTTCAAAGTAAATTTGGATAATTTGGTAACGTTATTCAAGCGTGAGTCTATTCATGATGATTTGCCACATTATACCGATCATAAATGTCAAAAAGTGAAGGCAGTTTGACAGCTCGTTTGACAGTTAACTCTTTCTAAGTTCTATCTAAGCAAATAAAAACACCCATTATATACTGTAACGTTACCGACTAGTGAAAAGGACCCCAAAACCTACGTTGTGTGTGTAAAAATGTAACCCCAATAGTTCGTAATCCGAAGTGGCTGTCCAGAGCGTGAGAGAGAGGGTTGCAGGAGTAAACCAATAAGATTCCTTCCAAAAGAGAACAACTCTTATGCATTTATTAATAGCAATAACATGTCATATCAAGAATGTCATCATAACAAACATAATAACTGGTGTTGTGGCTATACAAACTACCAGGCTGGATGTGTGATGTCTGAACCTGATGCGTCGCCCTGCATTGACTAGGACGGCGAGGACGCATCTTCTCCGGAGTCGCTTCTCCTCGTGCCAGGGAAAAAACCGTCCGCAAAAACTGGCAGAGAAGTGGCCAGCATCACAGCCTCATGCACAGCTGTAGTCGACTGGACGTAGAAGCTCTCATATCCAAACCGTGGACGGAAAGGTCGCGCCAGGTGAAAACGTGGTCGCCAACTGGGCCTGCGCTCGGTCTCTGGGCAAGCGGACGTCTTATTGGAAAACGGCCGGCAATGGTAAAAGCGGCTGAGAGTACAGCAACATGTGATTCTGGGTTAAAACAGGTCAAATAATTGTCCTGTAATGAAAATATTTATATCAAGGTTGCTTTATGCAGAGGTAAGCTTCTCCGAGACATGCTACGTGGTATGAAAACCATAACTTAGACCTGGACGTCGTCTTCAAGACTCGCACCTGGTAGTCCAGCAATCTCTTGTAGAAGATGTCTAGGTGCAGGTGGATTCTTGCAGACTTCTGGACTTGACGAAGACTAAAAATTCACTATCCCGAGCCACACGCTGGCCTTGTTTATATACACAAACTCCCACCATAGTCTCAGCAGTGGAAAAATACCAATACGTACAGTCTTGAGAAAAATAACTTACGAGCTCCAAGAGCGTCGGCAAATTCACTAAAATGGGAGTACAAAACATCCTATAGCTTCCCGATACTACGCCTATGATCATCGTTGAACACCTGCAAGCGGTGACCTCATCGCTTCTCCCCTGTTTCCGGCGTTTTACGACTCTAACCTATTGTTTTCTCTTGCTTGCTAGCCACAGATGTTCAAACTTCACCAAACTAAACCAGTAAACAACAAACGGTACCAGTGGCTCTCAACATTTCTCGCCGCGGATCGATGTATGTGAATCAACGCATTAAACAAATGCCAAATCATACAAAAAGATATCAATTAATTATGGAAAGAAAGAGATAAATAAATAACTGCAAAACAAAAAGATAAATTAATAATTACATGATATGCGGACGTTTCAATACTGTTTGGTAATAGGGAAAAAAGGTACTTATATACGATTATTTTTTAACTTTAAAAATCTCTTGTGGCCAGCACAAGACCTTTCGGCATTTCCATATTAGGCTATAAAAGTATTGTACATATTTAACATTTCTGGTACACTTTATTATATTTTTATATTTTTTAATTCTATCTATGAACAAGTTTCTTCTTATTCTCCTAATGCTCGAGATTCTTCCAATTCATTGATGAGATTGGCGGTATTTCTGAAGGGTATTATGTATCTATAATTATAAATATTTAATTAATAATAAAATAAGAAATATTAAATGTACTTCCCAGAAAAAGTCTTCAGTGATGTCTCTTAAAACTGACATTTATCTGTCAATTACAAACATTTTAAATTTTCCACTTGTTTTCAATGGGGTGCGAGTTTAGATTTTTTTAAAGTAACTAATACTTCCGGTTGTTCAATTGTTACCAAAATCTAATCAGCTCTTCCTAGGAATGTCAGATTGACGAAACCGCAATTAAATATGTTTTAAGTCTTATAGTATTTGAGAAACCGTGGTTCCAATATCCATACACACACACACACACACACACACACATCATCGTAAAAATGTTATAATCGGATTCTAGGGCCATTAAAACGTGCTTATCTACTATAATATGCGATTTTTAATATTATTCCAATACATCTCTTTAGTGAGAGGTAAAAATTAGTATAGCAGATTTTTGGAATTTTTGAATCGCAATAATTTGACTACCCTTCGAAAAATTTTGTGCACTATTAGATACTATATGACAAGGCAAAAATGACTTCAAGTCTCGTCTCGACAACACCGAGACAAGATCAATGTAGTCGAGACTTAGTCAATACCAATACAAGACCGACCTTTAGTCTCATCTTGTCTTGTGGCAACACTAATTTCGAAACAGATCTTATGCTTAAAACTGTTTACCGTTTTGAGAAAAAAAATGTGTTTTTCAAAACTTATTACAAACATTAAATAGTTATTTATGCAACAAGTGAAGAAGTATAATCTTAATTCACGAATAGGAAGTCAAATCCTATGAGTGAAATAATATACTTTTTACTCGAGTTGCATATAATTTTTTTTTTTCACTAGCCTAGGAACCCACTATTATTTACCTTTATTTGACATGAGAAATTGTTTTTCACTACCGCTTGCTTGTAACCATGGTAACCTATGTCAATAATAATTTATTATTAACCTTGGTCTATAATGCAAACTGTCACTTTTCAATCAAACTCAAGCCTCCAAATCCAAATATTATTTAACTCATTAAACTCAAGAAAGGTGTTAAGTATATAATTTAAATTTGCCACTATAATTTTAAATTGACCTACGCTGCCGAGCGCATGGCCACTGTGCTGTTTTGGTGAAAATGTGAAATATTTGTAGATGTAGGATTGAACATTGAACAAATCACTATTTTTTTGTATTTGTAGGAAAATACATTTCAATAGATTTATTTAAAAATTATAATAAACTAATATGGCTGCTGACTGTAACAGCACAAAGTGTTTTTATTAAATAATTAAATCAAATACAAATCAAGGCCCATAAGTGAGGTTATCAAACCAGCGAATTGAGCAAAACGTCAGATAAAAACAAATGCAGCCTACTTTGTTTTTGTGAATATTAACAAATAAGTAACGTTATTATTCATGTCAAAATTATTGTTATTATCAATAAAAAAAAAATTCAAAGAGAATTTATGTGCTAGTAGTGAAAAAAAATAGTATATAAACCACGGTTGAGAAGATCATTATTGACCAGGCGCCTTATATCCCTCGGTCTTCGCCCTCGGGTTACAATAGGCGCTGGGTCAATAATGATTATCTTCTCAACCTTGGCGTATAATATACTATTACGTCTGCAATAAAAGTGTAAAAAAAGTGCCGTAACTTTTCATTATTTCACTCCGTAGTGTTAAAAAAGTGCACTTTTTTCACACTTTAATTGTGTTAAAAAAAAGACATACTTTATAAATGCATTTTAATGAAAAAAAGTATACTGTTTTTAACAGACGTAAAAAAGATGTTTCTCTATCAGTTTTCACCACTGCACCTTCAAAGATTTAAAGATATAAAATATTAAGAGTGTCCGGATTTCGAAGGCCCTCATCTCGGAAACTATAACACATACGACTTTGGTTAAAAGGGACATGTAGTGCGCCATTGGGAGGCTATCTTAGATGTGTTTTCGTTTTGCCAAAAATTCTCATGGGTTACAAGATAATGGCAGAAAACTGAATTTGGTCGATATTTTCATTTTGAAATTACATCTAAACTATCAGTAACTGAGTGGCGTATAAAATTATTTTTTTTTATGGATAAATTTTCGAGATATAACTCAAACTTACATTTTTTTAGAAAAATACTTATTATACTTATGCTATACTAATTTTTACCTCTCGCTAAGAAGTGGATAAGCACGTTTTAATGGCCCTAGAATCCGATTATAACATTTTTACGATGATGTATGTGTGTGTGTGTGTGTGTGTGTGTGTGTGTGTGTGTGTGTGTGTGTGTGTGTGTGTGTGTGTGTATGGATGTTGAAACCACGGTTTCTCAAATACTATAAGACAAAATATGTTTAACTGTGTTTTCCTCAATGTAATATTCCTGAAAAGAGCTAATTAGATTGTGGTAACAATTGGACAACCGAAAGTAGTAGTAATAATACATTTTATACCTTTACAATATAGTATATATATATATATATATATATATATATATATATATATATATATATATGTACATGTTAGTTCATTTCATATTCCTATTTTAGTGTCTTCTTTCTTTCATCCATCCTAACCCTTTTGTCGAATCTTCTAGAATTTCTTTTCTCTTTCTTCTATCTTCCATCCCTCTCCACATAGTCTGCATCCTCTCTCTTCGTCGGGTTTCCAGTAATCGTTTATTTTCTCTTCATCGCTGCACCTATACCTTGCTACCTTCCCAATGTTTTCTATTTTCTCCCATTTCAAATATCGAGGTATGCCGAGCGTTCTTATATATTGTTATATTTTGGGTAACCTCTGGAAGATTCTATATTACTAAATCTTTCCTGAATCTGGATGTCTATGCTCCTTTGTTTTATTATTCCTTTTATATACTGCACTCTTGTTCTTTCATTGTCTATTTCTGTAGGTGAGTATCCTTTGCTTTCAAAGAATTTTCTTCTCTTACGCATCATCCATTTTTCTTCATCTCTTTTTCTGATTCCTCCATTATCTTTCCTTTTTGCCGTATCAAATTTTTTTCTTCAAATTTCATTGTTTTGTTCCCTGATTCAATTTCCAGTTGGTTATATAATTTGGTGTTGTTTTATCTAATCCTATTAACCACTTTATGTATGTATCCCCATACCTCTGCTCCATACATCATGATGCTTTTTACTAGTGCGTCAAAAAGCATTATTCTGGTTTTTATGTTGCCTTTGAATTTTCTCTCTCCTATGCTCCACGTCTCCTTAGCTATTATCATTGCTTTATATCTTATCTCTCTTATATGTGCTTCTGAGCCACCTGTGCTCTTTAATGTGCACCCTAGGTATTTAAATTCTTTTACTTTTTCAATTTTCTGCCCTTTCCATTTCCAGTTTTCCTGAGTTTCTCTTCCTTCACCTTTTATAAACTTTGTAACTTTTGTCTTTTTTTGCCTTTAGTTCTAATTCTCTTGTGACTAGTTATTTTTCCAATCTTCTTATCATACTTTTCATTTCTTGTTCCGTTTTCGCCAATAGTACTGTAGCAAGGTGAGCATGGTGAAATAACAAGTAATGAACTTTATTATGAACTTCTAAATTACAGTTTTAATAACAATATTTTAACTCTGTCATCTTTGTAAGTCAAAATTCTATTTAGAAATAATAATCATTATTCTCTCATATCTCTGTTTAGTCTAGATGTCAACCGCGTAGACAATTAACCATATAGGTTATTGCCTATGATACGTGCAGTCTTGTTATTTAGCTATGGATGCTACACCCTCGCACCCTTCATCAGATATGCCTGTTGAAGAGATAACCCTTTTGTTTTAAGGCAGTCGAGATTAAAGACTCAGACAGGACAGATATGTAGTTGGCGGTTTAGTTTGGTGCGCGTACGCGAGTACGCGTAATTAGGGTTACAATATAATTATGTAACAGTTTAGTTTGTGTTCAGAGTGTAATCAATAAATAAAGTTAGTAATAATGTAAAATTATGTAAATAAAAGTTTAGTAGCTTCAAATATTGTGTGTGCCATCCATCCAAAATATGTTCATAACTCTATCATCAAGTGTTAAGTGTTTAGTGATAGTGAGCGTAAGAGCGTGTTCCTCCTCAGTATAGCGGTGGGCAATACAGCAACCGTCCTCTTCAAGTGAAGTGTCCACCAGTTATATAAAGTCATCGTTGGGTAAGAAAAGAAAGTAAGAAGAAAGAGTAATCAGAAACTTAGGGGACCCCCGCCCTGTTACAGTACTATATCATCTGCATATGCTAATGTCATAATCTTTTTGTTTCCTATTACTATTCCTCCATATTTCTAATAGTCTTTCTTCTAAATTTGCTATGTAGATCGCGAATAGTACTGGGCTTAAAGGGCATCCATGTCTCAGTACTCGGGTCGTCCAGAATTCCTCTGTTTTACTTTCTCCTACTCTTACGTACATAATTCCTCGTTTCCGCATAAATTTTCTTTATTTTTGCCGTCAGCTCCGTACTTATTCATCTTTTCTTCATTACTTTATTTAATTTTGTTCTCTCTACCTTATCAGAAGCAGTTTTCAAATCGATGGACAAAGCATACAGTTTTCCTCCTTTCCTGCCTAACTCCCTGTCAACTATGTACGCGAGTACGTACACGTTGTTCATTGTCCCTCTAAATTTTCTGAGTCCTGCCTGGTTGTCTGGCAAAATTTGTTTCTCGTCTATTTTTTTTTGAGATTTGTTCTGTAACACCATAGCGTAGATTTTGTACATAGTGCTCTGCATTGTTATTCCTCTGTAATTTTTTGTCTCTTCCCTTTTCCCTCCTTGAAATATTGGCACTACCACCCCCGTCTTCCAACTTCTGGGTATTCTTCGCCATTTCATATTTTGTTTTTTATTCTGGTCAACTGCTTCACTACTTTGGGCTATTTATCCATACTTCATTTTCTATTTCATCGTCCCCTGCCGCCTTTCGTCGTTTAAACCTTTTATTTGTTTTCTTACTTGGTCTTCCGATATTTCGTCCTCTATGTTTGCCTCCGTTAAGCTTGTTTCTAATTCTACGCTGCAATTGTTTTTACACGTATTCTGTCTCTCTGTTATTAGTTTTACTTATTTACTTTTTCGTATCTTGCCTATCATTTCCTCAATGGGGGATTACGGCTCAATTGAATAGGAAAATAGCAAAAAAATACGAATGTATATGCTGAATAACGAATATTAATAAAAAAATGAAATGATATAATTGAGATATTTCGGAAATAAAGGGTTTTTTGTTATAGCGCTTCGACACTAATATGAAAATATTTTGATTGGCAACCGAGAGACCACCTATACATGCATTACAAATAGCATGTTAGGAGGTGGGAATTACTACCAATGGAAGTTAAGAAATTTAAATTTGAAAGGAGGGGCTAACATTCCTGTACAGCAGTTTCCAAACAGTTTTTATTTTAACATAAATTTCTTGCATTAAACTTAATAATTTAAATACACCTGTAATTATAAAGTATGTAGACTTATACAGTGTTATAATATTCATTTATTTTTATGTAAATATAACTTAAAATACGTCACGTCAATATTTTCAAAATTCGGGAGACCATAACTCGCTTATTAATAGGAATTTTTTCACCGGATTTTCATCAATAGGCATAGTTTTCCTAATATTTTCAGATGAAATAATAAAAAAAAAAAATGGTGTAATCCCCCATTTCTTCTCCTGCCTTAGCTCCCGCAAAACATTCATTTTGTATTAGATCTCTGTATATTTTTGTACCTTTAAGTGATCGGTTTGTTTTTTTTTATACTTTTTACTTTTGTCTGTTCTATTTAAGCCTTGTTATTGTTTAGGTCTATTATAATTGGGCAGTGGTCTGATTCCGTTCTTTCATCTATTTGAAATTTTACTATTTCCTACGTACGTGAATTCTCCTTCTTCATCCCCTATTATTGAACCATTTAGTATTCCCCACCGTCTTTCTTCTATCATGTTTATTAGCATGTTACCTTCGGGTTTTATTATTTTATCTTTTGAATTTCTACTTTCTTCGCGTTCTTCTATTATCATTTTGCCTTTCATTTCCGATCTCGCGTTGAAATTACCTAATATTAAATTGTAATCTTCTGTGCCGTCGCTTAATTTTTCTTCCAATTCATTGTGTATTGCTTTCATATTATTATTGCTATAGATTGTTATTATTTTTCATTTATCTCCATGAATTATTATATTTCTCTTCATTATTTGTTTATCATACATACTCATTGCTTTAATTTAAATTGGAAATTGAAAAATATATAATGACCCAAAAAAGCTTGAAACTCGAACAGAAGAATTTGACTCGACTAGAAAAATTATTAGCTTGACTCGATTTTTCTGGAAAGTAAATTTAATAATTCTTATTTTATTATTAATTAAATATTTATAATTATATACATATATACCCTTTACAAATACCACCAATCTCATTAATGAATTGAAGGAATCTCGAACATTAGAGGAATAAAAGGAGACTTGTTCATAGAATGAATTAAAAAAATATAAAAATATGTAAAGAAGTTATGTGTTTTTATGTACCAGAAATGTTAAATATGTACAATACTTATATAGCCAAATATGGAAATGGCGAGAGGTGTTGTGCTGAGCACAAACTTTTTCTTTTCCGATTGGTGTAAAGGTTAATACTCTAAATTAGTTTTATACTTTAAACTTTAGAATTTTCGATATTTTTCATCACATTTATTTGGAAAAATTTGTACATCTCATATTAGTTATTATATTTAAATACATTATTTTATTGTGACTAAAAATATTTTGGTCAACAAAATTCGTTTGTTTCAAAAATATTTTTTATAACAAGCACTTGGTGAGGATACGCAGTCGTTAACTTAAATACCTATACAGAATTAAAATTAAATTATGTGGCTAGATAAGTATGAAATAAGTTACTTAAGTAAAAAGTAAAATAAAATACTATTTTGAAAAAGTAATGAAAGTCTTGACAAAAAAAATAAGAAACTTCATGAAAAATATCGAAAAATCTTAGGTTTAAAGGATAAAACTAATTTAAAATATAATAACCTTAACAGCAATTAAAAAGAAAAATAAGAATTTTATTTGATATCGTCACCAAAGTATACAGAAATCGTAATGGGGTATTCCACTCAAATTTATTTTAAATAAAACCTCATTCAGTTATGAAGCAATTCATAGTATTAAAAAATCTTAATTGTCTCTAGTTTAACAGTATTTTATTTTCGAGAAATCAGTGAACGTCACATTCCCCCTATACTTGTCTTTCTCACACACACTGCACTGAGTACGCTACGAGAGAAAGATAACATTTGTATGACGTCAATTTCCCCTTTTAGCAAATATGAAATATCTCGTAAAGTAATTATTTTTAAAATGTTTTCATTGTTTTAACATTATTTATTGAGCCATACTTTAAGTTCAATTGAATTTTTTTTTTTTTTTTTGTTATGGTGGAATACCCCATACTAAAGTAATCCGTTATACGATGATTTCATGCAATTGCAGTGTTACCAACCTTATGATAACAGTGTTGTACATGTAAGATAATTTGGGCGGTGCCCGATGTAGAATAGTAAATTTGCACGTAAAATGACAAAAATATATGCAAGAACGAAATAAATAATTCCGACGAATAAATTTGAAATAATTTCAATGTCCTAGATTAGCAACCAGACTGACAGTTATTTAAACATAACTTATAAAAATAAGTTTTTCTTCCTTCCATTTTCAAATTTTTTCGATTTCAAATAAAATTTAATATGCACCTTGCATTGAAGTTCCTTTTTATCACTCATATGGTTGATTTTCCTCGGCCCAAGGCCCTCGGCCAATAAATTCCACATTCATGGTACAAAATGAGCTTCAGTCTTCAGTGCCTTGATACACAAATAATTATTTTTAAAGTAAACATAAAATATGGGTTCCATTTAAAAGATATAAAAAAGGTAGGTTTTTAATAATTTTTGTCAATTATTATTAACTTGAATATAGAACAGAGATATGATATAAACATACTTTATTATACTATAATCTTTTCTTTCCTTGATAATCTGAACATTTAAAGCTCATTGCATGTAGTGTTGGGCTAATTACTATAGAACAGTGGCGTGCAGTACATACGTGCAAGGTGTGCACTGCACTTCCTGCGAATAATTTCAAAATTTATTGCATTAAAATGTGAATTATTTAATTGATTTGATCTCAATATATGATATACAAAATATAAAAATATTAATACAATTATGGGACAATAACGAACAGTATCATGTTTGGTTGCCTATCAGTGAATTTGTAAATTGCCGGGCAAGTGCAGATCTCCGCACTGCACTCGGTGCGCAAGTTTTACACAGGGAGGATATAGGAACAATGTATTTGCGCAGACAAGGATAAAATATTAGAAATACATATCACCCCATCGCACTCTCCAGCGTGCAGCATATTTTGTGCACGTATCGCCATAAAATTACTTTTGGTATTATTCACAAGCATAAACAAGTTCAGGCCAACAATTAATTATTAATTTTAGGTATTTGGTATATAATTTATATATTATTTATTTAAATTATATTTGTATTATAAAAATTTATAGAATGGAAATTACAAGTGAATTACTAATTGCGGATTTACTGAAGAGACCATTTTTAGAAGGGACATAGTATAAAAAAATAAGATAATTCTGAATTGTTAACCGTAGATTCTACCAACACCATACTTTTTAAAAAAAAATCTGCACACCCAATACAGAAACGCACCGCACGCCACTGCTATAGAACTATTTATTGTCAGGAATATATGGGCGATAATACATGCATTAATATAACATACATTTCATATTTCTATTGACCTGTTATCGGCGTCCTCTTCTTCACACGCACACGAGCTCGTCATCATCGGACAGCTCCTCTAGGACGCGTTTCCCTAAATGTTATAAATACACATTGTCATTCTAATTACAACAATTACTACAGGTCGTACATCATTATCTAATAACATAGACAGGAGGGGTCCCGTGGACGCGTGCCTGAGTGTCTGGTCGCGAACCTGGGGGAACCGGGTTCGATCCCGACCGGCGCCAAATATTTCGAATTTTAAATGGCACAAAAGTGACCCCTGTGGTGCACTCTCCACGCCAGCAATGAGTGCCCGTGAGGTGACGCCTGGTAAACGCCCGCACGGTACAAGTATGTCATCATCATTACCGATATCTGCGACAAAGCAGATTGGCACACTTAGAAATAGGTAATATGCCGCGATGATATATTTATATTTATTTATTTATTTATAGACAGGAGGGGGGAAAGGTATTAGGTCCGTCCCAGACCTGTGAGAGCTTAGCTTAAGACCATAAGTAGGTCCCAGACCTATCATGGACCTCAGCCTCTCACTTATCGGTGTTTCACCACTAGGTACTCTAGCCACCTTCACATGTCCCAGACACGTATGAGAGCTTAGCATAAGATCACCAGGTCCCAGACCTCTAGTAAATCTCAGCCTCCCATTTATAGGTGTTCCACCACTAGGTACACTAGCCACCGTGGAGCACACGACTCCATGGACCCAGGGTTGTCCCAGACAACCCTTCGGATAAGGAAATACACACGTTTGCGGCCACAAACAAATAATACAAATGTATACTTCACATATACCATGCATATCAAATACACAAACAGTGTATAAGCATATGAATCTAGCATCTGTTGATTTGCACCCGATCGTCATACCTGTACACACAAAAACACATTCTTTATATATTTTTATATTTTTAATTCATTCTATGAACAAGTTTCCTCTTATTCTTCTAAATATTCGAGATCTTTCAATTCATTGATGAGATTGGCGGTATTTCTGAAGGGTATATGTAATATATGTATCTAGAATTATGAATATTTAATTAATAATAAAATAAGAAATATGAAATGTACTTCCCAGAAAAAGTTTTCAGTAATATCTTTGGTTTTTTGATACATACACACGCACACACGCATACACACACACACACGCACACACACGCAGACACGGACATCATCGTAAAAATGTTATTATCGGATTATAGGGACCTTAAAACGTGCTTATCCATTAAAATCTGGATATGCGAATTTTAGCATGATTCCAATATCTCTCTTAGCGAGAGGTAAAAATGTATGTTTAGTGATGGCCACGAGTTCGAGCTTTACTCGACACAACTCGATGTTTGACTCGAAAAGTAAAGTTTTGAGTCAAGCTTAATCATTTTATTTCGAGTCGAGTATCGAGTCAAGCTAATAATTGAGTCAAATTTATCTGCTCGTGTTTCAAGCTATTTCGGGTTATTATACATGTTTCAATTTCCAATTTAAATTTTTTATTTTGCAACAAAGCTTGGAACATGTGTCTGAATAAACGCGTTCACAATAAACTAATTTCACTTTCCAATTTCAATTTTCAATTCCTACCTTGTAAGGTCCAAATTTTTCAATTGTAAATTACGGTAACGCATGCGCATAGTGTTGCTGAAATTTAATTATTTATTGACTAACTTTAGAAATGAATCGCAAAAAAGCTCTTCAGCTTCAGTTATTTTCTGTTCAAAGTCTCGTGTAAACAAATATGCGCAGAAATATGGACAAGAAGCACAACATACGTATGCGGAATCTGATAGTTTGCGTATGCGTCAAATTTGGTTCTGAACGCAGCGTTAATATTTACTAAATGTAATTTGTTTATTTTTTAAATAAAATATATAACACCTTATAAATTTGGTATAAAAAAATTTACCACCATTTTCATGCTTAGGACTTTAATTATTGATATTTTAATGAGAATTAGTTTTGCTTGACATAACTCCAAACTTGACTCGTTTTCGTGTCAAATCGAACTTGTCTTGTTTTTTCGAGTCAAGTTGTACTTTAAAATATTCGAGTCTGGTTAATTTTTACCTCCCGCTACCCTAGGTAAGGGAGGTATAGGGATCGTGCTAAAAATCGCATATAGAGATTTTAGTTAATAAGCACGTTTTGATGTCCCCAGAATCCGATTATAATATTTTTATAATGATGTGTGTAGGTATGTGTGTGTATGTGTATGTGTGTGTGTGTGTGTGTGTGTGTGTGTATGTGTGTGTGTGTGGATGTGTGGATCCTGTGGATACGATTACTCAAATACTATCTATCAGAAAATTTTGAAATTTTGTATACCCATTCTATACTAACGTGGGAAGAGCTCCTTAGTTTTTAGTGTATATCGGATAACAGAAGTATCACTTATATAAACTTTTAACAGTTTTTCTTGAAAAAAATACAATGAATATAATTTTTAATCAACTTTTACTAATAAAAATAGAATATAATGGTACAATCTTCAATTCTACGATAATAGTATTTAGCAAATAACTCTAAATAACTTTAAATATGAATTTATAATATAATTTATTTTCATAAATCATCTTGTCTATGCGTCAAACAAAAACATAATATTTTAATAACAATTTTGACATATTTAAACAAATGTCACTGTCAGGAAGCAATTACATTAAAATTAATAATGAAACCGTGTTAAGGAGAATGTAGTAATAATATATGTATTTGAATATAATAAAATTAAGGTTTGTAAAAATAATATATTTTCAATCATACATAAATTTTAGAAGTACTATTGATTTGCTACATTGTGTTTCAGGGTACGGCTCTGAAACGACTTTGTGTCAAGATGCGAGTACTATTTTGATTTTTGTTAAGTTTTTCTATTAGTTTTGTCAATATTTGTGAAATTTATTTTGTGTATGATATATTTGTTAAATGTAAAATAAAGTTTGTAATGTGTGAATATAAAAATATTTGAACATAATGATTGTTTGATGCGTGGTTAAATACCCAGCGGGAGGTTATGGGCTGGCCACATCAGATTTTTTTTTTTAAATTTGCCTTGAATATTCTCGAATCCATCCCTAATCTCGTAAACCTATAGAAAAATTATTTTTGTACGCCACCGGATACACAATAAAAATAACTTTTTTATATGAAACATTTTTCTCAATTACGAATAATAAATGAAATTTCAAAATGAAAACAAAAAAAATCGGTTGTGGCCAGCACAATACCTCTCGCCATTTTCATATTAGGCTATAATAAGTATCATATTTAACATACTACTCTTCTAAATGTTCGAGATTCTTCTAATTCATTGACGAGATTGGCGGTATTTCTGATGAAGCCCCTTTCATTTTATATCAATTTTAGATGTTGACGGAGTATTTTACTCGTTATAACAATAGCATATTAAATTACTATTAAATGTCGACTTGTCCATATACGAATTTTAAGTTTTCCGCATTCAAGGACAGAGTCAACTTAAGGTGCGGCAGCCATGTCTATAATTTTAAATATTTAATTAATGATAAAATAAGAAATATTAAATGTACTTCCCAGAATAATCTTCGGTAATGTCTGGATTTTTGACACTGTCATTTATGTCAATTACAAACATTTTAATTGCTCAACTGGTTTCCCTAGGCTGATTGATTCATTATATAATGGATTATTTTTTATATTTATAATTCAGTCTATCTCTAAACCTACAAAAGATATAATAAAAATGTTCATTGTATTGGATAGATAATTTTATATTCTTTAATAGTTGTATTGTATTTAACATTTCTGGTACACACAAAAAATTCTAATTACATATATTCTTTATTTTTCAATTCATTCTATGAACAAATTTCCTCCTACTCTTCAAAATGTTTGAGATTCTTCCAATTCACTGACGAGATAGGCGGAATTTCTGAAAGGTATATGATGAATTATATGTATAGTAAGCGCGTGTTTAGTTGACACTGATACTGTACATACTTTGGCTTATAAATCAATCCCTTTTCTTTTTATATCAATTTTAGATGTTGCCGGAGTCATTTCCTCCTTCTAACAACAGCATATTATATTACTATAATATTTCGACTTGTCCATGTACGAATTTTATATTTATCTATAATTTTAAATATTTAATTAATGTTAAAATAAGAAATATTGAACGTACTTCCTAGAAAAAGTCTTCACTAATGTCTGGATTTTTGACACTGACATTTACGTCAATTACAAACATTTTAATTGCTCAACTGGTTTCCCTAGGCTGATTGATTTATTATATAATGGATTATTTTATATATTTATAATTCAGTCTATCTCTAAACCTACAAAAGATATAATAAAAATGTTCATTGTATTGGATAGATAATTTTATATTCTTTAATATTTGTAATAACAAAAATTTCCAGAAAATAATATTTAAGAGATTTTTTTAAAGAAACTACCACCTCCGGTTGTCCAGTTGTTATACCAAAACCTTTTCAGCTCTTCCCATTAAGGTCAGATTAAGGAATACGTAGTTAAATTGGTCTTTAGTCTTACAGAATTTGAGAAACCGTGTCTACAACATCCACACACACATCCACACACACACGCACACACACACACATCATTGTAAAAATGTTAAAAACGGATTCTAGTGACCTTAAAACGTGCTTATTCAGTAAAATCTGGATATGCAATTTTTAGCATGATTCCAATACCTTACCCCTCTTAGCGAGAGGTAAAAATACTTAAACTATGGTTAGGTGGTAGGTGGTAGACCAGCCTATGGCTGAACCTCGCCATTGATGTCTCATCAATAAAGATAATTATTATTATTATTATTATTATTATTATTATTATTATTATTAAAACAAACATTTCATGTTATAGAATAGTGACACAAGTGATTTTAGGGTAATAATTAGTATAATAGTGTTGAACATGTATGTATTTATTATGGCAATCCGTTTTGAAAAAGTGAGCAAAAATGTCTGATGTGGCCAACACAAAACCTCCCGCCGCATACTGTGAGTATATGAATCTACAATTCTACACCACACAAACAAAACTTCTAATGACGTCTGTTGGTTTGCATTAGAACACTTTAAAACAATACAATATTACACAGTTCGATTCAATTTAATATACAGAAATAAATGTTTATTATGTCATAAAATTAAAACTGTTGAAACATTATTTCAGTTTTCAGGAACCAAAAAAAATGAACTTATAAATAAATAAAGAATTAGAAAACACTCGCCATGTTTCACAAGATGTGAATCAACCTTTCGGTCATCATCAGATGCCGGCCAGCCCAGTTAGTAACCACATACGCGCTTCGCTGTGAGCTAAGGTAATGTTTATTCATGAGAAGAAAGTTTAGCTCACGAGCCCGTAAGTGCGAGTGAGTTAATTTCTTTGAGTGAATAAACATTCTTAGCTCACGTGGTTTGTACAATATTTTATTCAATTTTGACGAAATACTAATAAAAGCCATTATAATATTTAATTTTGACAAAACAAAAAACTTATCAGTTAGTAGCCTGTGCATGACAATCGTCAATGATAGACGTCATGTCATATATTTATAAAGTTTTATTGTCTGTCTTTTGTGCCGTGAAATATAATTAAAATGGCTGATAATGTCTAATAAATACTATTGTGAGTGTTAATTTCGTGCCTGATGTTATTTTAAATGCATTATTTGTTGCAGAGTGAATTAAAAAAATATGTGAGAGTGATTTAAAAAATTTTAATTCACTTGTGAAAAAAGTGTTACTTATAGTTGTTGCTATGGAGTTAATATTAATAATGACAGTTTAAAACGTCAAAATTGAATAAAATTATATTTAAATTGAAATCCATTTGCCAGAACGTATATTGACAGCTGTTATCCATGTGCTTATTTTTGTGTAACATATTTAATATTTGCAAATTCTCTTGTGTTTATGTCTTATGTTTAATTTAATTTTCTAGAGCTGTGAACACTTTCATACGAATCTATTGTTTATATCATTACTTTTATTTTATGTATACTTTTAGTTTTGTTTTCGGAGCTGTGAATGAGGCTTTAATTATATATTCATTTTTACCTCTCGCTAAGAGAGGTTTTGGATTCAAAATTCACATATCCAGATTTTATTGAATAAGCACGATTTAAGGTCCCTACAATCCGATTATAACATTTTTAAAATGATGTTGTAGTCACGATTCCTCAAAAACCATAATACTTAAAAAATATTTAACTGCAGTTTCCTCAATCTGACATTCCTGGGAAGAGCTGAAAAGGTTTTGGTAACAATTGAACAACCGGAAGTAGTAGTTTCTTAGAAAAATTCTTCTAAATATATTTTTTTGGGAGTTTTTTTTATTGAATATTGAAGAACATAAAATTCTCCTTCTAATACACTTAAAATTTTTATTATATCTTGTATAGATTTAGAGATAAAGACACTATAATTTATAGAGTAAACTAATCGCAGAGGCCAAGGCACTAAGGAAACCAGTTGACAAATTCCAATGTTTATAACATGACACATGTCATTGTCAAATATCAACAGTTTTAGTGACATTCTGATAGCTTTTTCTGGGAAGTATATTTAACTTTTCTTATTGTTTTATTAATTAAATATTTGAAATTATAGGTAAATTGTGGTAAAATACATATGACCATCAGAAATACCGCCAATCTGGTTAATGAATTGGAACAATCTTTGACATTTAGAAACTTCCTCTTACAATGAAAAATAGATATAATGGGGGATTACACCATTTTTTTTTTTTATAATTTCATCTGAAAATATTAGGAAAACTAAGACTATTGATGAAAATCCGGTGAAAAAATTCCTATTAATAAGCGAGTTATGGTCTCCCGAATTTTGAAAAGATTGACGTAACGTCACATTTATGTGTTTTTATATCAAACTGTTTTCATCATGGACCTAAATGTTCTTGAAATATATGCTATTTTAAGTTATATTTACCTAAAAATAAATGAATATTATAATACTGTATAAGTATACATACTTTATAATTAGAGGTATATTTAAATTATTAAGTTTAATGCAAGAAATTTATGTTAAAATAAAAACTGTTTGGAAACTGTAGTACAGGATTGTTAGCCCCTCCTTTCGAATTTGAATTTCTTAACTTCCATTGGTAGTAATCCCACCTCCTAACACGCTATTTGTAATGCATGTATAGGCGGTTTCTCGGTCGCCAATCAAAATATTTTCATATTAGTGTCGAAGCGTTATAACAAAAAACCCTTTATTTCTGAAATATCTCAATTATACCATTTCATTTTCTTATTAATATTCGTTATTCAGCATATACATTCGTATTTTTTTACTATTTTCCTTTAATTCGATTGAGCCGTAATCCCCCATTAGAATTATATGTGTGCAGAAGACATGTTAAATATAATAAAAAACAATATTTGGGTAATGTTCTGTAAGATTTTGTTATAAAACGACGTTTCGAAAGCGAAGTGCAATACAATACTTATATAGCCTAATATGAGAGGTCTTGTGCTGGCCACAACAGATTTTTTTGATATTGACATGTGGGTTTCGCAAATTATAAATAATTTAGAAATATTTTTTTTATCAATTTGATGTTAGCTGGTATAATAATATGATGTACACTTATTCCTTTTATATATATACGTACTATTATTTTGATATAATTAATGACTTCAGTAACAATCTCTTTTTGATTTATTATTATATAAATTCATACAAAATGTGACATTTGTCAAATTTTATCTGAACTGCGTAACTAAGGAATTATGTTTATCTTTGATACATAGACTCCTGGACTTATAAATTAGATTATTTTATAAATTTATATAGAAAATGTGTGAATGTATATTTGCAGAAAATTTAATAATATGTATTTAAATTTTATAATATAAATTGCAAAAAAATTCAATTAAATGTATTTTTCAAAGAAAAACCATTTTGAGCTTCAAGTAAAGTGCCATTTCCGTTTATCAGATTTACACCAAAATCTAATGGTTTCTTTCCATATTAGAATAGAGTCGAAATACAAGGTTTCAAAATTTTTTGATTGATAGTATTAGATTTTGAGCGTTAAAAGCATCACACACACACACACACACACACACACACACACACACACACACACATGCACACACACATACACACACGTACATCATCGTGAAACTGTTAAAATTGGATTCTAGGGACCTTAAAATGTGGTCATATACTAAAATCCCGATATGCGATTTTTAGCATATCCTTATACCTTCCTTACCAAGGATACCGTGGGGCAAAAATGGGTTATTTTATTTACAAAGCATGAAAATGGAAATGTACCAGGTGTAATACGAAAACTAGGCCATCGGCGCTTAACAAAGAAAACAGTTTTTCTGTGCCCAAAAGTGGCCTATTAATTTTAGACAATAATGCTTCAAATAAATGCTGTAAAGAATTAAATTCTGCAGCTAATTCAATAATCACCTTTTCTTTTGCACGTATCGTAACCTAGAAAATTAAATTTAAAGTTTTATAAAAGTTAGTTCTTAATAGTGTTAGCCATGGTACTGAAATAAAATCTCAAACAAATATTATATTTTATCTGTCAGAAATTATAAAATATGGTTTGCTTTAAAAGAATACTACATAACAATTTGTACCTTATCTTCGTGCGAATAATTCTCTATTTTCAATAATGATGACTCAAACAGAGCGTTTATAATAGATAAAGTATGTCACAATCCGTCACATACGTTTCTGATAGGTAAAATGTCATTAAATTTGTTTGTGACATTGTGACTTTATTTTAACACCGTGGCTAACACTATAAAGAAGTAACTTTTATATAATTTTAAATTTAATTTTCTCGGTTACGAAACATGCGAAAGAAAATATATTATTGATTTAAATGCAGAATTTAATTCTGTACAATATTTATTTGAAGCATTATTGTCTAAAATGAATAGGCCACTTTTGGGAAAGGAAATACTGTTTTCCTATGTTAAAAGCCTATTGCCCGGTTTTCGTGTTACACCCGTTATAAACATAAAATCTTTCCTGCAAAATGCTATATTTTAAGTTGTGTCGATATTGCAGAGGACCATCGATATAATTATGCTTAACACTCAATAGCACATCTCACCAATATTATAATAAACTTGAACGGATCATACAAAATAATATATTTACTCGTAAAAATATTAATTGTCAATAGATTATGCAGGGTGATTGGTTTTTCATTGTCCAGCTTATATCTGCTAAAATTTTAAAGGTACAAGGAAAAGCTAAGTGTAAGAAGTAAGAATTGAAAAAATATCTTACCTTGATTTTTTAAACACCCGGTGTATTTTGACGGAGTAAGGTTCGTAACAAGTAGGGGTTTGCCTTTAAACCATGTCTAATAAAACAAATAAGATAATGATCGTCGCTGTGATATTCTATTGTTTATATCTGATACCTGTACATACATACCGAGTGTCTACTGTTTGTCCCGAATATTTGAAATTCAATGATAAAATTTTGAAATTTTTTTTCACAGGGGAACCGCTCGTTTATAAAAATCTTTCGTTAAAATTTTTATTTGGCATTACCTATCAATTTTAAAACAAAAGTGTAATGAAGAAAAATGTTCAGAATGAAAAATTGCATCGATCGAGTAACAAGTTTGTTGTTCAATTGTTTTTATGTATGAGTTAGAAGCGAACGAAAATAAACAAATTAAGGTAATTGTCGGTGACATGGAAAAAAAATAATATTTTATATTTCTTGTTTCTGACATATCTGACAGATTAACATTTCTTTTTATTTTATTATTAAGTATTAGCAGTGCTTTTTTTGTAGAAAAAAAAGGTGCCGGAACGTACATTTTATCAGTGTCCAAAATTTTGGTGGGGCAGGGCGCAGGGTAACACGAAAAAATATCTGATGTGGACACCACATGACTTCCTTGTACGCCTGTTACACTATACATATTTTGTTAATAATTAAAATATGTATAATAACACACACAATCATAAAATTGCACGTATTTGACATAATTTGACATTGACATTATATTTTCTATTTTTTTGTTATTTCTTGTCCTAATTCATAGCAAACTTAATTACAGAAACCAAAAAGTACATAAAGTAAAAATTTACATATCTCGCTTATACAAAGAACTAATTTAATCATACTTAAAGTTTTCGACGCAAAATTCAATTCTCTAAAACTTTTATTTGGAGCATTTATTGTTAATTTCAAAATAACACCATTTTTTTCAAGAAAAACTGATAATAGCTTCAAGTAAAGTATCACTTCCGGTTAGACTATTTTAACCAAAGTCTATTATGTTATTTCCATTGATATAAAAGTATTATATGCCAAATTTGAAAAGTTTTGGATTATATTTTAATATTGTTTTTTATTAAAATCTATTATAGGTTTCAAGTAAAGTACCACTTCCGAGTATACCATTTTAACTAAAATCTATTATGTTATTTCCATTGATATAAAAGTATTATATACCAAATTTGAAAAGTTTTGGATTATATTTTAATATAGTTTTTCATTAAAATCTACAATAGGCTTCAAGTAAAGTACCACTTCCGGGTAGACCATTTTTACTAAAATCTATTATGTTATTCCCATTGATATAAAAGTCTTATATACCAAATTTGAAAAGTTTTGGATTATATTATAATATAGTTTTCCATTACAATCTATTATGGGCTTCAAGTAAAGTACCACTTCTGAAAGTTATGCAATGACCAAAAAGGGAGGTGCACAACTAGATGTTATAACAGTCCATGAATACAAAATTTTAACTTTCTACGGCTTCCCGTTTTTCAGTTATGCGAGATACGTACGTACATACGTATACGTACATACGTATACGTACATACGTACGTACATACGTACGTACGTACAGACGTCACGACGAAATTAGTCAAAATGGATTCAGAGATGGTCAAAATGGATATTTCCGTTGAAATCTGGAAACCGAATTTTTTCGCGATTACAATACTTCCTTTACTTCGTACAAGGAAGTAAAAAGGCGCCACAGGCGAAAATTTTTGTTATTCAAGGTCAAATGCCTTATAATTGAAAGTTAAATTTTTTCAAGGGATGTGAAACAGCATGTTTTTACCCTTTCATGTACAAAAATAAATAAAAAAATAATTTTGTATGTATTTTATTGAAAAAAAAATTATATGCTGTCATTAATTTATGACACTAATAAAAATTCATAATAATTTCCACCTGCACAGCTTGTGTATAAACCCTGGTGTAAACATTTAACAGAACGTATATTTTTGTCATTTATTATTATGCGCATATGTATAAACCAGGAGTCGAAGCTTAGGCGTTGTGCTGTAGAATTACTAGATTAAAAACACCGCTGAGAAGTGCAATTCTGTTTATATTTATACTGTGCTTTAGATGTGTGAATGTTTCATTGGCGTAATTTTTATATCCACAACTTAATAAAATTATCAAAATAAATAAAATAGTAAATAATTTTCAAAAAAAACGAAAACCCGTCGAAAAAAGGTGCCGGAACGCTGTTCCGGTGCGTTACATTACAAAAAAAGCCCTGAGTATTAGAATAACAGTAAGTCTTAATCTGGAAGAAAAAAATAATAATCACAAATTCTAATAAGAATAAAATAAAAATAAATGTCAAATCTGTCCGATATGCCAGAAACAAGAAACATAAATTATTGATTTTACCTCCTGCTACCTTTGGTAAAGGAGATATCGTGCTAAAAATCACATATCAAGATTTTAGTAAATAGCCACGTTTTTAAGGTTCCTAGAATTTAATTTTAACATTTTCACGATGATGTGTGTGTGTGTGTGTGTGTGTGTGTGTGTGTGTGTGTGTGTATGTATGTGTGTGAATTTTGTCTCCGCTCTAATTCAAATACTATAATTCAGAACATTCTGAAACCTTGTATTTCGAACCTACTCTAATATGGAAAGAAGCCATTAGATTTAGGTGTAAATCGGATAACTGGAAATGGCACTTCACTTGAAGCTCATAATGGTTTTTCTTCAAAAAATACCATTAAATGCCATTTTTTCACATTTTGTCATCATAAAAATGAAAGATTATTGAATTTTCTACAGGTATACATTAATACTGTTTCTATATATTTTACAGATAAATTTAAAATATTATCTTTTTTATAAATCCCGACAAACACAATTCTTTTGTTACACAGTTCATGTTTCAAATGTATGAACTGACAGGTAAATGTCACTGTCAAGAAAACTAATCACTTCAAAGTAATAATGGTGGCATTTTATAATAAAGCAATAGTTTGCAGCATTAGTAAATACGAAGGTACCTATGTATTTAAATTAATAAAAATTAAATAGCGGGAGGTTTTGTGTTGGCCACATCAGATTTTTTTTCATGGCACTCTGATAGTTGCCTTAAATCGTGTATTTTCTTTTCCTTCTACTTCGTACATAAGAAATAATTGCACAACAAATTTGGTGCCTACATGCCGTACATACTTATTCGGTGCAGTTTTTCAATCTGAACATTTTTCCTCATTACACTTTTGTTCTAAAATTAATGCGTAAAGAGATATCGACAAATCAAAATTTTAACAATGAATTTCCTTTGTTCGGAAAACAGCAAAGCGTATCAACTTTTTCACTATTTTTGTAACCGATGTTAATTTTTCTTAATTAAATATTTATACAGTTATAAACAATGAATATCACAGCCAGTCTGTTATCAATTTATTATTTGCTTTATTAATTTAAAGGAAAACCCGTACTTGTTATACTTAGTCATTGTAAAAATAAATTGATTTAGAACCTTATTCCGTGAAAATATGTGTTCCATTTAAAAAATCAATGTAAATATATATACATATATATATATATATATATATATATATATATATATATATATATGTAGTAATAAACAACTGTTTCACGTTTAACTTTTTCTTGTAACTTTCATATTTCAGCAGATTTAAGCTGGAAAATGAAAAACTAACCAGCCTGTACACGAAAATAAAAATTTTCATAAAACATTTTAATCACGCAATTTGTTCTATAACAACTAGATAAATTGTACATATTTCCTTTTAATGTACACATATGTGATAAGAGTTAACTTAAATTTTAAATAATAAATACTTTACTATTCGATAATTATAATGAATTTGTAATATATTGGTAATTATATCATTCATGTACTTTAGTAACCTTGAAAATATTTTTACTTTCATTAAAGAATAATATTTAATCATTGTTCTACAGCAGCAGTAAGTTAGAACTACAGATCCATGGACTGCGGACAAGTGAGCCAAGGCCATATTCTACAGCGACACGTGTGACCTACTTGTGGATACGAAGCGAACCGATTTAACCCGAACACGTGTGATCAATACTTTGTCGCTCGTAAAATACATCAGAAAACAAAGGTTTTCTTACTAGTTCAATTCATGTTTTCTACATTATCGTGCTAAATATTAATAATTGGAAAGTACTAGATGGTACTGTATCTATATGTATGTTTATATTATACGTATGCGTACTATGTATTACTATAATTTTTAAATTCTGTAGATTCAGCGAGTGAATATGCATAGGGTAGTGAATGTATATACATATATAAGAAAAGGAACATATTACGTAAGATGAATGTTTCTGATATTGGAAAGTGTATTGTACATATACACGTGCAATGAGTTCATCGACCTAGTACACGTGTCAGTGTGGAAAAGAGACAGGCTCAGTTCAGTAACCCGCTTCGCTCCACGTGTCCCCTTCGCTAGAGTATAAGCTGGCGAGCCGAGGCTGAGAGCCAAACAGCATAGCGAGCAAGCAAGGAAACGAGGACCGCAGTCGCAGTTAGTAAATTGTGTGTATCTGTTATGAAATGTATTGCGCGAGCGCAGTGCCAGTGGCGGCGGCGGTGTGGCGAGGTGAGAGGCACAGGCACATGCTGTACAGTGCCACTGTGGCGCTGTGCGGCTGTTCTAACTCTAGCTGCGTGCAAACGATCGAGGTCATGAGGTTGCTGGGGCCGCGGGCCGCGGGCCGAAGAGTAGTGGCGGCGGCGGTGCACCGTGCGCTGTTTTCACAATCTAATCACATGACGTCATAGCGTCAGTGGGGACGATTTTGGCCAATGCGGTGTAGTCGCGCGCATTCCTAGTGTGGCGAGGGGGACAGCGCAGTGGTCTAAAACCATCGAAGCCTTGAGCTCTTTCCTTTTCCGCGCAATCTACAACCAACCGTCCTAGTGCGTGCATCGTGGAAAATTGCTATCGTGTCACCGTTTAATTTCTTAATTTTACATTTTACACACATTTATATTGTCTAAAATTCGGGTAAGAATATGCAATTTTTGGAACCAACTTTTTAAAATTGTATAAAATTTGTGTATTGTGTTTTCAATCGACCTACTTCTACAACTTCCGCATTGTTTAACAAGGGCGCCATTTTGTGGAACAGTTCGTAATAACTACACAAATTGTTTAATGTGAAGTGAAAAAATTATGCTGACTTCTTTATAGTGTGTTTTCTTCTACCAGTGTTCGAACATTACAATTTAAGGGGGTGAAGCAGTGCATAATTTCAAAATTGTTAACAATTATGCTATTTTCTAGAATTTGTGATTCTACTTAAACAGGCCATATTACTCATCGGAACATAAACCCATAAAATATAATATCCGCTTCAGCGTATTTTTATAGATATGGCGTAATATACGTTTACATCATCCTTCAGCAACTAATCAACCTACATTCCAATTGGTGAGACGGGGAGAGGAATGGACTTTGACTTGTAAAAATTAGTCAGTCTTTTTCTCTCTCCTATTTTCCTATTGGACATATCATCGATCACACAAAGGAAGATTACTGAAAATATTTTATTCTCAAATTTAAATTTGCAGTAAAAGCAGGGACATTACAAGCTGTGTACTACATCAGCTGCAATGTTACTGATGTTACTGTTCTATTTCTACAACAATAACGAGAGGCTGGGCATTTTAGGGGTTGGGTTTAACTTGCCGCCATTTTCTACCCTAGACCAACCAATGAATATTTTTACTTAAAAGGGCGGGTGCACAGTATGAAGTCTTTCACACAGAAATACGTTAATTCTTTATTCCTGTATTCATAAACTTTGTCATTTCTAACAATAAAGGTATTAATATATTTTATTAAATATATGGGATTTAAGTAATTATTTGTATATTTTTAACAAAAATTAAAAAGAAAAACATTATTTGTTCGATATAATATCTAAATTAAAAAATTATTTATGTATAAATTTGCGTGACTATTGCAACATCTGCAAACTCACCAAGAAGCGTTATTTTAGAAAATAGAACTAATGTTCCCCCTCCAAATCCACATTCAACCAATCAGGAAACAAGTCTAACTCTGGCACACCCAGCTGCCAAAACTTTCCATGGTAACAGTGAACCGATACGCATTGTGGTCACACTCTGAAAATTTAACTTCCTGTTTTAACCTTCAAACAAAACATATTCATTTTTCATTTGCTAAAACTTTTTTAAAGTGTATTGTAATTACGAATCATAGAGTACTTATATAATTGGTATTATGTTCAACTATATAATTCCATTTCTCTATGTAATTTCTAATATTCTTGTTGAGTATTAAATGTTTTCCAGTACCTATAAATTTATGCGTGTATGACTATGACCTATATATATGAAAATTTTATAATATATTTATGTGTGTTAGTTCTACTTTTATTTGAATAAAGCAATAGGATTCTCAAAATAATATTTTATAAATAAGAAAGGATTTGAGTATTATTACGAAACTTTAATCCTAATTCTTAATAACATTGTAAATTTTCAAATGAATATTATTTTGTTCAATGCCAAAATCCCCATTCTAATGTAATTTTTTTCTTAATGAAAATTATACGTTTATAGAAAAACACGTGGTGTAAACTTGGCAATCTTGCATTACGTAATCGTTCTGGGTTGTATCATGGACATGTACTGGAAATGGCGGTATGAGTCAGCTGATGGAATTATATTGTGTGGTTTGCAAGCAATTAAAATACGTGCTGCGAACATCAACCGTCAAAAGAAACTGCAAATTATTAAACCTTGAACAAATTCCATTTCTTGCTACGTAATCAAATAAATTCAGTGTTTACAATATACAAACTGGTTTGTCAGATTTCTAAACCTATTCTAGGAAACCCACATAAGTATAGGTAACGCTCAAATTGGCAACCACAGTATTTTTCGTTATAACATTCACGATGTCTTTATTTCAAATGTTACGATATCTTTGTTTCAAATGTTATCATTTTTTGTTTCCCAGTAATGTTTTTATCTCTCGCCGCCATAGGTAAGAGAAGTAATCACGTTTTAAGGTCTCTAGAATCTGTTTATAACATTTTTACTATTTAGTATGTATACGCGTCTCTTTGTATTTGTGTGGGTGTGTGGATTTAGTCTGACGATTTTTCGACCACTGTGACAATAAAACCTAAAAAAAATCATTTTAACATTAATGGGAACTGATTAGTTTATGGTAAAATTTTGAAAACCGGTATAGTATAATTTTACTTGAAGCAGTGAACAGTCAATCTGCTCTAATACTTCCCGCAGCCCATACATCAAGCAAACCAGTTGAGAAATTCAAATGTTTGTAAATGACAGATATAGTAGTGTCATAAATCAAGAGTAGTTTATATATTTCTTCTCATTGAATTATAAACAAATTTCTTTAGTAGAATTGTTATATACATAGATATATGCAATACACCATTTTTGTAAAATTGGAAAGAAGTAATGTGAACATTCTCAATTTATCTAATACATAATTTTTATAAACAAATAGGCAGAAATTTAATGAACTGATGAGCCATAAAGTTATCTCATACTCTTAAGCGGGCCTATTCTGTAGCTCAGTGGTTATTTTTTAACAATTCGATAAAAAAAATATGCAATAGATATTGATATTGATGGGACAATTAAAATTCCAATTTATATAGAATAAACCTGTACCTACACATACCTATATTATACAAAAACAAATTTATTTTAGTTATAACAGTTAATAGGCTTTATTGTTTATTTTCCTAATTGTTCCTATTCAGCGTGTAATTCATATTTCGTGCTAAAATTAGTTAATCATCTAATCATATATTTTGATTGATATAAAATATCATTATTATAATGCTAAAAATCGCTTAAAAAATTTAAATTTGTATTTAATATTTTATTGTCATATTCATTTATCTACCTTACCTACATACATTATGTTAAATCTTTTAGGTAATTATCATGATATTTCAAAAAAGTTTGTCTATGATATTTCGTTCGAGTATGGTGATTCCTTAAAATAGTATAATTTTTATTGGTTAAGAAAAACGTATTTTAAATTGAAATTGTGTTAATAATTTATTGTGATTTGTAAAATTAATAAATTTTAAGGATTTGATTTTATTGAAGTTTCATGAGTATGTAGGTAGGTTTACATGTATACTTTATAAATTGTTTGGAATTCACTATGAGTCAAATACTATTAATTTAAAAGGAAATTTTTACCCGCTTATATTGCAATATTGTTCTCAGTAATAAAGTACTTAATTAATGTTGGTGTCAATAGATAATAGCAAATTATATATAAAAAAGCCTTGTAAAATATAATTAATATTGATATTTTTTCTTTTATATTTTATACATTTAATTTGTAACTCGTTAAATATCTTTAAATTTAAAAGTAAATTAGTTTAAAAATAAACGGTTCTTGTAACTCGCCAGCACATGCTATTATTGGAAATACGTAATTATTCATCGGTGTAGTACTAACAGATAAACGTTAATGTTAAAAATGTATTAATAAAGGTATAAGTTCGGTATAAAATGATGCTACATATTGATATCTGAAATAAACATGTTACCCTATATACTTTCTACTTATTAATCGTATATTAATATCGATTTGATATTATTTTTAATTATATTTAATGTGCAATTATTTTTAAACAATTAAGACAGTTGTCTATTTGCAATTCATTATATTTAATTAATTTCAACATCGATACTAAGAAAAATTCAAATGATTATTTTTTGTTTGTTCTGGTAGGTATATAGGAATTTTGCTAGAAATTGCATATGGAGACTTTCGTGAGTAATCACGTTATGACATCATTAGTTATAATGTTTAGATGCGTTCATTGCGTCTTGTAACATGTATACGTACATATTTACTTTATACATATTAGTACATAATGTGCTATGACTCAGTAGATTTTTTATATTTGAAGAATCAAATAAATTTTATGTTCAAACCAGATTATGATTCATTACTTACGTGACACTCTTTAAATATTTTTTATTAAAGTTTTATGTTATTTTAAAAAATCAAAGAATGTTTTCAGTTTTCTGCAGGTTTACTGAAATATTCAATTAACAATTAATATGAAGATAAAAGGAAATAATTCAAAATTAAACTTACGGTAGAACGTAACTAAACATAGAACAGAATAATAATCCGCTTGACGTGCATAAAAATATTGATATTTCATGTTCCATGCATATGATAAATACTTTAATTGACATATCTACACTTGTATGAAAAATAATCGTTATCACTTATGTACACTTATTTAGTGATACTAAAACTAAGGACCAAACAACAAGTGAATGTTTCGTTAGTGACTGGTCAGGTTAATGAAATGTACCTAAATCATATGACAGAAAATAAAAACAAGATAACGTCATTACCTAGTGGTACAATTTGAAGAAGCAGTACCCAATAAACAATATGGTCAACACGTCAACATAGTACATTTGGATTACTTCAACCCTTGTAACTACATGTTCTATGTAATAGATGGTATAGTGTAATCTAGGCTCTAGACATATAATAGTATATTATTTAATGGGCATGTAAGGTATACCTACTATTATTCATGAGAATGAAGTTTGACTCTCGAGCCGGAAGGCGAGTGATGTAAATCATTCGAATGAATAATAGCAATTACTTGCGAATAGAATGCTATACTTTATCCACAACTGTCACATATTAGTGACATATTTGTATTGAGAATTACGTAGACATAGACAAATCTAGTTATCGTTGTTGCAGCAACCTTTTGATGTAACAAAATTATTAAGTGATTTGACATTTAGCAGAAAATTTTAAAATCGACTATTCAGTTACAGTTTGAGCTACGCAGAAAATAAAAGTATGAAAATGGCAAAACTAGTGTAACTTTGGGTTTCATATAAAAAAAAGAATTTTGTTTGTATTCTGTGGAAGGTAGGTAAGGTTTGAATTTGACATAACGATTGAGTAATATTATTTCATCGAACTGTCAATATTATTCAATTAGCAACAGTAATTATCATTAATTGATAAAAATCGGTTGAATTATGGGTATATTATTTGACAGTTGTGGATAAAATATTTTTTCTTTTTACCTCTCACCACCGAAGTGTGTGTGTGTGTGTATGTACGCGGGGTCTGTGCGCTTGCGTGTTTCTAGGGTGTGTGTGCGCGCGCGTGTGTGTGTGTGCATGTATGTACTTCTACTCTATTCTAATCTGAAAAGAGATTTTGTTGTTAATCGGATAACCAGAAATGACAGTGTAATTGAATAAGATTATACATAGTTTATTCGAAAAATATCTTTAAATCCCTAGTGCACTTGTGGGTCTGACAGGCTCAAATGAAAAAATTATTTTTAATAAACAAGGAACCAATTAAACAAAAGTTTACAAATTTTATGTAGGAACCGTCCTATAATTTGAAAAGACATCGATATGTGCACAGAAAATTTTAAATGTTAAACAGGCCCCACGTTTTTATTGAGGTTACAATTATTTGTCGTTAGTATTCTTCACGTAAGAATGGTATTGCGCAATAAAAATTGTATTGACGACATACGTAATTGAAGTACTTTCTTTCTGTTCACAAGGTGACATATGTGGTTACTTTGGCCAGGAAATAATTTGGAATTGTCAACATAGTTCGTATATACATTGGCGTGATTTTAGAACTTTTTGTATAAAAAAAGACTATCGAAAAGAGTTAAAATAATGACCTTGCCTGCATGTGCATTTTTTGAAGCAAAATAGATAGTTTCCTAGTTGGTGTCAGCGCAGATTATAGAGCAAATTGAACTACCTAAAAAACGAAACATGTACTGAGTAAACATGCAGTTTTTAAAACGTTTTTAGTTATGAAAACGTTGTATACAGGGCCAAAACAGGTTTGCGATAACTCAAAACCGTTTTGACACTGATGTATATTATGGAGTTTTCAAAACTAAAAAGGTTTTGAAAACTGCATGTAAACTCAGTGATTATTGCACAATGCCATTATTTTTATAATTTATGTTTTCTTATTGAATTTTAAGTATTTTGAATTTAAAAATTTGTTATTTTGTGTAACTATGTCTACATAATCTCAGATTAGGAGCAAGGGATCCAAGGTGTGTAATGTGCAATGATGTAATTTTAATTCCCTTGTGCACTGTAGGGTTAAAAATATATTATGTACTATAAACTGTAAGTGTTTTTAATTCGAGAAGATAGTGTACAAAATCGAGACCCGAGATATCCTAAACATTCTGGACCTAAAATAGCTATTTATGTAATAAGTTGCGAAATGATAGTGTTTTAGGCATGCGACATGAAATTTGTACTCATTTCGCAATGTATAACATACAAGATTTTTACCTCCCGCTACCCTAGGTAAGGGAGGTATAGGGATCGTGCTAAAAATCACATATCGAGATTTTAGTAAATGACCACGTTTTAAGGTCCCTAGAATCTAATTTTAACATTTTCACGATGATGTCTGTATGTGTGTGTGTGTGTGTGTGTGTGTGTGTGCGCGCGTGTGTGTGTGTGTGTGCGTGTGTGTGTGATGTGTATGGATTTTGTTGTCGCTCTAACTCAAATACTATCATTCAGAAAATTCTGGAATCTTGTATTTCTACCCTATTCTAATATGGAAAGAAACCGTTTTCTAATATGGAAAGAAACCGTTACATTTTGGTGTAAATCAGATAACCGGAAATGGCACTTTACCTGAAGCTTATAATGGTTTTTCTTCAAAAAATACCATTAAACGCCATTTTTTCGTATTTTATGTCATTATGAATTTTCTACAGGAATACATTAATACTTTTTCTATATATTTTACAGATAAATTTAAAAATCATTTTTTCTATAAATCCCGAAGCCTAACATAAACACAACAGATAAAGAAACTTTGTAGTTTGCAGCAATATACGTATTTCAATTAATAAAAATTAAATGGCAGGAGGTACTGTGCTGGCTATATTTTTATTCCGCTTTTCAGATTAAATATTCTAGAGCAGGGCAAAATTATATAAGAGATAAATTGTTAAGTAGAATTTACATATAGCTGGCCTGGGTAGATTTTTTTAATTCATGATAGATATGCCCATTTGCACCGCTGACACTTAAATTTTAAGCTAGATTTAAACAAAAAAATGCAAATCGACATATTGACAACAATATCCAATTTCTCATTTGACGTTTCATTTCGAAACGATATTATCAATTTAAGGAACACTTAAAATTTAAGCATCAGCGGTGCAACCGGAATTTAATTTTCTTATGCTCATGGTCTATACTAAAGTAATAATGATGTCAAAATTAATTGTGATAAAAACTAAGTAGTAATTAATTCGTCTAAAGCTTCCTAAAAACATTTCGCGATCAATTGGTTGATCGTAATTAACTCTGTCAAGGCCTGTTTTACATCCTGCTTTTATTACATTTATAAATATAATAATATCAACACACTTTTTGTGTTTTTATTTTTAAATATTTTATTATATACAATTATTTTATAAATAATGTAATACTGTTTTTAAGTTAAAAATGCTCAGTGCGTTGGAATGGTATATTTATAATATATTCATTCCGGGTCGCACCAGTAGCGTATTCGTTGCGAACCTTGGAATTCTGTTGTAACACCAAGCTGTACGATCCCTTTCTTATTGCCTTCAGACCTTCGGATATACAAAAAAAAACTAGTTGATAAGCGTAGGAAAGAATGACGACTATACCCTAGAGCAAAATAGTCATCATCTGCATGTAGGATATATACCGGGAGTCTACTTGATATCCGAAATTTAGGGAATAATACAATACAATGTTATTTTTTCATTTTGCTGAAGTTTCTGACCTATTAATTTTAGAGAAAAGTTGAAAACAAAAAAGTAGTTCAGAGTTAAAAACTACACAATATGGGGCTAAAATTAATCACATTTTTTTTTATTTTAAGAAAAACGCGAATTAAAATTCGCAGTTTACATCATATTTTAGAGTGCCATTGAATTACTAATGTTTTATTTGTTTTTATTAGACATTTAACTTTTGACTGTGCAGCCAGCGCAAAAATTGTGTAATACATTATATGAAAAATAATTTCATTTCTGGTACACACAAAAATTCTAAATGCATCTATTCTAACCATAAAAAACTACATCTGATACATTTAAAAAAATTATTATATCTTGTATAGATTTAAAGATAAAGGCACTGTAATATATAGAATAATCTAATCGCAGAGGCTACGGCACTAAGGAAACCAGTTGACAAATTCAAGTGTTTATAACATAGTTTGTAAATGACAGTTTTAGTAACATTCTGAAAGCTTTTTCTGGGAAGTACATTTAATCTTTCTTATTGTTTTATTAATTAAATATTTAAAATTGTAGGTAAAATGCATATATCCATAAGAAATACCGCCAATCTTGCTAATGGAAGAATCTCTGACATTTAGGAACTTCCTCATACAATGAAAAATAGATATAATTAGACATGTTAAATACATTAAAAAACAATATTTGGGTAAAGTTCTGTGATTTTTTTGTTATAAAACGACGGTTCGATAACGAAGTGCAATACAATACTTTATATAACATAAAATGGAAATGGCGAGAGGTCTTGTGCTGGCCACAACAGATTTTTTAAAAAAAACTACTACTTCCGGATGTCCAATTGTTATCAAAGCTTTTTCAGATCTTCCCATTAATGTCAGATTGAAAAATACGTAATTAAATTGGTCTTTGGTCTTATAGAATTTGAGTAACCGTGTCTACAACATCCACACATACACATATCCACACACACACATCATTCTAAAATTATTAAAATCGGATTCTAGTGACCTTAAAACGTGTTTATTCACTAAAACTGGATATGCGATTTTTAGCACGATTCCAATACCTCTCAGCGAGAGGTAATAGATAATTTACTTCTATCGATGCCTCGACGAATGTAAACTGTTATAAATAGTGGAACCTATCCTATTAGACTTAAGAATTAAATACATAATATTGTTTGTTGTTCGAGCAATTTAAATAAATGGCTAAAACCCTAAATATGCCGCTATTTTTCCCAACTGGCGGGAGGTTCCCGTGTTCCGATTTCCGGAAAATTTTGATATGTTGTTTAGCGCATTATTTTGGACAGGATTCCTTTAAAAAGCTTTTCTTGTAATTACTTTGCGGTAAAATAATAAATTTCCTGGACTAGCGACTAGAATGACACAAATAAAATTTTATTTTCGAAAATTCAAAAATAACTATTTTTGCCCTAGTGCAAATAGGTGAAGAGATATTTTGAAAAATCCGCTTTTTTTGCGTCTTTTTTTCCAAGTTGACGGTGCTTCCTGCAGTCACTCAAGGTCGAAAACTTGCATTTTTTATTAAGACCCATAAATATATAATATATCCAAAAATCAAAAATACCCTACATTTTGTGGAATAAACCCTTATTTTTCTACCTAATGACTGGACTAACTTTTTTATTTAAAACTTTTCTCTAAATTTAATAGGTCAGTAACTATAGCAAAATGAAAAAAATAACATTGTATTCTCTATATTACGGATCTCAAGTAGACACCCGGTATACAGGGTGGTGGCGGTTAAGGGTGAACAAAGGGATTTAACATAGGATTTTAATGAAATTTCCTGCTCCCCTGTTCATTTTACGGCAAAAACTTTAGAGTGCAAAGTTGTTCAGAATTAAAAATTACATAAACTATTTTTACATTTTTCCCTTTCGTCCCCCAAGGAAGGTATTATCTTTGGTCAAAAAATTCGGTGGTGAGTTTTTAATGAATAAGCACGTTTTAGGGTCCCTAGAATACAATTTTACTAATTTTACAATGATGGCTGTATGTGTGTGTGTTTGTGCGTGTTCGTGTGTCTGTGCGTGTCCGTCTCTCTCTCTCTCTCTCTCTCTCTGTGTGTGTGTGTGTGTGTGTGTGTGTGTGTGTGTGTGTGTGTGTGTGTGTGTGTGTGTGACAATTTTTTTTCCGACGATAACTCCAGTACTATAATTATAAAAATTTTGATTCTTTCGTATTCCTCTTCTTTACATCCATATGAAGAGCTGATAAGATTTTGGTTATAATTGGTGAACCGGAAGTTTCTTTATTTGAAGTTCTGAACAGTTTTTCTTGAAAAAATTCAGTTAAATATCATTTTTTGACATTTTACCGACCGAGGTAGCTTGATGGTAGCGTGCTAGCTTCACGTGCCAGCGGTTCTGGGTTCGAATCCTGGGTAAGGTATGGAAATTTGTGTGCGTCTCTTTCATCATCTCATATTCATCAATGCAACGTATAAAAATGAAATGTTATAAAATATGTAACGAATAATTCACCCTCATTAATATCACTTGTAATAACTTTATAAGTTTATATACAATAAAGAATTTATTTTATTATTATTACATTTTATGTGATTATACATTTTCCCTTCATATTCAATAGATATAAAGTTAAAGAATTATAAAGAGATTAACTTTCAAAAATCAGTCAGCCTTGCTATAATCATGGAAACAGCTGATATATTCAAAAAATACTAATTGACAGATATCAGTGTCAAATACAATTTACATAATGTATGTTCGTGTTATAATTTTATTGGATTTATAGAATCATTTCCAATGAACTTGCGGTATGGAATTTGTAAAAAATAGTATAAGTTCGTATTACAATTTTACTGGATATATAGAATCTTTTCCAAGGAACTTTTGGTAGGTATGGGATTTGTACAAAATACATCAAATTGACGGAAGGTCTTGAGCTGGCCACAACAGATTTTTTTATTATGTTTTTTGTTTCTTCGCAATTTAAAAAATCTGTTGTGGCCAGCACAAGACATCTCGCCATTTCCATATTAGGCTAAATAAGTATTGTACATATTTGATATTTCTGATACACACAACACATATCTTCTTTATATATTTTTTAATTCATTCTATTCACTCTTGTTCTTCTAATGTTCGAGATTCTTCCAATTAATTGATGAGATTGGCAGTATTTCTGAAGGGTATATGTAATACATGTATCTATATAATTATAAATATTTAATTAATAATAAAATAAGAAAAATGTAAAAATGTAAATGTACTTCCCAGAAAAAGTCTTCAGTAATGTCTCTAGCTTTTTGACACTCACATTTATCTGTCAATTACAAACATTTTAATTTTTCCACTTGTTTTCCATGGGCTGCGAGATACATTTACAACTTATTATTTTATGTATTTCTATGTCTCTAACTTTAACTCCATAGAAAATATAATAAAAATTTTAAATATATCGGATAGAGATTTTTATATTCTTTAATATTGGGAAGAACAGAAATGTTCAAAAAATAATATTTAGATGATTTTTTAAAATAAACTATTACTTCCGGTCGTCCAATTGTTACCAAAATCTAATTAGCTCTTGCCAGGAATGTCAGTTGAGGAAACTGCAGTTAAATATTTTTTTAAGTGTTATAGCATTTGAGAAACCGTGGTTCCAACATCCACACACACGCACACATACACACACACACATGGACATCATCGTAAAAATGTTATAATCAGATTATAGGGACCTTAAACCGTGCTTATCCACTAAAATCTGGATATGCGATTTTTAGCATGATTCCAAGACCTCTCTTAGCGAGAGGTAAAGAGAAATTTCAAAATTATGGTTTATAGCTATAGCCTTGGAACTTGTTTTCTTTTTTTCTAGCTTTCATAAATTATTTATAAATGTCAAACGTCAATTTGACATATGGAAATATGGAAAATACATTCCGTATTTTTTTAGTAACTATTTCCATCAATATTCCTTTACACACCGTTCTTATTCGAATAAACATACATTATTTAATTCATATATTTTCCATATGTCCAATTGACATCTAACGTTTATAAATAATTTATGAAAGCTAGAAAAAAAGAGAAAAAAAATCCGTGGCCATTGCAACTAATAAACCGAAATTCTGAAATTTATTTTTAAAATTATGAAGAAAACAACCACATAATAAAACATGTAAAAACAGTTTTATATACAAGTTTTAATTCTCTATACCTTTGTATTCTACAGTTTTTGCCATAAAATGAACAGGAGAGCAGGATATTGCGTAAAACTATCCCGTAGGGAGTTAATTAAAAAAGGGGCCATAGGCGTTTAACATGGGAAGTCAGTTTTTCGTTGCACAAAACTTCTTATTTAATTTCAGACAAAAATATTTCAAATAAATGTTGAAGAGAATTAAATTCTACACCCAAATTACTTATCAGATTTTATTTTACATATTTAATAAGCTGTAAAATCCAATTTGACTTTTTATAAATATTGCTCATTTGTATAGTGATAGCCATTGAATTTAAACAAAATTACAAAGAAATATAAATCGTTTAAAAAGTAGGAATTTCGATTTTGCAGCTTACAAAATAACAGAAATTTATACACCAAGTGAGCTAATATAATGTTTATTCATGAAAAGAAAGTTTAGCTCACGAGTCTGTACGGGCGAGTACGTTAATTTCTTCGATTAAATAAACATTCTTAGCTCTCGTGGTTTATACAATATTTTATTCAATTTTGACGAAATAATAATAAAAACCATTTAATATTTAATTTTGACAAAATAAAATTCTAATCATTTAGTACGCTGTGCATGACAATCGTCGATGATAGACCTCAAGTTATCTATTTAAAAAATATTATTGTCTGTCATTTGTGTTGTGAAAAATAATGAAAATGGCTGATAATGTCTGATAAATACTGTGGTGAGTGTTATTTTTGTGCTTGATGTTATTTTAAATGCATTATATTTGTTGGAGAGTGAGTTAAAATTTTCTGAGAGTGATTTAAAAAAATCTAATTCACTTGTGAATAAAATGTTACTTATAGTTGTTGCTATGGAGTTAATAATGACAGTTTAAAACGTCAAGGTTGAATAAAAATAATTAAAGTCTGTCTTAGGTGTAGAATATAATTATCTGTAATTTTTATTTGAAAATAGAATTTCCGACAGTTCAAACGATAGTCATTCCGTTGTATGGTTTAAAGTCTTTGGCTATCACTACTTGCAAATGAGCGCAATGTTTATAAAATTTCAAATTGAATTTTAAAGATTACTAAACATTTTTGTCTTAAATTAAATGGGAAGTTTTGCGTAAGGAAAAACTGATTTCCCATGTTAAACGCCTATAGTCCGCTTTTAATTAACACACACTCATAATATACTTGTAATTATGGTTATTTAAAATAAGTAATGTACAACATTACGCCACTCTGTGAGAGAATATTTAAGAAGTCGCGGAGGAATTAATACTGATTTTTGCGGTTTTTCCTTAATATATCTTAGAAACAAGTTTACATAATTATTTCATTTATGTTAAAAGATACTTCTGCAGGTTACTTATCTTTCATAATGACAGCTGTCATCTACGGCTGATGAAACGAAAACGAGTTAGTGGTTACTAGCCTAGGAATGAAATTTAAAGATGAAGCTTGTGCTTTTAAGTTTATGTTTCGAAGAAAGGTCGTTATTTTCATATATTTTAATGTATTTTTCTTTCAAATAATTCCGAATGACAGACAATAATTATTATTACAGCAATTGTTTTTCAATAACAATATAACAAAACTTTAATGTATAGAAATGGGCTTAAAGGATCAGGGAGAATTTATATATACGAAGAAAGAACTTTGAAAAATACATTGACCTCGCAGGGACTATGTATTTTTCAAATTTGTTTCTTCGTATATATAAATTCTCCCTGGTCCTTTAGGCCCATTTCTATACATTGAACTTATAGGTAGGTTCGCCATTAATTAATATCAATATAACAATCATTCAATGGCTACTTTGTAATTTAAAATAGTATATCAACTGAATTGTCATTGTCAAACGATGAACGAAAATATAAAAATGATTTAAGAAGTTATAAAAAAGTGTTGGATAAAACGTATTACACTCGTGTGGAATACATATTAGTCACTAGAGGAAATGAACCACGATGCCCGTGACTAATATGGTACATTCCACACTTATATA
Source organism: Ophonus ardosiacus (assembly GCA_943142095.1). Taxonomy (NCBI): domain Eukaryota; kingdom Metazoa; phylum Arthropoda; class Insecta; order Coleoptera; family Carabidae; genus Ophonus; species Ophonus ardosiacus. Next base: position 31,062,883 of record OW964827.1, on the reverse strand, counting down.
ATGAATAAATATTATTGTATTTAAAGTTTTCAATTACAATCGACATATTATTTATTTTTATTTTTGTACATATTTTTATAATTTCGACGTTGTTTACTTTGGTTTGATGAAGATGATATGATGAAAGGGGCACACACACAAACAACCATACCTTACCCGGGATTCGAACCCGGGACCCTTGGGTCGTGAGTAGGCTACGTTGCCCATTACACCACAGGGGTCGGTAACAATTATTATTTGAACTGGACATAAAGTACTGAACAAAACCAAATAAAATATTTAGCAAAACTGAATAAAATAATGGACGCTTACGTGTGTAAATTACATCACGTCGACAAGGGTATTTTCACTTATATCAATACATGGTAACTAAGTAAAATTTTTAAATGCCATGGTTGAATTAATTATGAATTATATTAGTCATTAAAATTATATCTTAGACGAATTATACCTTTTATTTCTAGCAAATATATTCTAGCAAAGTAAATATTTTATTCTTACAAGAATTACGTTGTTACCTTAAAATATACAGTTTCAACTTAAATTAAGAACAAAAAGTTTTTTTCGACCAATGGTTCTGATCTGATAATACCGAATTTTTTACAGTTTCATCTTAAAAATCGTATATCCAGATTTTAGTGAACAAGGTCCCTATAGAATCCGATTTAATAATTTTTACTATGGTGTGTTTGAGTGTGTCTGTCTGTGTGTGTGTGTGTGTGTGTGTGTGTGTGTGTGTGTGTGTGTGTGTGTGTGTGTGTGTGTGTGTGTGTATGTGTGTGTACGTGTGTGTTTCGGTAATAATTGGACAACCGGAAGTGGTACTTTGTAGTTTCTTAAAAAAATCTTGTAAATATAATTTTTTGAAAATTTGTATTAATTAAAATATTCAAGAACATAAAATGCTACATCTGATACATTTAAAAAAAATATTGTATTTTCTTTAGATTTTGAGATAAAGATAATACAATATATAAAATAATCTGTTATAATAAATCTTACAGGCCAAACAACACCAAGGAAACTAGTTGTCAAATTCAAATGTTTGATATTGACAGATAAATATTATTGTCAAAAATCAACAGTTTTACTGACATTGCTGAGAGCTTTTTCGGGAAGTATATTTCATATTTCTTATAGACTAATTAATTAAATATTTAATATTATATGTAGGTATGTATATTAATAGTGCATATATCCTTAAAAAATACCGCCAATTCCTTCAGTGAATTGGAACAATCTTGACCACCAATATATAAGAGTAAGACAAGATTCCTTATACAGGGTATTAATACTAAGTCGTTATACCCGAAAATGGTAGTTAGAGCATAGAACTCATTGTAACACCCTGTAGACTGAAAAAATAGATAATTAATTATTTGTGTGTACAAGAAATGTTAAATTCGATAATTATGTAACAAAAAGGAAATGGTGAGAGGTGTTGTGCTGGCCACAATAATTTTTTTTTACCTCCCGTTACCCTAAGTAAGGGAGGTATAGGGATCGTGCTAAAATTGGCATAGAGATTTTATATAATAAGCACGTTTTGATGTCCCCAGAATCCGATTTTAACATTTTTACAATGATGTCTGTAGGTATGTACGTGTGTGTGTCTGTGTGTGTGTGTCTGTGTGTGTGTCTGTGTGTGTGTGTGGATCATGTGGACACGATTACTCAAATACTATCAATCAGAAAAATTTGAAATTTTGTATACCCATTCTATACTAATATGGGAAGTGCTCATTAGTTTTTAGTGTATATCGGATAACCGGAAGTATCATTTATACAAGCTTTTAACAGTTTTTCTTGTAAAAAATTCATTGAATATAATTTTTTAGCAACTTTTACTAATTAAAATGGAATATAATGGTTTAATCTTTAATTCTACGATAATAACATTTAGTAAATAACTCTAAATAACTTTAAATATGAATATATAATATAATTTATTTCCATGTATCACCTAGCCTATGCGTCAAACAAAATCATAATTTTAATGACAGGTTTGACATATTTAAACAAATGCCACTGACAGGCAGCAATTATATTAAAATTAGTAATGAAACCGTGTAATGAGAATATAATAGTAAAATATTTTATTAAGGTTTGTAAAAATAATATATTTTCCATCATACATAAATGTTAAATGTACAGGATAATCTGATTTAAATTTGCTAATTGTTATTTTTGCAGCACTATAAATTAATATTAATTTACAACTACACATTTACGAAATGGATTATGTACGGCGAAGAATTTACAAAGATTGTATTTTAGAGCACCTAGAAGATGATGCTGATTTTTATAAGAATGTACGTGTGTGACGATTTTTCCTTAAAGCCTATTAAAATATGATCCAAAACTTCTCAAATTTGGTATTTAAAACTCATATATAATTTGAAACAACATATTAGATTTTAACCATATATGATAAATCGGATGTAGTACTTAATTTGGAGCTCTAACAAATTTTTGAGGAAAAACAATCAAATAATCCAAAATTTCGTATTACAGACTTTTCTATTTATTGGACAACAAATTATATTTTATTTACAAACGATTAACCGGAAATGACACTTTACTTAAAGCTCACTGCTATTTTAAACATGGAATTGGCGGGAGGTCATGTGTTGGCCACATCAGATTTTTTACCTTCCGTAAAAGGAAGGTATTGTCTTTGGTCAAAAAATTCGTTGGTGAGTTTTTAATGAATAAGCACGTTTTAGGGCCCCTAGAATACGAATTTACTATTTTTAAGATGATGTCTGTATGTGTGTGTGTGTGTGTGTGTGTGTGTGTGTGTGTGTGTGTGTCCGTGTGTGTGTCCGTGTGTGTGTCCGTGTGTGACAAATTTTTCTCCGACGATAACTCCAATACTACAATTCTAAAAATTATAATTCTTTCGTATTCTTCTTCTTTACATCCATATGAAGAGCTGATTAGATTTTGGTTATAACTGATCCACCGGAAGTACCCTTATTTGAAGTTTTTAACAGTTTTTCTTGAAAAAACGCAGTTAAATATTATTTTTTGACATTTTGTTATTATATATATTAAAGAAAATACTCTTCTCTATACAGTTTGATTATACATTTTCCTTCATATTCAATAGATGTAAATTTAAAGCATTATAAAGAAATTAATTTTCAAAAATTAGTCAGCTTTGCTGTTTATCATGGAAACAGCTGACATAATTATTCAAAAAAATTTAATTGACAGATGTCAGTTGCAAGTGCAAAACCAAATATGGACAAAAAAAGTATAGGATCTAAAATTGGTATGTCATAGTGTTGCTCGCAAGTGACACGCAGAGAAAGGCCAAAGAGAAGATGGAAGGACATTACTTGGTGTAGTTTATGTTATAATTTTATTGGATTTATAGAACCTTTTCAAATGAACTTTGGGTATGGAATTTGTAAAAAATAGTATGTGTTTTTACATGATATTATATAGAATCTGTTCCAAGGACCTTTTGGTATGGGATTTGTACAAAATCCATGGAATTGACGGAAGGTCTTGTGCTGGCCACAACAGATTTTTTAATTCTGAATTCAATGATATATTTTCATTCTCTCAGATAACAGTTTTTTAATAGAGAGAATTGCATTTAAAATTTATAGATACTAATTTTATTTAAATATGACTTCCAAGAATGTGAAGAATGGATTAAATGAATGTGTTATTTTTTATATATAGGTACATAATTAGATTGCCATAAATATATAGGTGAATATTTTAGTTCATATAATCATATTTTTTTATTCTTTGCACCTTTATAATAGTCATATTTAAATAAATAAAATATAAAACTGTATATGCATTTTCACAATGAAATCATTATCTGAGGATATTAACTTATTTCGTGGTGTATTCTGTAACTTGTCATGTTAATTTTAACATCCTGTTTAAATTTTTCAACAATAAAAAAATTAAATAACATATAATATATTTGGTTCTATATGGTTACATATTTTAACAGGTTGTAGAAATACATGGTACAGAATATATATTTCATATAATGTATGTTTGAATATAGATTAAATTCTGTAACGGCCTAACGAATAAGTAAATAAAAAATCTGTTGTGGCCAGCACAAGACCTTCCGTCAATTCGATGTATTTTGTAAAAATCCCATACCAAAAGGACCTTGGCACAGTTTCTATATAAAATCATGTAAAATCGAACACGAACACATACTATTTTTTACAATTTCCACGCCAACAGTTCATTTGAAAAGGTTCTATAAATCCAATAAAATTATAACATAAACATACACTAAGTAAAATGCACTTGACACTTCCTTCTTTCTGCTTCAGCTTTCCCTTATTTTATTAGGGGTCGATATTTCCTCTTCTCTTTCACTCATTCCTGTCCAACGCATCTTCTTCACACAGTTCTTCCTTTCTCAAGTCTTCTGCGATACAGTCATTCCATCTTCTCTTTGGCCTTTCACTGCATGTCACTTGCGAGGAACACTACGACATACCAATTTTTGATCCTATATTTTCCATATTTGGTTTTGCACTTGCATCAGACATCTGTCAATTAGAATTTTTTTGAATGTATCAGCTGTTTCCATGATAAATAGCAAAGCTGACTAATTTTTGAAAATTAATTTCTTTATAATGCTTTAACTCTACATCTATTGAATATAAAGGAAAATGTATAATCAAACCGTATAGAGAAGAGTATTTTCTTTAATATATATAATAACAGAATGCCAAAAAATAATATTTAACTGTTAAAAACTTCAAATAAGTGTACTTCCGGTGGATCAATTATAACCAAAATCTAATCAACTCTTCATATGGATGTACAGAAGAGGAATACGAAAGAATTATAATTTTTAGAATTGTAGTATTGGAGTTATCGTCGGAGAAAAATTTGTCACACACGGACATACATACACACACACACACACACACACATACATACATACATACATACATACATACATACATACATACATACATACATACATACAGACATCATCTTAAAAATAGTAAATTCGTATTGTAGGGACCCAAAAACGAGCTTATTCATTAAAAACTCACCACCGAATTTTTTGACCAAAGACAATACCTACCTTACCTAAAGGTGACGGAAGGTAAAAATTCATGTTTTTCTATTAAAAAAAAAGTTAGATATATTTTAAGAATGGAGTCCGGTACTCATTTTTCAATTTATTTTGTTTTCTGAAAAATTGAATAAAATGATGAATTTTAGCGTTTCTTACACTTCTCATTTTCAAATGTGTATGATTCTGGAAATATATTTTTTTTATTTAACACTCTCTCATAATATACTTGTTACTATGGTTATTTGAAATAACTAATGTACAACATTACTCACTCCGTGAGAGAATATTTAATAAATCACTAAGGAATTATTACTGATTTTTGCTTTTTTTAAAATATAAATATAAAGCAATTTAAAAATTATTTTATTATTGAAATAATTTAACATAGAAAACTTATTTATTTAAAATAATATTAACATTAAAAGATTACACATAGACTGGTGTCATCTACGGCTGATGAAACGAAAAGTTAGTGGTTACTAGCTTCGGAATTAAATTCAACGATGCTGCTTATGCTTGTAAGAGAATATGATTTAAAGAAAGGTCCTCATTTTCATCCATTTCAATTTATTTTTCTTTTAAATAATTCCCAATGACAGACAATAATTATTACAATCCATTTTTTTTTCAATAACAATATAATAAAACTATAACAAACATTCAGTGGCTACTTTATAATTTGAAATAGTATATCAATTGAAATATCAGTGTCAAAAACGAAAATATAAAAATGATTTTTTAGACGACCATTGTGATAAGTATGACATATCAACGTAGTATCCTAACAGACCACTGAAAGTTGAACTTATGACATTAGTGTTACGATATATTTCATATCGTAATAGTTGACACGGTTGCTATGTTACTATGTCATAATTTTCTGGCTATATGTATACATTATTCATATGTCAGCTGTCCGTACGTTTGAACCTAAATTTCAGTTTTGTAAAAAAAGTAAAATTTATTTAAGCTCGTCTAAAAAATAATGTTCATAACTTGTATGAAATATAAATATCTTAGCTCGTGTGTATTGACTTGCATTCCGCTACGCGTCGTGCGTCAATTTACACTCGCATGATATTTGGTATTTTTCATAACTTGTTACGAAAATAACTATTTCGTAAAACCATACTGTTACTATGATATAACAGGACTATAAACAAAAGTGAAAAGTTAAAAATATCGCCTGCAATTAAAGATCAAATGTTCCTAGAAAAATAACAGCATTTTGATGGATCGTTATCAAGGAGAATTTATAAATTAACAAAAAAAGTTGTTCAGTTTGACAGAAAGAGAAGAATTTTATTATTTTATTATTCCTAAATTTTATGTTATTACGAAAAATCTTGAACGCCACACGGCCGATGTGCAAATAACGAACTCGGCTGATTATAAACCTCAGCCGCGTCCGTTATTTGCCTCATATCGGCCTAATGATGATGATGTTAATAACTATAAGAAGTTTTTAAAATAAAGTGTTGGATAAATCGTTGTATTATAACTCGTGTGGAATACATATTAGTCACTAAAGAAAATTAGCCATTCGTGACTAATATGTTACATTCCACACTCATATAATAAACAACTATAAAAAATTTTACTGAATTTTAAATTTGTATGTGACGTCAGATCTTCAATTACATAAGTCATCCATTCATGTATAAGCTGTGTGAGTTGTCATTGTAGTTGAGATTTTGTTTTCAGAGGGTTTTTTTTAAATAATTTTATAATTTATAAAACATGGAAGATGCGTTTGAGCGAGCAGATTTAAATAATCTGTAAAAAAAAAAAAAAACTAGTTGTACCTTGTCAAATACAAAATCTGTGGTTATATTTTTAATAAATGTGTTTTATTTTAAACATTTCCATGTACCTAATATTGGATTATATAAATATATAGATTTTATTAAAGAATTAAAAAACACTCGCCATATGTTTCTCAAGATTTCAGCATCTGAATCAACCTCTCGGTCGTCATCAGATGCTGAAATCTTGTAAAACTTGGCGAGTGTATTCTAATTCTTTATGAACCATTGTTTCGCCTAGAGTTCGCTATTGTAGTTTATATGGATTTTATTTTCACAAATTTAATTTTGAAAAATATAAAATATTCTTTTCGGTTAGTACACAGAAAAAAAAAGTTGAAATTTTGTCTAATTATTATAAGTAGATATTATTTTTCTAGGCAATATGCTTAATATTTTACTACAATTTACGAAATCAAATTTAGCATTTTAACTAATCTGAAATAGATAATAAATATTTTGTAAAAAATTGTTAACATAAATATGTACATATGTTTATTATAATTACTTATTTTATTTAATTTTACTGTATTTTGGTGTCACTACAATTTATGGTAACTTACGTAAGGAGTTATATAAATGAAATAGAAAATTTAAATATTTCTTTAGTTAATTTTATGATTCATGCTTAGTTATACGATATAAATTTACTCATTTCATCTAATTTTGAATTTAATTTTATTCTATATTGCTACTATATATTTAGAAAAATTAACTAAATCAACTTATGATTCGTATAAATGACTCCATTTTCAGACTTTAATTATATAATGTAAAATAAGATTTAGTAGAAAATCTGATGGTTTTATGAAAATAAACTAATCCTTATTTCATAAAACCATCAGATTTTCTACTAAATCTTATTTTACATTATATAAATCAACTTAGTTTATCTAATGAATTATATTAGTAAACTAAAAATTAAGGATTTTTTTAAATTATTTTACTACAATTTCGTTAATATATCTAATTAATTTTATTCTGTGTATCACCTGCTATAACTAAATTGAAGTTGCGATGTCGTATCGTTATAGTGCCCTTAGTTTTATTAAAATTATGCATGAAAAGTTTTATATTTTAAAAATATTTTGGTACAATATCATATAAAATTAATCATATTTTCATATGACAAAATATGTGCAACTTTTTTTTTAGTACCAGACCCCATTACTGGTCCAATTTTTTTCCCTCTGTTTATTGATTACTCTAGTAAAATAGATTTTCTCCCCAATTCAGTCTACTTTGTAGGTAACTCTTACAGTTCTCGCGGTAGTAGCGGCGGTGGTGACCCATATAAAATGAACTCTCATAGTATATACTTTACTTTTGACCCCTTTAAAAATATTTGAATTTATCAATCGGTTTTTATAGACTACAGGATTTGTAAGATTATTTTTATCATTTATCAGCTCTTCCCATTGTAAAAATTGTCCTAATGATATCAGCACATGTAGACATCGCCATAAAAATGTTAAAATTGGATTTTAGTGGCATAAAACGCGATTGTTGTGATTTATTTGTTAACGGGAGTTATAAAAATAATATTTTTTCACCGAAACAACAAATTTTATTAACAGTTATTTTGGTGTCATCCCTTCGAATGGTGCCACCCGGTGCGGTCCGTAATCTCCGCGCCCCTAGTGCCACCATTGGAGTATAATCCGTGTTTTTCAAGTTCAATAAATACAGAAATAAATCCAGTTAAATACATCTATATATGTATCTTATAGAAAGCATCTGAAAAGCAAGTAGAACTAAGTTCATGTTACATACATAATACGAAGATGGGTATTTCTGGTATATTATTGAACTACTACTGCTATATACAGTGTGTTAATTGAAAACTTGGCCATAGGCGTTTAACATGGGAAGACAGTTTTTCTTTGCGCAAAAGACCCCAATTAATTTTAGACAAAGATGATTCAAATAAAAGCTGTAGATAATGATATTCTACGCCTAAGTCACTATACAGATTTAATTTTGCACGTTTGGTAACTTGTAAAATCTAATTTGAAATTGTACAAATATTGCTCATTTGTAGAGATATTCATGAAATTGAAACAAAGTTACAAAGAAATTCATATCTGCCAGAAATTTAATTTTATAGATCACAAAATGTGAAAAGAAATAATAATAATAAAAGTTATTTAAGTATTAGATTTTAAAAATAATATACCTGTGTAATGATTTAAGTGCAAAATTGAATTATCTGCAAGTTTTAATTGAAAATAAAAAAAAAATAAAAATTCGTGCAAAATAAAATTTATCGATAAAATCAGGAGGTCTTGTGATATTACTTCTGACAATCAATTCTTTATTGTACCTAATAATTATGGCTCAATTATCACAAATGAATAAATGGTTGACATGTTTTTAATATTCGGTGAATGTCTCTACAAACAATAAACGAAATATTCTTGGTGTCGGACTTTGCCAATCACTCTGTATACTTAGAACTCTAAAATGAAGAGTAATACGTGTACGGCTGTTGCACTCAACGATAAAGAATTCTACGTTCAAAAATATATTCAGTTCAAAATCGTCAAAATGTTACATGGACGGTTATTACAATGAGGCCTTCAATTGTTTTAGATTGAAAAAAAAAAATATCTGTCCATGACATATATAATTGTTTCACCTAGCTCGCTATTGTACTATTATAGGTTCAAAAGGTAATAAAGCAGGTGAATAAAGAACCTATAATAGTATATTAAAGAACAAGTTTTATAAGACATGTTTTTTTCGCACGCGTCAAAGTTTAGAAAACGAGCCTTGGCGAGTTTTCTAATTGACAAGTGCGAAAAAAAGTCTTATAAAATGAGTTCTTTATACTATTTTTTAGATTTTGCGCCTTCTACATACTAAAATATTGTAAAAAACTGCTAATATTAAACCGAGTCAATTTAAGGAAATTTGCAAGTGAAATGTTGTAGTTGGTATCACTGAACTGACCACATTCAATTAATATTTATTTGAACATTTGAAGGTAAAATTTAAGTATTTGTAGTGTAAATGTCATCTAGTACCAACCTTCTAAAACAAAAAAATGCGTATCGAAATGAAGGCCATTGCGATACGCAATTGCGTATCGTAATGACTTCATTATGAACGCAAGATCTAAAAATATAATTTAATAAACGGACATGTAATTATTAATTAAACAAAATAGTAACCCGAAATCATGTATTTACGAACCGCTGTATTTATTAGACGACAGTGTAGCTGCGAGTGCGAGACTCGAGGCCAGTATCGATCTTGTCTCGCCTCGTCCTAATTTTCGGAACGAAACTACTGAACCACTCTAGTTCCTAAATTCAAGATTGAGACAAAACCAGTGAAGTCGTATAGAGAGTCTCAAGTCTCATCTATGACATTATTAGTATTATTTTCAATATGTTAAATGAAGTAGGTAAACTATATTTAAATCTTTATGACACATATTATAACTACATTAAATGAAAAATCCATATTTTACTCAGTCATTAAATAAAGCAGGCTGCAACACAAGTCTAGAAACTAGTTTTTAACTGAAATCTTAACATTACAAATTATTTTGTTTTTTATAAAAACAAAAAATTACATATTTAATAACAAAGAAAGAAAACAAATCTGACATAGTCAGCACAATACTTCTAGTCATTTAATTTATTTACTAAGTAATGCTGGCAAACTGTATTAACATTTAGTATAACTATTTTGTAACCTTTAATGTACGTAGGTATTACTAATATTTTCATCTTCAGAATCTTATCGTTATATTAATTCAAATTTATTACAGTAACTTTAATTTATTTTCAATTACATATATAAGACAACTGATTTATTTGTTAGATATTTTATAAATTTATATCCTAATATGTTCTTTTTAAAATACTACCATTATTAATTTGAAATTACTTATTTTTTGATATTGACATGTACCTGTCAGTTACATACATTTGAATATTTCAACTGTATAACCATTGAGTTATGGTTATCAATATCTTATATATTTAATTGAATATAATCAAAGTATAATAAAATATAACTAGATTTATGATTTTCAGTTTAATAAATTGCTAGCCTGCAATATGAATTTAAAAAAATTCCTAATGAAGAAGACAACGAATGAAAATTATGTACCTGTCTGTAAGACCTAAATTTTAACACGAAACAAATTGGAAACTTTTGAAAAAGAGCGTACTAGCATACTAGAAACAATACCATGACCAAACTAAATGAAATCAAGTTGAGACCAAGATGAAACTATTCTGAAGTCTCGCCTTATTTCGTTTTGTAGCAAAAGTAACTGTCTCTATAACCTAGATTTACTAATGGAATTATTATTGATGTGCAAGAGTGTTGCCTCAGTGTACTTTGTAGAAATAAATTAATAGAAAAATATTCATATACTTGTTTTGACAGTTATGAAAAGTGAGGGGGCGGTAACTTTTAAAGTAGAAGAAGGGGGCGTCGATATAATAGGTTTGGAAACCACTGTTACCGATAATACAACCACCTTAAGTTAGAAAGTTAAAAACGAATATCTGACAGACAAAAATATTATAGTTAGCAACGCATAGATTCGTAGAAAACAAATTATTAAATCTTGCATGTTTTTACGACAGCGAGTTGAAATTTCCACAGATTCTAAAGTAGGGATGTAGGTCTCCGTTTCACAGTCTTGTTTGTGCAACGTTGCCAGTTTTCCAGGAAAAAAGGAATTAATATATAAATGACAATTAAAATATAGAACAGCCTATCCACCCAATAAACCAATTTACGTCATCGCTTAGGGAAATTTTAAATTTTCTATACATTTTAAAATATATTTATTATACTTCTATCCTATATTGTGATTTGGTGATTTTGTAATTGAATTTTTAATAATTTTTATACTTGTTACTATACCTTCTGTCAAAATCAGTTTCTTTACGATTTTTGTGGTATTTCCTTTTTGTTTTTTGTTTTGCAGTTCATTAAAAGTAATAATAATTGACGGATCCTTTTTAATCTGCTTTACACGCTTATGTAAACTTTTTGTCCATGACGTCATTATTCTTAGTGATATTGTATTTATAACGTAAATTGCTTCGTCTGGCTGAATAGCCTTATACAGTTTTTGTTCTTTTATGATGGAATTTTTTATTAAAGATAATTATTTATTAGTAGTATTAACTATTTTAATTAATATACAATGTCTAACAATATTATTAACAATTTTCATTTATTTTAAGATTAGTAACAAACTTTTTAACAAATTTACGAAAATATTGTTTTCGATGTACAAGATTTATCATACATACCAGGTGGCGCTGAACATAGGTATTTATCATGTGATATTAGTTTTAGACAATTTCCTGCTTTCCTGTTCATTTTACGTCAAAAACTGGGCAGTGCAAAATTGTACAGAATTAAAATTTCTATGCACAAATGATTTTACATTTCTTCCCCCGGTTTTATAAAGGGCAGAATAAATTTATTTATTCTGGTCTTTATATGAATCAGAAAATTTTACGTACTTTGGAAGTAAATGTATCTGTCGTTTTCAACACCGGCCATAATTATGTTAATGGTTTCTTCGGATTCTTTAAAGTTTAAAAAGAAATCTCAAAAGTTCTGTTAATTAGTAGCAATAGCCATGACTTATGGCATTCTAGAAAACAATATTAATGATCTATTGCGTAGAATTAAAACCCCATGTTAAATCCCTCTGTTCTCCCTTAACCGCCACCACCCTGTATAACAGGAGTGTTAAAAATTAATATGAATTAATAATTACGCATATGTATTTATATAAATGTGATAAAAACGGATAACGGATATTTGGCAACTGTGGAATGTTCAGCGTAGCGGTACTAGAAGAGAAAGGGAAATCTATGACGCAACACGCGACGCCATGTTGGATGCGCAATGAAGGCGGCCTCGCCTTGGCCCTGCACGTGTCGTGTTTCTCCGACCCTCTTTTTTAACAGAATGGGTAAAATCATAACACGAATAAAAATTACAATAGAAATCATTATCTTCGGCATGATTAATTACAACATTGAAGAAATGCATCATATTTTTTATTAATACCTCTTCCAGCGAAGACAATATAAGTAAGTATATTACGAGTACGAGAAATGCAAACAAATAAATATTTAATATTATATCATTTGCAAAGTACACTTCTTAAATGTATAATACATTATGTTTGAATCTTTAATGCTAAATAGCAGCACTTATAGTTAAATTTTATCAGTTGTTAAATTAACAATATTGTACCTAAACGAAATGTCAAATGAGTTATTAAATATTGCTGTTAAAATATAATACAGATTTTCTTTTATAAATATAAGAACCTATAGTCCAGTGAATGAAGCATTTTACCCTACAAAAGGTCGGGTAGTTCTGAATTTTTAATATGTTGTATAGGATGGTTGGTTAGTGAAAAATCCAAATTTCCACAATCCCCCCTCCCCCGCTTCCTCCGCCATCTTGTAAAAACCACCGAAAATCGGCACTTTTTTCAGTTTATTGCCTATAATTTCATTCTGGTACATTTTAGCACAAAAAATGTTATTTGCCGACTTGTAGAGGACAAAATTTCCTGCAAAAAGTTGTGTAAGGTTATTTTGTACGATTAATAGCAACGGAGCTATGATGCTGACAAAAAAGGTTAAAACCGCGTACTTAGCAAAATTTTGAGTTTCTTTCCACTTTATATCGCAATAACTCCGTAACACATCATTTTAGCGTAAAAGTCCTCATAGACAATCTTGTAGAGAATTTAATTACCTACAAAATCCAATTATTTTTTACGATCAGTACAACGGAGTGGGGGTTAATTTACAAAAAATGGTAAAAATAGTTGTTTCTAGTTTAGTGCAGCAACACTTTTTGGTTTATTATTTCTAATTATAAAAGTATTATTCAAACAAAATAATCTGTATAGATGCAAAATGAACGTAATTATGTGTTGGCAAACGTCAATGAAGTCTCATGGGACTATTAGAATTTTTTAAAAAAAAAACAGCACTTCCTTCTTTCATTTGTCTGCGTCTTCTTTCTACTGCTCTTCAACTCAGAGTGAGTTATTTGCCAAGTATTGTAAATATTCTAAGACTCAATTTTCTAATACTTTGGAGTATTATGTCTTTTGTGAAACCAATAGGGGTGGAGATATGCAGCTCTCAACATGGTGAAAGTAGCGATCTTAGAAAAATATTGAGTTTTTTATAATTATTCCTAGCTATAAGTAAATCATTATCAACAAATTTCATTATATTCTTTTAGATATTGTACTCAGCTCCTACAGATACGGGCTGGATGAAATATAGAATACACGGATTACCGCGAAACATCCATTTTTAAAAATTGCTTTATTAACATTTTAACCACCGTAAATCGGCAATTTTTCAATTTTTTCTTATAACTTCTTTCTGTTGCATTTTAACGCAAAAAAAGTTATTTGACGACTTGTAGAGGATAAAATTTCCTGTATATTTGGTCCACGAAGTGTTCTGTAGGAATAATGACAACGGAGCTACAAAGCTCCAAAAAAGGACAAAATTGCGTACTTAGTTAAATTTTGAATTTCTTTCCAATCTATATTTCGCAATAAGTCCGTAACACTTCATTTTAGCATAAAAGTACTTATGATAAATCTTGAGAGCTCACTTGCCTGCAAAATACATGTATCAATTTTTTTTATGACCAATGTAACGTAGTGGGGGTAACTTTATAAAAAAATACGAAAAAGTGATTTTATTCAAGTTTAGTACAGCACCGTTGTTTCTCCAATTTTTGTCACTATACTTGATTTTATGATACGGAATTTACATAATACAGAATCCACGAACATAATTCTGAGCTAAAGAGCAGTAGACAGAAGTCGCAAACAAATAAAGAAGGAAGTGCTGTTTTTTTTTTAAAAAAAATCTAATAGTCCCATTAGACTCATTGACGTTTGCCAACACATAATTACGTTCATTTTGCATCTACACAGATTATTTTGTTTGAATAATACTTTTATAATTAGAAATAATAAACCAAAAAGTGTTGCTGCACTAAACTAGAAAAAAATATTTTTATCGTGTTTTGCAAATTGATCCCCACTCCGTTGCATTGATCGTAAAAAAATAATTGGATTATGTAGGTAATTAAATTCTCTACAAGATTGACTATGAGGACTTTTACGCTAAAATGATGTGTTACGGAGCTATTGCGATGTAAAGTGGAAAGAAATTAAAAATTTTGCTAAGTACGCAATTTTCACCTTTTTTGTCAGCATCATAACTCCGTTGCTATTAATCGTACAAAATAACTTCAAATAACTATTTTGCAGGAAATTTTGTCCTCTACAAGTCGGCAAATAACATTTTTTGTGCTAAAATGTACCAGAATGAAATTATAGGCAATAAACTGAAAAAAGTGCCGATTTTCGGTGGTTTTTACAAGATGGCGGAGGAAGCGGGGGAGGGGAGATTGTGGAAATTTGGATTTTTCACTAACCAACCATCCTATACAACATATCAAAAATTCAGAACTACCCGACCTTTTGTAGGATACCCCCCTTTTTCAGCCTCCGTTTACTGGACTACTAATTGTACTGAAATTTATCAGAAGTATCACAAGACCTCCTGATTTTATCGATAAATTTTTATTTTGCACGAATTTTGTTTGCTTAGCAACAAACACGAAAGCAAACTGCATGGTAAATCCCGACTCCGACGGAGGAGGGGTTTTACTTAATGTCAGTTTGCTTGAGTGATTTAGCTTAAAAGCAAAAAAATGAGTGCTTAAAAATAAAAGTTTATGTGAGAAAATCTGAGAGGTCGTGTGGTATTTGGTGAGATAAATTCCAAAGACAACGCAAAATGAAACTTGACACATTAATTGCCACACTGACAGTTATAAACAATAACAACTGTTTATTTACTCAGTAGCGGAAAATTATCGGGGTAATGAGGTTTTATCAGTATAATACTGTTCCCATTAGTTGAATTTTCAAGTGTTTTGCATCATAATTGGTTAAAAACTAGTCGTTGGAATTTATCAATGGGAAATTTATTAGGACCCATGTCCCATGGTTAATATAATAATTATAACTAATTTAATTAATATTTGAATTTTTTAATATTGGACAATACATGTTTTAATTTTCTCACTTTTGGAGCGTTCCAACAAAACTAAAAAAAAAATATGTTGTGTCCAGCACAATACCTCTCGACACCATAAGTGCTACCTAAAATTTAAATAGTTCAAATTTTTCGCTTTTTTTACTAAAATTTTTTTTTCTGGTTTACACTTCCCCAGAAATTTAGGGCAAGTATAAATTCCGTGTCGGAATTACTTCAATAGCATGGAAACCTTATTGGGGTAAGTGCAAATAAAAAAGTAAACAAATCATGATCATATTTCATATTTTTTTTTTATATAATAAAGTATATTTTATATACGGGATGTTAATTGAAAAGCGGCCCATAGGCGTTTAACATGGGAAATCAAAACTTCCCATTTAATTTTAGTCAAAAATATTTCAAATAAATGTTGTTGAAAATTAAATTCTACTAATATGCATTTCTTTGTAATATTGTTTAAATTCCATGACTATCACTACAAATGAGCAATATTTATTACATTTCAAATTCGATTTTACAGTCTATTAAACATGCAAAATAAAATCTGATTTATGATTATTAAATGGGAAGTTCAGGAAAAACTGATTTCCAATATGTTAAACGCCTATGGCCCGCTTTTTAATTAACACTCTGTATAGGTGTATTGCTCAAACGTGACGTTGAAATGAAATTGCCCTATTTTATAAATATTTGGGATAATTGTTGCTATAGGTTGGTGAAGTTTTCTTACGAATATAGTTTTGAATCATATTCTGCACATAATATAAAGTATATTAAAATTTCCGCTAGGGCAAATGTAACCTACCATGCTTCATACTTGCACGAATCGAAATTTTTCTTGCGACAAGTATAAATCACGACCATCGAAATAAAAATTGTGTCATTTGTTCTCAAACAATAACTTTAGCAAATTACTTGCCGAAAACTGCAGTGAAAATATAAGTTCCGTTGTTATTTGGTATAAACTTTAGAACAGTGTCCACATTATAATAGACTTATGTACATGTTACAAACATTTGAAATTATCTACAGGTTTTCTTGGAGTAGTTGGTATTGTGAGGTTTATTACAACAGATTATTTATATGTTATATTTTTTATCTGTAAATCTGTGGTAGATATAATAAAAAAATTAAATATATCAGATGTAAAATTTCACGTTCTTCAATACTTCAAATTGTAGAAATGATATTTAGAAGATTTTTTATGAAACTACTACAGTTTGAGGATTCCGTGGTTAAACAACAAACACACACATACACACACACATGCGCGCACACACACACACACACACATGCGCGCACACACACACACACACACACACACACACACTCACACACACACACACACACACACACACACACACACACACACACACACCGTAAAAATGTTATAATCGGAATCAACCAATACCTCTCTAGGTAAAAATAGTGTTGCCAGAAGTCGAGACGAGACGAGACTTGGGGTCGGTCTCGTCTTGGTCTTGATTTGGTCTCGATTAGAGTGGTCTCGTCTTGGTCTTGTCGAGACGAGACTTGATGTCAGTCTCGTCTCGTCTCGAGTCTCGACAAGACTCTCGACTTTACCTCCATTAACATTTTTTTTATAATCGTATCTAATAGTACATAAAATTCTAAGAACACCAGTACAATCGCGATTCAAATATTCCAAATAATATTTGAGATATTTATTATTAAGTTTTCTATGAATATCATCAACTTGATAATTGAGCTCTTGAAATAATTAATATGAAAATATACGTATATATCGAGTGTTGTTTCTCATTACTAAACATAAAATATATAATTTCAATTCCTTAGCTACAGAATTATTACCAATAGTTAAACAGTTATGTATATGTTTAAAATGAAGCAGTAAGTAAATAGACAAAAATCTCCAAAAAAGTAACTTCTTTCGCTATTTTTTTATATTTTAATAAATAAATGTTAAATAGGCAGATAACAAAACTAGCCACTCACGTATCCCCTGGTACGCGTACTACAGGTTGAGAACCTCTGCTTTATTTCAAAAGTTTGCGCTTAAAATACATTGTATGAATACCTAAATCATTCATATGAAAAAATTTAAAACAATAATCAACGTTGACTTAAAGCCCTAAAGGAAATGTAAATATAAAAGTCGTAATGTACAAGCCCTTCTTATCAATTTCCTTAAAACTTTTATGCACAAATGTGTAAAATAAACTGTTTTTCCTATTCCCTAATATACCATAATATAAAAAAAAATTTGGTAAAAAATAACACATTTCTTTTCTTGTAAAAATCTAATAATGGAACAATAAATTTTACAACGACCTGTGCTATAAATGCTGCATATTACCAGACAATAACAACCACTTTTAGTCATCTGCTAGTAATAAAAGTAGGTAGGTTTGCCCAACCCAAATCCAAATATTACAGAATACAATACTTTAGTCAATCTAACAATTTTGCATCCTAAAAATATAAAACCATGTAATAAAGAAAAGTATAAACGTATGATACAATAATTAAATGAAACATAACATAGACAATTTTTATGAGGAATCATTATTATGGTTTCATAAGTGGAAAGAGAAACCTCTTGAAAAAGAAATACCATTTGAAGAATTATTAGATATTTCTAAAAATTCTATCCTTTTTACTCCATGCCTTCTACAATATGTAAAAGAAGTTTTAGTACATAAAAAAAAACTGTTGTGGCTATCACAAGACCTTCCGTCAATTTGATGTATTTTGTACAAATCCCACATCAAAAGTTCCCCAGAAAATATTCTATATATTCAATAAAATTGTAATATGAACATACACTATTTTTTACAAATTCCATACCAAAAGTTCCTTGGAAAAAATTCTATAAATCCAATAAAATTATAACACGAACAATCATTATGTAAATTGTACTTGACACTGAAATCTGTCAATTACAATTTTTTTAATATATCAGCTGTTTCTATGATTATAGTAAAGCTGACTGATTTTTGAAAGTTAATCTGTTTATAATTCGTTAAACCGTAAAACTGTTATTATTAAAGTTTCTTAGTTACTAATTTTTTTATTAATTTTATAAATTTAAGCACGTGTGTTATAATTTATTTATGTTTTTCAAATAAGAGTTATATTTTTTTGTTAGAGAATAGTGTTTTTGTAACTACCTACAGTTTTTATTAAATATACCATTATTATTCTAAATACGTTTATTATAATTTACTTAAGTTTTTGGAATAAATGTATTTTTTTGGCAAATAAATAACATATATGACTAACTATATTTTTATTCGCCCCCCCCCCCCCCCCTGAGAAAAAATTCTGGCTACGCCCATGAATAGAAAGTACATTGTTGAAAATGTAGAATATGGTTGTTTTAAACCGGGAATTTCCCTAAAATCCTAAAATCTTTGTCTGCATTTTCGTAAAATTCTAAGAATCACAATAAATTCTTTAAAAAATAAAAGAAAAATACTGTATATTTGCAGGGAACGTTACTTTTGTTGTAATAAATTAATTGCTAACGTTGAGAGTGCACCACAGATGTAATTTTTGTATGCTATTTGAAAATTGGAAATATTTTTCAAGATGTAGTCAGTATTTCTTATACCCAGTCGTACCAATATATTAATTGATAATTAAACAAAAATTAAATTAAAATCAACATATTTATACGTACAAAACATGTATATTATAAAATAAAGGTTAATTTTAATTTAATTAAAATATTAATGCATTAAAATAACACAAGAATTCTAAATTTATACTTCTTTCATTTCATCCCACCTACATTGTAATTTAAATTCATTTAAAACTTACATTTGGATTATTTGAACTCAACTATGAAAATAGAAAATTACAAAATTTGAAAAATTAATATCTTTCTTATTTATTCGAATTTTCAAACAGTATTTACAGCAATACTCTCAGTTTTTGAAGCACTATTAGAATATAATGTTTTAAAAAATACCTTTGATCTGAAGTCAAGAGTCTTGTCGAGACTTCAAGACTTTCTCGACAAGACTTGATGCTGGTCTCGTCTCGTCTCGACTTTTCTAGTCGAGACCAAATGATGGTCTCGTCTCGACAAGACCAAGACGAGACGAGACCAAGACCAAGACCGGTCTTGGTCTTGTGGCAACACTAGGTAAAAAGCAACAATTGGAAAACCATTTCGCATTTTTACTAGTACTGTTTATTTTATTATTTCCATATTGTAACAATAATTATTTTTATATTTTTTTCTATCGAATGGTACCAAAGAATTATATATTTAAAATTTTTTAGTATAACTGATTTATTTTAGAGGAATAACGAATATTTCACTCGAAAAATTCACGTTATAGTATTTTTTGAATTTGGACCAATGCCAATCAAATATTAGTGAATATTTGCACAAGTGCAATTTTTGTCTGGAAATATTCTACCGATATATCCCTCGTGCACGTCAAATACAATCAGAATATTTTCACTCGTGCACTCGAGAAAATATTCAGGTATTTGCCGTGCACTTGGGATATACGAGGTGTGTTCAAAAACTATCGCGAATTTTGAATTTTCGCGGGTTACGTATATTCGAATTTCGATCTTTTTGTGGCTTTATGTTGGTACTCATGTCTCTCACTTATGTCGACAAGCTCGGCCATTTTGAATGTTCACTTAATTGTTGACAGCTGCTTTGCTTGCACGTGTTTTGGATCGTCTTCGATTTTTACCTATTCAAAAAAATGGAACAAAGAACCTGTATCAAATTTTGTGTGAAAAACGAAATTAAGTGCGCGGATGCATTCCGAATGTTGACTGTGGCATACGGAGAAGCTACCTTGGACCAAAGCAACGTTTATCGGTGGTACAAAATGTTCTCAGAAGGCCGAGAAGATGTGAACGACGAAAAGCGTGCCGGACGCCCGAGCACTTCAACAACAGACGAAAAAATTAATGAAGTGGAGAAAATGATATTGGCCAATCGTCGAATCACCGTTAGAGAAGTTGCTGAGGACCTAAACATATCGATTGGCTCGTGCCATTCGATTTTGATCAATGATTTGGGCATGAGACGGGTCGCCGCGAAATTTGTACCAAAATTGCTCAATTGCGACCAAAAACAGCATCGCATGAACATTGCTAATGAGATGTTGGACTCTGTCCGCGACGACCCAAATTTGCTCCAGAGGGTCATAACTGGTGACGAATCGTGGGTTTATGGTTATGACGTGGAAACCAAAGTTCAATCATCTCAATGGAAGCTGCCGCACGAACCAAGACCGAAAAAAGCGCGCCAAGTTCGGTCGAATGTGAATGTTTTGCTGACAGTTTTCTTCGATTGCAGGGGCGTGGTGCATCATGAGTTCTTGCCACAGGGTAGTACGGTCAATAAGGAATATTACCTGCAAGTTATGCGCAATTTGCGCGAAGCAATCCGCCAGAAACGCCCGGATTTGTGGAAGAACAAAAATTGGCTTTTGCACCACGATAACGCCCCTGCTCACACATCGTTGCTTGTGCGCGACTTTTTAGCCAAAAACAACACACTAATGATGCCGCAGCCACCGTATTCCCCAGATCTGGCCCCCTGTGACTTTTTCTTGTTCCCTAAACTGAAGAGGCCCATGAAAGGACGACGTTACGCTACGCTTGACGAGATAAAGATGGCATCGAAGGAGGAGCTGAACAAGATAAAAAAAAATGATTTTTTGAAGTGCTTTGAAGATTGGAAAAACCGTTGGCACAAGTGTATAATATCTCATGGGGATTACTTTGAAGGGGACAAAATAGATATTCATGAATAAATAAATAATTTTTGAAAAAACACAAAATTCGCGATATTTTTTGAACACACCTCGTAATAGGTAATTATTGAATATTTCCCTTGAAAAATTTCAATCAATCACGTTACAGTATTTTTTGAATTTTGACCAATGATAATCGAATATCAGTGAATATTTGCAGAAAATAAATAAACTAACCAAAAAAACCTTTTTTGCCGAATGACATTAAAAGTGCGATTTTTTTGAGACAGTTTCTAAAATATCAATTCTTCTGCCTAGGCAGTAAAAATATTTTTCCGACGACCACTACGAAAAGTACATAAATTCACACGCTAAACTATTACTGAAAGTTGGTCATTGCACATCATTAGCAAAGCTGTGTGATATGAATCTCGTTAGCCAATCAGATGCGTCCGCAACTGTGTGATATGATTTTATCATACGCTGCGATATAACTGAGCGAACTAACCTAAAAATATGTATTTAAAAATTTGACAGTTGCAAATAATTTGCTGAATTTATACGGATTAAGAAGGTTGGACCATGATTTGTCAGATTTTAACATAATTTTTGGGGAATTCTGATAGCAATGATGTTAACATAATCTGTTTTAATATTTTTATGTAAATATTATATTTTTTTTGTGGTCGTCGGAAAAATATCGTGTACAACACGTGCTGAAAGGGTATTTCACACTCACGTGATTAAACCACTCGCCTTCGGCTCGTGGCTCAAACTTCACACTCGTGTGAAATATCCAACTTTCAGCACTAGTTATACAATATACTATTTACTGCCTGTTGTTGCTATTTACATAGCAAACCGTTCAACAAACGCATAGCAACCGTTCAATAAACTCGTAGCAATGGCGATAACTTTCAAAATAGGTATTAAAAATAATCAATAAATTAATATTAATTCTGAAATCGACAAAAGAATAATGTATTCAACACGGCACAAATTTTAGTGCCTAGTTAAACAAATAATTATTTTTAGTAATGCATTTTGAATTAGTATACATACCTACTTACATAAAATGTTTTTATGAAACACCGAAAGCGTTAATATACGTAGGTACATATTTGTAAAAAAAAAGTTTTTCGTATTTAATTTAATATAAAATGAAATGTTTTATTGCACAAGAATCGAAATGATATTGAAGTATACCAGTTGATCAATGGGGTCCCCACTTTTATTTTTTTATTTTAAATGAAAGTTCGTTTAATTTTGATGCAATTTGTAGTATTAAAAATTGTTAATTGTTTTTAGTTTAACTCAGTGGCGTAACTAGAAAAATCCACAGGCGGGTTTTTTCTCAGGAAAAAGGCGCCATAAAAAATTCGTAATTTATTTAAAGTAAAATATAAAAAAAATCAACAACAGTTATATAACCTTAGTAATAAAAATAAAATTGTTTTTAGAAAAAATGTAAAAAAATAATGGGTATAATATAATTAAAAGTTTAACCTACGAGTTTGAGTTTTTTAAATTCATCCAGAACCAGGGTTACTCGTTACTCTTTTTACAAACTTCCAAATTGTCTGAATTATTACTGGTAAAAAAAATATTTATTTTAAGAATACCATTTGTACTCTCTTTTGCTTTTTTCTCCGCCATCCGGACATCTTTTTCTTAATTGAACTCATTATTAAAATGATATTTGAACTTAATAAAACAGCACAGTAGACAATAGCATAGAAAACACGCCATTTACAACTTGTGTCTTGTCAATGTGGCGATGTGAAAAAGAAAATAGTATTCAACAAATAAAACTAATTAAACTTACTATTTAATATATTTATGTTAAAATTAATAGGTATATTGAAATATTAAAAATATTAGGATGAAAAGGATTGCAGATTGTATTCATGATCAAATTAAAAAAAAAAATAATGATTTTAATTAAATTATTGAAAAAGGCGCCTATGTTTTGAAAATATTCTCAGGGGGGTGAGCGCACCCACCTACCCCCCCTTAGTTACGCTACTGGTTTAACTGCATTTGATTTTTAAAGTCAGTATGACGTCACGGCGACACCATTATAATCTTTTTCTCGCAAAGTAATTATTAATAATTTTTACTTTACGTATAAAGTGTAGGTACATTTCATTATTTTTACCTCCCGCTACCCTAGGTAAGGGAGGTATAGGGATCGTGCTAAAAATCGGATATAGAGATTTTAGTGAATAAGCACGTTTTAATGTCCCCAGAATCCGATTTTAACATTTTTACAATGATGTCTGTAGGTATGTATGTGTGTGTGTCTGTGTGTGTGTCTCTGTGTCTGTGTGTGTGTGTGTGGATCATGTGGACACGATTACTCAAATACTATCAATCAGAAAAATTTGAAATTTTGTATATCCATTCTATACGAATGTGGGAAGAGCTCATTAGTTTTTAGTGTATATCGGATAACCGGAAGTATCATTTATACAAGCTTTTAACAGTTTTTCTTGTTAAAAAATTCATTGAATATAATTTCTTAGCAACTTTCACCAATACAAATTAAATATAATGGCACAATCTTCAATTCTACGATAATAGCATTTAGTAAATAACTTGAAATAACTTTATATTATATTATAAAATAATTTATATTTGTACATCACTTTGCCTCTGCGTCAAACAAAAACAATACTTTAATAACAAATTTGACACATTTAAACAAATGTCACTGTCACGAAGCATTTTCATTAAAATTAATAATGAAACCGTGTTAAGAAGAATTTAGTAGTTTAAATATGATTCTAATGGCATTAAGGTTTGTAAAAATAATATATTTTCAATCATACATAAAAAATTAGATATACAAGAAAATTCGATTTAAGTTTGATGTTTGCAGCATTATATATCAAACAGCTCTCAATAAGAACGTGATTTCTAAGTGTCAAATAATAGTTTGCAACTACACATTTACGAAATGGATAATGTACGGCGAAGAATTTACACAGATTGCGTTTTAGAGCATAAGGAAGTTGGTGATGATTTTGACAATAATTGTGTGACGATTTTTCCTTAAAATATATTAATGATCCAAAACTTCGCAAAGTTGGTAGGTATTTAATACTCTTATATAATTTGAAACAACATATTAGATTTTGACTATATATTATAAACCGGATGTAGTACTTAATTTGAAGCTCTAACAGGAAAAACATAATAAAATATAATCCAAAATTTCGTATTACAGACCGTTCTTTTTATAGGAACAACAAAGTAGATTTTGTTTACAAACGATCAATCGGAAGTGAAACTTTACTTAAAGCTCATTGCTATTTTAAACATGGAATTGGCGGGAGGTCATGTGCTGGCCACATCAGATTTTTTGTTATTGTGGAGGTGTTAAAAATGGATTCTAGGGACCTTAAAACGTGGTCATTTACTAAAATCTCGATATGAGATTTTTAGCACGATCCCTATACCTCCCTTACCAAGGGTAGCGGGAGGTAAAAAATTGAAATGAAAGTGTAGGTACATTTCATTATTTTTTGTTATTGTGGAGGACCCCATTATATGTACGTAATTGAAAGCTAATCAAAGTTTTTTTACATATCAAAAGTACATACGTCATACAAATAATTAAATTATCTTATCGGAAGCCAAAAAAGTCTAATACCTTCCTCATACGACTTGTGACGGAAGTAAAAATTATTTTATTACGTAATTATGAAAGGTTTTCGTTGCGTAAAAATTTGACAAATATACTTTTAGATATTGTGGGCTACCGCAAGCCGCAGGTTTTGTTATTTCACACAATTTTTATATTTATCACATCTCAAATCATCATCATCATATAATGAATTCTGTCCAAAAAGAACAGGTATCACCGGAAATGATTTCTCCATAATAATCTGTCCCGTACTTCCTTCTTCAGCCATTCGTAATTCTGTACATCCTTAATTTCCGTCTGCATCAGCATTCCAAATTTTCTTCTTCCTCTTCTCCCACGTATTTTCCCTTCAGTTATAATTTTCTGTATACCATCCCTCCTTAACATATGTCCAAACCAGTTAGCTTTACTCTTTGTTATTTCTTTCTAAATACTTTTTTTCAAATGTTTTCTCTTAAGTCTCTTCTTACTGAAGTTCAGATTTAATAAATAAAAAAATCTGATGTGGCCAACACAAAACCTTCCGCTATTTAATTTTTATTAATTTAAATACATACCTACCTACGTATTTACTAACGCTGCAAACTGTTCCATTGCAGAAAACTATTGCTTTATTTACTATTTTCTTTTTAAAATGTCACTATTATTAATTTGAAGTGATAAGTTTTCTGACAGTGACATTTACTGTCAGTTACATTCATTTGAAAAATGAACTGTGTAACAAAGGAATAGTTTTTATCTTAGGCTTCGCGACTAATAAAAAAAATTATTTTTAAATTTATCTGTAAAATATATAGAAAAAGTATTAATGTATTCCTGTAGAAAATTCAATAATCTTTAATTTTCACAAGACATAAAATTCGAAAAAATGGCATTTAATGGTATTTTTTAAAGAAAAACCATTATGAGCTTCAAGTAAAGTACGATTTCCGTTTATCCGATTTACACCAAAATCTAATGGCTTCTATTCCTATTAGAATAGGGTAAAAATACAAGGTTTCAGAATTTTCTGAATGATATAGTATTTGAGTTAGAGTGCAAACAAAATTCGTACACATACACACATACACATACACACACACACACACACACACACACACACACACACACACATCCACACATACAGACATCATCGTGAAAATGTTAAAAATGGATTCTAGGGACCTTAAAACGTGGTCATTTACTAAAATCTCGATATGAGATTTTTAGCACGATCCCTATACCTCCCTTACCAAGGGTAGCGGGAGGTAAAAAATTGAAATATTAAAAGTAGTGACCTCTGTATGTATCATATTTTATTTTGATTTGATGTTGTTCGCTAAATTTACACTTAAAACTTATGCCTAGTTATATCGTTGTCACTTAAATTTTAAACTATACTCTGTCTGGTATAAGAATGCAGTGTAGCATGATATAGGGGCAGCATTTCCTGTCTTCTGATTGGTGCAAACGCGAGACAATTTCAAACTGTGCCAATTCTACGTTATTGCAACCTTTCTTCTACATTTGTGTTCAATAAATTAGGCTAGCCAAATTGAATGTAAGTGAAATAAATAATTTTGATATAAATATAATTGTAAAAAACTAATAACGTAACGTAGAAAAGTTAATATAAGTACAAAAGACACATCACCTGTCAACCTGTCAAAAATATATACTAACATGGATGATTTTAAAAATGTTCCACCTCCAAATGATGTTTCTGAATGTTTCGATTATTGTAAAATTATTATTTTATCGAAATATAACTCAGATTCATACTTAACCTTAAAATGTTGCTGCGTAAACCGCTCTCGTAAAACTCCGTCCACTACTGCAATCTTAAACCAGACTCAGTATAGGCTTAAACAAAAATATGCAAATCGAAATTATGACAGTAATATTCAATTGCTCATTTCACGTGTCTTTGCGATACGATATTGTCAATTTAAGGAAGACTTCAAATTGAATCATCATCGACGCAATTGGGCATTAATGACTTATTGGTCATACCAGTCAACAACTTTAAACACAAGCTCATAATATTACAATACAATATTGCATTACAGTGAACTAACAAAAAACATGTGGAAATAAGATAAAATGTTAATTATAAAATTTATTCTATCTTAACATAATAATCATCTTTACTCGTATTCTTATTTAATTTTAAATATCTTTTTCACTAATATTTAACTATTCTACTTATTAATTCTATTAATGTTATATAGCAGGGATGGTCAACGTTTTGTTATCGGGAACGAGTCCTTATATAAACCAAGTAACACATGGGATCTGTGGATGATATTTTAGTAAAAGATGGAATATAAAACCAAAATTAATAATAAATATAAATAAAAAGTTGTAAAAATATAGGATTTTTGCCCATAAAGATGGCTTCTTATACATATATGGTCTGTGGCTGATATTAGTGATATTTTAGTAAAAGATGGAATATAAAACCAAAATTAATAATAAATATAGATAAAAAGTTGTAAAATATAGGATTTTTACCCATAAAGGTGGCTTCTCATACATGTATGGTCTGTGGCTGATATTAGTGATATTTTAGTAAAAGATGGAATATAAAACCAAAATTAATAATAAATATAGATAAAAAGTTGTAAAAATTTGGGTTTTTGACCCATAAAGGTGGCTTCTTATACATATGGACTGATTCATAACTGTTTATATTTTTTATTTGATAGGTATTTTTTTTACTTTTTAATCAGTATTTTTTTACATCAATGATCAGTATTTTATAAAATAAGTGTTTAGTAAATATGAATATTATGTCCAAGTGCGTTTATTATGTTTTCCAATGGTTACTATTTTTTTTTTTTTTTTTTGATTGTGTGTAATATTTTATAAGTAAAAAATCTGATGTGCCCAACACAAAACCTCCCGCTATTTAATTTTTATTGATTTAACTACATACCTACGTATTAACTAATGCTGCAAACTATATGTTCCATTGCATATATTTCTTTATTTGCTATTTTCTTTTTAAAATGTCACTACTATTAATTTGAAGTGATTAGTTTTATAACAGTGACATTTACCTGTCAGTTGTCATACAAATATGAACTGTGTAACAAAGGAATTGTGTTTATCTTAGGCCTAGAGATTTATAAAAAAAAATAATTTTTGAATTTATCTGTAAAATATATAGAAAAAATATAAATGTATACCTGTAGAAAATTCAATAATCTTTAATTTTCTTAATGACCTAAAATGCAAAAATGGCATTTAATGGTATTTTTTGAAGAAAAAGCATTATGAGCTTCAAGTAAAGTGCCATTTTAAGTTATCCGATTTACACCAAACTCTAATGGTTTCTTTCCATATTAGAATAGGGTCGAAATACAAGGTTTGAGCATTTTCTGAATGATAGTATTTGAGTTAGAGCGTGGACAAAATTCATACACATACACACATCATCGTGAAAATGTTAAAATTGGATTCTAAGGACCTTAAAACGTGGTCATTTACTAAAATCTCGATATGTGATTTTTAGCACGATCCCTATACCTCCCTTACCAAACACCAAAGGTAGCGGGAGGTAAAAATGAAAAAAAAATATTTAAAAAAAATTAAAAACGTTTTTGGCTTCCCCATATGAGACGGCTCTGGTTGAGGTACAGAAATAAAATAAAGTATAAACATGCACCTAAATAAGGAATATCCTCATACCAAGTTTCAAAGTTTTAGTATATGTAACTAGTACCCGAGATATTAATAAAAATGTGTCTACTGAGGTGCGCCTTCAAAGGGTTGTAACTCTGTAACGAAACGTTTACGGACATACCTTCATATAACATTTTTTACTCAATACGACTCAGTATTAAATGATCAGTAACTTATAATACCTTCACTTTAATATCTTTCTTCCGTATGAAAAAATTCTTTCTACGTCACTGTAGAACCGTGCTGTTAAACAGATTACAGATGTTACAAATAACATGTTTAGTAATGAGAATCTCACATAGCATAAAAGATTCAAGGCCAGATAATAGATAGAAGCTGTTTAGTAGGCCATTTTGGTGATGACACGTATTTGTCTTTCTGAATATGTTCGTGGGTTACTAGATATTGGAAAAATGATAAGTTTTTCAGTTTTCTTTTTATTATATAAATATTCGAGTTATTTATAGCCTGTTGTATCAATAAAGTTTAAATTTTAAGCTAGGTTTAAAAAATAAATGCGAATAGAAAATTTGATAGCAATATAATATAATTCATTTGACATTTCATTTCAACACAATATTACTAGTTTAAGCCGAATTTAATATTTACGTTACGTTGGTGCAACTATCCATTACGGAATATGGTGGGTCCACAACGAACAGAATGAGTAGTACGCGCAAACAGAATTCGCCAAGTGTGGACCTGTCTTCGAGCCGAACCGAACGCGCCTAATGTTTTCCGTAGTTGATCGGTAGACTAAAGCCTCAACTACACGTTGGCCGAGGTTAGGCTAATGAAAGCCAACGACGAGTTTATAGTAGACGCAAAGATATAAGAGCTAGGGGCGTGGAAACTACTCATAGCGGTTAAGTGTAGATTTGTATCTGTAGGGGGTCTTCTGACCTAGAGTACAGTAGTGGTAGCACACACTTTAGAATTCTATCAAAAGAGGCATTTGTTTTCGCTTTTCGCCACGAAGCGAAAATTTGGTAGCATGCGTGTCTCAAAATATTCGCCTGCAAGCGTATGACTCGACGCGAAAGTGTCAAAGTAACGTCATTATTTTGCCACAATTCTATTCAAAGCCAATCCACATATAATTTATACATTTATTATACACAACTGTCATAATATTTTTTATTTTAATAGTATAAAATCCAATAATTTCCGAATCAAAAAATGAATATAGAATTCTAAAGTGCATGCTACCAAGATTCGTAAAAGTAAAATCGTATTCACCTGCTTTCTATGATAGAATGAGCCTGTTTCACATTTTTCAAAAACTATTTTAAATGAAAGTTTATGGAATGATTTTCTTAGTAATAATTTTTATTTTAATAATTTTTTGTTATTTGTGGAAATAATTAAATAAAAAGATTGGCGTCCTGAAAAACTACCCCCCACTGCTGTGACGTAGAAGCACATACATTACATCATCAATAGCCAATAGAAAAATAGTTTTTCCATCACCTACGTTTATTCATATTATTTATATAAATAAACGTAGGCTAAAGTTTGTCACATGTTAATAACAAAATCTTTTAATTTGACATTTGACGCTGGCATTGCTCATTGTAAATGAATAATAAAGTAATAATGGCTAATTCAAATTACACTCAAGCTAAATCGGACAATTAACCGAAGGTCGATAGCTGGATGATGGCTGAATTTATATCAGAACGATTGTTTGCTGCTACCGAAATAAGAGGTGTTAAAGAGTTGAGGTAAAATAAAATATAATAACTGAATTTAATATATAAATTGATAATATATTTTACTTTTCGTGATTCTTATTTGACACTTGTTTGACAACTTTGACAATACACTTGACACCTTAGAACCGCTGAAGATGTATGTACTCTGACGTCACATTCTGTTTCAGATCACGTGACTTATTCATAATTTTATCCAAATTTCAAAAATTAATTGTAAAATATCTAAAGGATATTTCGTGATATTTTCAAATTTGAGGCTCTTTAAAGAACAATATCTTTTCAAATTTAATACTTAGAAGTCATATAAAAATTCTTGCAACAGCCCTATTCTAAAGTGCGTGCTACCACTACAGGCCCGTATTTAACAATAATCTCAGTAGAAATTTCTGCTAATTATAATTATACAAAATTAAATTTTAACCTAATCTTATTTTCTTGTATTTACTAAATATTAATAAC
This sequence comes from Ophonus ardosiacus, assembly GCA_943142095.1. Lineage (NCBI taxonomy): Eukaryota > Metazoa > Arthropoda > Insecta > Coleoptera > Carabidae > Ophonus > Ophonus ardosiacus. The sequence goes on along the minus strand of OW964827.1, from coordinate 31,031,691 downwards.
GTATGTCTCATAAGTTTTGGCACAAATTTCAACATTTTTTTTTTTTTTTGCAGAAAATAATGCTTTTACTTGAAGTGTTGTACTACATAATAATTAACAGTTTCATTAGCAACTAATTATAAACTTAAATTAAATAAAGAGGTCTGTGTTCTTCTACAAGGCGCAACTTTCTGCGAACTCCTATCATTAGGTTTTGGACGGCATTTAAATCTATTTCTCGGACTTTTCTATATACTCTGTGTCGAAGTTCCGCCTCATTTTCGGCTTTCCAGCCTCCATCGTAAACTTTACGAGATAAAAGAGCCCAAAAATCTTCTATGGGACAAGCCTGGGGAAGGTTAGGAGGATTGTCATCACACGGTTATTCGCAAAATGTACCCTTCTTAGATTACGGCAGCATATCGGGATTATGGCTAGTTGGTTGGCGGTATATTTTGGGGCTTTCCATTGTTTTCTGAATTTTTGACCATTCCGTGACAGTTCCCGGCATATGGTGTCCTTGGATGTTCAATACTGGCGTGCCAGTTTTCTTAATGAAGTACCAAGTCTGTTCTTCGCTCTTCTTACTAGTGCTTCGCCTCTTACTCTGGTAAAAATTCTAGGTCTTCCACTTTTTGGTAGGTTTACACAAAGAATACCTTGCTAAGCAATTGTCCGATAAATAATTCTTCGGGATATATGTTGATTTTCAAAAATTCGTAATATTTCGGCTTTAGGATATAATCTTTACATCCACTGATTTCTTCGCTTTTACTTATTGTTCTGTATCATTCATATAATAATAATAATAATAATAATAATAATAATAATAATAATAATTTTTTTTTTTCTCAGGTAGAGGCATCGACTGCTAAGTTCATTAGCCTATACTTCACTATACTTCAACTAAATTATATGTACTCGTTCTGGTTTCTAATTTGTAAGCCATATCTACATAAATGACTGAAAATATTGAGCTATCAAAGTTAAGATAAGATGTTAGACAACATTTTTGTTTCCATAGCAACTTGTGATTCTCTTGTTATTACTGATTTTATAGCATTTGAAATTTGTGCCAAAACTTATGAGACATACGTTATCCAAGGAAAATCGTCATAATAATTAAATACTAATAACATAGGAATACGTATTATATTAAATTCTTAACTGTGATTGGCTATTGCAAATGACTAATTAGTATTTAGGAAACTTATTTTAAGTATAAATATGAGTTATTTTTATAATTTTGTTAGTATTCCCGAATCTTTTGATTTAGCAGTACATTTGCAATCTAACAAAATGTGGAGAGCGTGGTCTGAATGTGAAGAAAATATTAACGATTCTTCTAGACCGCATTTAGTGGAAGTCAACAAATTATTTTAAACGTGTTGAATAAGTTCAGAGAAGAAGGAGAAATGAATATAATAAATAGAACAAGTGATCTATATAACTCAAGTGTCAATCTAAGCGAATACATTTGGGGTTGGGCTTGTATTGTTTACGATGATTTGAAACTTAGTTTCAATGAAAAATATTAATCATCCAATAATTTGTTGTAATGTTTGTTATTCAGAATATTTTAATATATATATATATGTATTATTCTTCGTAAATAAATATTCAAATTTATATGACACGCAGTATGAGGTAGCTCTTATATCTTTGCGTTCACTATACACCAACGTGTGGAAAGGCGGAAAGGCTTTTTGTCCAACTTTGTAGCGACTCGCATTGGCCACTCGCCATTTGCCGACGCTTGCCTCGGTGTCGGTTTTTCGTGCACGAGGGCACGAGTCAAAGGAACAAGAAACGTCTGACACTGGCTTGATGGTCTGGGCCAAATACTTGCCAACGTGTATATGTAAAATACCTTCGCCGACTCGCCTTGCTTTGCCTCGCCTGTATTTGTTTAATTGGTTTATTGGAGTTAGTTGGCCCAACGTGTAGATGAGGCTTACGACACAGTATAGGAAAGTAAGCAGTAGCGATACCTTTGATTATAAAATCTCGTACTAGTATTATAAAATCAATGGCGATATTCTGTGTCGGCACTTTTGATGTATGCTCCAACGGCCGCCATATTGTGAGAGGTGCATAAGCGGTAAATTTCAATACAATTTATTATTTGTTGAATTTCGAATATACTTGAATATTCTTAATACATTTTTTAAAAATGTACGCAATAACATATTGTTGAAAAATAAAGTACAAAATGTTTATTAAAATAAAATAATATAATTGATTTCATTTTACAATAAGAAACATAATGCATTTCATTAGAAAACAATAATTTTATTTTATAATTGTAGAAAAATCAATTTTGTTTTATGAAAATAAGGTAAAATAAATAACAAAATTAAGAAACCGTAATGCCGTATTATACTGCTTTAAAAATTATCCATGGAGCAAAATTATTTCCTTTCTATTATTTTCCGATTTGAAATTTTTATGAAATATAATAGATTTGTATTTTGAGGAAAACAAAAATAGCTAATTAGGTATTTCCCCGAAAGTACTACTTGCTGCATTCGAACAACTTTTCCCTGCACATTTGCTTCCTCCTCTTATCTTTTAGGAGGAAAATAAGTTTTCCATTTTATAAAAATTCAAAATAAAAAACAAAGAAAACTCAGTTCACAAACAATTCAAATAATAAAATATAGGTACGTATTTTAAACGGCATGAATCGAGTCGCTTGTAAATCGGGAAGGTGTGTGCCGTCCCATTGCGATGTATGGGACGGCAGGTCGAGTCGGCCTCGGCGGATTCACATCAATAAAAATTTATGTTGTAAGTTGTATTTTGAAATTCAGCAAAAATATTTAAGGTACAAATTTAAATCTGGTTAAGTATTTTACCACGAAAATATTTACCTTGTGTGTTGTATGGCCGAATCCATGTGTGCATGTAGTTAACCTCTCCTTGAATGAAATTGCTTGTCTAACGTTTGTATTCTTTTTCATAATTTTTGGTCCAATCAAATTAAGAAGAACTTCAAAATCTGCTAGAAAAAGATGTGTTGTCCTGTAACGCGTTTTGTACTCACTCTCTTTGTGCGATGTAAATAATCCGATATAATTATGAATAATGTACATTTCTTTTTTAAAAAATAAGACATGATCAATCACGGGTGTATACTCAACGCCCGAATATTTAAAATCAGAACATGCATGTAGACTATGCACAGAATTATTCAAATCCCGAATATTCAAAAATAGAATCACACATTGTCCGAAAGCCAATCAACAAAATCACGCAAGTAAACCAAACCTATCCTAACGTGAGCTTCGCTTGGCCACACCCACGTGTTCGGTTTTTGAATGATTCGAGTGAAGCACTTTCTGTCGACCCGAGATTATGTTTTTGAATATTCGGGATTTGATTGATTCTGTGTATGCATCTTCTGGTTTTGAATATTCGGGCGTTGAATGGTTTCCCATCAATCACTCAAAAACATAGGTATTTACGTAGTAAAATTAAACAAAACTACAGATGCACTCAGAATCAAGGCCACATTAACACTACTATGCGACGCAAATCTCTTTCGTCACGAAATTATTTGTATGCATTTTTATGCGGCGCACAGTCCACGCTACCAAAAATTTCGACGAACCCGAGCATATATGTATCAATACAAAGCACAACGTAAATTTTTAATAATGTGGATCCGGCTTAAACTTGACAAAATGCCACCTCGAGTGTTTGTAGCCTAAATTGAAGTTATTCAAATGGAATTATTGTTCGCCTAATCATTCAGTCAACGGGAATTCGCACCGTTCGTTCTGATCGTAATAATGGTTGAAAATATATACTATCACATCTCTGTCCGCGTCGTGTCTTTTAATTTGAAATATATATTACGTATTGAAAATGGAGTTGAAACGGAAAGCCAAACGATCTTAAGTGCAATTTTGTATCAAATATAGTTACGACTAATTTTGTTAATTAAGACTGGAAGTCATTCATGAATTTTTTTAAATGAATGCGATGTAGATATAATCTTTACATCCACTGATTTCTTCGCTTTTACTTATTGTTCTGTATCATTCATATAATAATAATAATAATAATAATAATAATAATAATTTTTTTTTTTCTCAGGTAGAGGCATCGACTGCTAAGTTCATTAGCCTATACTTCACTATACTTCAAGTATTATTAACTTACCTATTATTTTTAGACACTTTAAAACTTAATATTACTATTTTTTGCAGACATACACAAATACTTAAAATATTATTATTTTTTACACGTTATAAACGCTTTAAAATATCATATACTGTCCTTAGACTTGCAACCATCCTGAAACACACATGGAGATAATATATCCAAACAGGAACACAACAACAACGAATAACTAAGCTAGGAAATATACGAAATAGGGACCGTTGCAAACAAACAAAGCAGAAGTATACGAGTGGTAGAATCCCACGTTAAAAAATCACCCAACACGATACCCAGCCCAAAAGTTGGGGAGTCCAATGGACGTAAAACTACCTTTACGTTAAACGTTTTGTCCGTTGATTAGATGGCACCTCGGTGCGTCTCTAATCTGCGTCGTGCCCTGAGCAGGGCCGACTGCTAGTGTGAATGTCCAAAAAACCTCTGGCTGGGTAGGCCTGGCGTATCCAGGATTCAGTACTACGGGGTAGTCAGCTCGGCCAGAGTGTCAAGTCAAGTCAAGTCAAGTTATAAACGCTTTAAAATATATCACAGACAATATCACAATACGTTTAATGCCCGTCGGCAATGTCATGTATTAAAAGGTATTTGCCCATAAACAGAACATAATTAAAAGAAAATAAATAAATTAATTAACACATAGTAACAGACTCAGTTAAAAGAATAAATAACTCTCAAAGTCCTTGCTCATATTTTACAGTACAGATCGCAGGCTTTAAGGAAGTTAATTACTTCCTTAATCTTCCCATGATCTGTCAACATATCTTTGATATTGTCACCCGAGTGGATTAACTGCTCTACCGGTCTTAAAGAGGGGCACGTGACAAGAACATGCGGTACAGTCACAGGGACATGACAATCTTCACAGAAAGGCTGAGCTTTACGAGTGAGTCTGTACCGATGTATGTGTAAGGCCAGTGTGGCGTAGTCGCAACCGGTGGACTTTTACTTGGTCTTGTCTGGACAGATCAAGGGGTAGCAGAGTATGTCCTACCAAAGGCTTGACTCGGCGTAGGTGATTATCCACCCTATCCCAGTCTTGTTGCCATAAGACGGACAACTTTTTGTACGCTGCATTTCTAGCATCGGTATACTTAATGGTCTGTACATCTACTGTGTCTCCTTCGGCGGCACTACGAGCCGCTTCATCCGTTAGCTCATTCCTTCTTATTCCAACGTGACTTGGAATTCACAGAAACCTGGCATGTTTACCCATGTCAGACAGATGTTTTATCTGTGATAAGATCATCTGATAGACAGGATCCGTTGTGGAATGGTCGGTAATGGCGGTCAACACACTGAGGGAGTCACTAGCGATGAGAAACTGCAGCCTATCGCGTTCAAGATCACAGTAGAGTAACACTTGCCACAACGGTAAGCCTCGGTAGTGTATACCGATGCATTGCAATGCAGTGCGCAATATTGTTAATAACAACTGCCGAACCAATGCCTTGGTTAGTTCTGGACCCATCTGTGAAGATAATCTTCCCTTCCGAGTAAACACTAACGAGTTCGAGAAACTTCTGAGTGATGAATACAGGTGGTAGAGACTGTTTTTCGTGCTGGGGAACATCCAGTATGACTTTAGCTGGGGGGATAAGCCATGGAGGGTTTTCAATAAACCCGATTGGCATTACCTGCGGCAGAGAGTACTCACAGTACACACAGAAGTTCTCTTGATCGGACACACAATGGTTTCGATAAAGCCTGCGATCTGAACTCTTTGTTAAAAGGATCTTAAAGTTTCTATGGTTGTACTGCGCCCACATTTTACATATATATGCAAGTATGAGCTTTTTTCGTCTAATTCCTAGAGGTGCTAGTCCGGATTCAAAACAGAGATTTCCTGTAGGCGCGGAAGGGAAGGCATCGATGCAGTATCGGATGCCGGCGTGGTGGATGGGATCTAGCAACCTCAAGGTAGATCTAGCAGCAGATGCAAAAACAATACAACCATAGTCGATCTTGGAGAGTACTAAGGCCTGGTACACTCTAAGTAGTGTCTGAGGCTCTGCGGTCCATCTAGTACCGGCAAGGACTTTGAGACAGTTCAAAGATTGCGAGCATTTTATTTTCAGTTCTGTTAGGTAAGTTTTCCAGGTTAGCCTCGGGTCAAAAATGAACCCAAGGAATCTAACCCTGCCCCTACACCTAACAGTATCGTTTCTCAAATACAACATGGACGATGAAGCCTGCAAAAGTGCATGCATTGTGTCTTCGAAGTGGAAAACAAATCCGGTGCAATGTATGGTTGATGTCTCCCATTTTCTTTTGCACGACAGAAAACGGTAAGATCATCAACGTACATGCAAATACCTACAGCGTTGCTGAGGCCGGATATAAGATCGTTGACCGCAATAAGGAAGAGAGTGACGTTCAGGGTAGAAACTTGTGGTATCCCGTTCTCCAGTGTCCTACTGGAGGATAGAACGGTACCAATTCTAACCCTGAATGTTCGCCCCCGAAGGAAGGTACTTATAAATTGGGGTAGATTACCCCTAAATCTCCATGCATGCATCTTTTGTAGAATTTGATATCGCCACGTCATGTCGTATGCTTTTCCGAGATCAAAAAAGACTGCAACCAAATGGTCGCTGTTCTTAAAAGCCGTGTGTACTTCGTGTTCTAGGTACACTAGTTGGTCGGTTGTAGACTGGTATTTCCGGAAACCGGCTTGGTGCTCGTTTAGTAGACCACGGGTTTCGAGACACCAAACCAACCGGTTATTAACCATCCGTTCCAAAAGTTTTCCTAGACACGATGTAAGGCTGATAGGCTTATAATTTGAAGCCAGAAGCGGGTCTTTCTCTATCTTTGGGGTCGGCACAATAAGTGCTTCCTTCCAAACGGTAGGGTAGTTTTCCTCGAGCCATAACTTATTAAATACCGAAAGCAAGGAGTTTCTGAACGGAGTCAGGTGTTTCAGCATCTCGCTGGATATGTTATCGTGCCCTGGGGATGAAGAGGTCACATTATAAATTGCAGAGGTTAATTCTGCCGGCGTAAAAGGGTCATTCTAGGCTTCGGGAAAATGTATGTTGAAGTCTAACGGTAATTCCTTTTCGGCCTTTGTCGACAAAAAAGCCTTGTTCATAGTTTTGAGAAATGCTAGTAGTCTCAAACTGATCTCCAACCAGCTCTGCAATTATATTCGCGTCAGTAGTAATGCTCTCTTCATCCCGTTTCAGATGGGATAACGGAGGTGAATAACTTAGACCCAAGATGCGTCTCACTCGTTTCCAACACTCTTAGGCAGTTGTCTCTGACGAGATGCCAGAAACGTATGCGTTCCATGAATCTCGGTTGCTTTCTAGTATTTTTTTGCGAGTTGCTGCTCTGGCTCCTTTAAAGGCTATTAAGTTAGCCTCTGTTGGATGCCTTTTTGAACTTATTAAAAGCAGCTTTTTTAGTTCGTACTGCGAGTTGTACCTCTGCATTCCATCAGGGTATTCTACGTTTGTAGATACCCGGTTTGGTAGAAGGAATGGACTCTTGTGCTGCTTTTAATAAGTTGTAGGATAAATCTATTATTTCTTTTTGAATATTATTATCGGGGTCTGGTGTTTTTAAAACGGCTTCAAAATCTGGCTAGTTCGCTCTGTGAAAGAGCCACTTAGCCTGACGAACCTGCTTGGTGGTGGGGTTGTTCGTAGTAATCACTATCAGGAAGTGATCGCTGTCGTACAGGTCGCTTAATGCTCTCCAAGAGAGTCTACTCGACAGTCGGGATGACGCGATAGTCAGGTCAATGCGGGAGAAATTCATTGACCTAGCATTGAAATAGGTAGGTGAACCATCATTTAGCAGCACGAGTTCATTGCCTTGAAGAAGATTCTCTATGATCCGACCTCTTGGGTCTCTGTGGTCACACCCGCAGAGCCCATTGTGAGCATTGAAATCTCTAAGTAATATGAACGGCGTTGGTAGTTGTTCTACCACATGCCATTTTTGTCGTCCAAATCCCAGTGTGCTTCTGGTAAGTAGATATTATATACCGTAAGGACAACTGGGAAGGACATGCGAATTGCCACTACGTGGAGATTCGTGTCAATTTGGACTTGCTCGTATTTGACATGGTCCCATAAAATGATGGCTACTCCACTTCGAACCCTGATGTTTGGTTCCATATCTCTATCGAATAGTTGTTGAGTGAATAAACTTGACCAGGTCTAAAGCGTGTCTCTTGAAGACACGTACATAACAGGTTGAATTCCGTCAACAGCATCTTCAATTGCAGTAATGATAGTGCTGTCAAGAATCGGAAAAATTTGGAACCGGGTACCCGGTTCCAAAACTATCCGGGTACCCGGGTAGTGGAACCGATCTTCGGTAACGAGTAATGGAACCGGTCGTCGGTTCCGGTTCCGGGTAATGGAACCGATCTACGGTTCCGGTTCCGGGTAATGGAACCGATCTTCGGTTCCAGTTCCGAGTAATAGAACCGATCTTCGGTTCCGGTTCCAGGAATAGAACTTCAGATTCGGGTTATGGAATCAATGATATTCAATTATAATTTTAAATTAGCCTCGCTATTTCTGAGAAATAAACAGATTTTCTGTTTTATTTGAGAAATATTATTGAATGATATTAATTTTTTTATGCAACTTACACTTTCAGTTTCATATTATATTTTCATTTAATATGGTTTATTACAGTAGCTTGACCTTGAGTGATGTTCTAAGATATTGGTACCCAGCTACATAATGACAATAGTGACCATAAAATGAAGGGACAAAGCAATAAATATTTCCTACAATTTCAATGAGCTACTTATACATTCTGCTTTAATCTTTACATTTTGATCTCTCACTTTTGTAATATAAAGGAATATTATTTCTTAACTTCAGTTCGATTAAATACAATCAATATAGCCATTTAATATTTTGTTTGTTTATGTAAAAATTTTAAATCCATCATTTTTGTTTAATAGACAATTATATGTTTTGTTTATATGTATCATTTTCTTTACTGCAAATTCACACCAAAGAGTCAGGTAGAGAAATGGGAAAATTCCGTGGTAAAAGTGGAAATACATGATAATGTATATAAATACAAATTACACATATCAGAACATAAAATTTTTAATAAAAGTTTTTCCTTAAAGTAATAATTTATAATTCATAATTGTCAAAAATTTTCATATTATATGCACGTGTTTTATTTTGCAAATTTATTATTCAATTTTCTTAAAAATATGCAAGAATGCACTTAGTATGCACTTTACATATATTCCGACCTATATTCAAGACAATCTGTTCGGGTTCCATAACCGAGAACCGATGAATTTCGGTTCCAGGACCGGGAACCGATGAGATTCGATTCCAGAACCGAGAACCGATGAGTTTCGGTTCCAGAACCGAGAATCGGGTAGTTTCGGTTCCAGAACCGAGAACTGGGTAGTTTCGGTTCCAGAACCGGGTAATTTCTGTTCCAGAACCGAGAACCGGGTAGTCTTGGAATCGGAATCGAGAACCGGGTAGTTACAAATTCAAATAACCGGGTACCCGGGTAATTTTGGAACCGTAACCGAACCGAACCGGAACCGGTTCCCACCACTAGTAATGAAACATGCAACCCTTGATATTCCACTGGATTATCTTACCCATAAAGATATGAAATAATAATAGACCTATCCCTCTTCCTTCGGCTTCCGGGGCTTGCCAAGAGGCCAGCCTTTACCTCTCTTCTTTCTAGGAGGTTGAGAGGTTAGTGAGGGGGCGGAATAAACCGAGGCGTCTCCCTCGGAAGATGCCCCTTCCTCCTCTTCATTTCTCATTCGTTTTTCCGACACCTCAAATGGTCTCGGACTGTTTTCCATTCGGGGAAGAACCCGTGGTACTCTCGCCACGGGTTGAATAAAACTGTCTTTGGTAACAAAGACAGTTTTTAAAGCTGTTACCAATTGTGGTAGCAGCCCTTTAACAATTGCCGTCGTCTCTGTCTTAGCAGTTTTAACCGTTTCAATAAACAGGCCATCCCTCGTCTTTCGCACTGTTTTGACGTTACCGATCAAACCAAATAAAAGTTTTTGTAAAACAAAAGGACTCTCCTTATCAAATGATCCACTTAAATTTTTAACGACCATGAACCGGGGTACTACCACCTTTTCCTGTTTCGCGTTCACTGCTGTCTATTTTTTCGTTTGTATCCCCATTTTATTGATGGCTACGTTCCTCGAGGAATTAGATCTAGTCGCTGCCTTTGTAGCGCTGACACCGGAGCCAGTTTTGTTCCCAGATTGGAAACCATTGTTTGGTATCGGGGTTTTCTCCCTGGAAGTTTTTACCGTCCCTCTTGACATGCCGTTTTTACCGGCCGGCTTGCCGCTGTTTAGTTCCCCCTCTTTGACCATAATTTATGTTGGTTGTCCAGCTCATCGTGTGAGAAGAAGCGGGTCGAAGAAAAGTTGGGAACGGGTATACCCTTAGACCACATGTCTTACCCCAGTTCCCTGAGGCCCAACTTATGTCCGTTTAATCGGCCCCGGAATACACGGACGGGCCGGACTCGCTCGGCGCAGAAGGGGTTCCGACACCCCAACTCAACTCATCCTTCCCGATCAGGGACCGAAGTGGCTGGCTCCTGACTCCTGCACCATCCACGTTTCGGTAGTGCTAGGCACACAACAATCCTTCCACTCTGAAGCCGCAGGGGGACTAACCAACTTGAACCCAACCTTTCGGCGACAGAGTTTCCGGGTACTGCCCACGCTTCCGCTACAGTGCCAATCGTCATGTCCAGTAACATAGCAATAGTCGAAAACCAATAAGGCAGGTTTGGGGCCCTTTAGTTTCACTCTCTGCTGACGACAGAGGGTTACTCAGCCCCCACCCCCCACCACAACAAAGTGGGCCCACGGGAGGGAATAATAATAATAATAATAATAATAGTAATAATAATTATAATAATAATAATTATAATAATAATAATTATAATAATAATTATTATAATAATAATTATAATAATAATAAATAATAATTATTATAATTATAATTATAATAATAATAAAAACACTAAATACTACCGTCAAATCAGAATCCATTATTCACTACGAATGCTTCAAGCACGTTGGAAACCCAATAATTCGGCGAGTCTACTAAATGCAACGAGCTTCTGTTCAGACTAATCTGATCTAGCGCGTTCAATTCGTTCTGTTCGTTCGGACTGAAATGTGCAAGTGTAGCTGTAGACCTACCATAGGTTCTACACAGTCATTCAGAATGACTGAAGATTCCGCCTCGTTTTGATTTTTTGTTTGCCGCATCGTTGTGATAGTGAAATATGATTGAAAGATTGCATTGGCGTACAGTGAATTTTTGAAAGGGGGTAAAAATAAATGTATTCAGGATATTTAGAGTAGAATCAATTTATTAATAAAAATATGCTTCTAAAATTAACTTGTGATGTTCTTCCATAAACACTATTTTAAAATAGCGATTTGAATAAATAACAGTTTAATTTTAAAAGATAAAAGAACTGTATGTCAAAAAAATTAAAATATAGGCTACAGGGAAAATTAAATGGCAGAAAACTTACGTCATCGACCTGAAAAAATCCTTATACAATGAAATATAACTTGTAGAAATGATTTATTTTTAAATACAGAATAAAAAAATACTAGTATTAAGAAACGTATATACTGATGAAATTTACAAGCATTTCCAAGTCAATCTCTATTCCTTTTACGGAATATAAAATTATTTGAAATAATTGTAGTTGATTTTTATACACGTTGGCATGACAATGTTTACATTAAAATTTATATCGATCGAATATCGATCCTGTCACTATTGTCACTTGGTTGTCAGTTTTCTCTGCGTTAAGTATTTGTGACTTGTCGTAGAGTATTACGTGTCTGTTTTAATAAGTAATATACTATAATACATCCATACATAATGCCCAAAGCTTTAACAAAGCAATTTCAGAAACTAACCATGAATGTTGTGAACTATTTCGAACGGAATTGTTCAACGGTGGGCCATTAATTCTGTTAAAAGCCATTCGAAAGGTATTTTGTTCAAATATTTCTTTTGATATCAATATTTAATTAAATTATGTATTTTTAGAGAGCAAAAGATGCCCTGCAAATAAGCAAATCTTGAAAAGAAGATATGGGGCCCGTATTAGAATGACAGTTAGTAATTATGTACATTACTTAAAAATGTTATAAATTTTAATTCAAAATTTCAATATTTTCTAAGTTCACCTGGTTTTATTTTCATAAATTTTAAAAAAATTCCAATACTTTTGCACTTTTTTAGGAAAATACCTGGTTTCTTTGTCATCAGAAGTGTGGACTTTACTTGGCGAGTTTAATAAATCACATGAAATTGGAAACTCAGTAAATTTGGAATGAAAAATAATGACATTTGACATCTATGTTATGTACGATTACTAGCTGTCATTCTGTCACAGGTCCCCCATATCTGCTTGTCAAGAAAGACTAACAATGTCACATTACTGCTCGCGCCTTATAATTTAGTATCCCATGCAGACGTTGTAGTATATGACGTCACTACTTTAGAGATATTTTTTGATGAAGTCTTGTCTTTTCATTTCTACCATATCCAGCCAATCAAACGGTTTACGTTATAAATGCAATATCACTAGACACAATGACGTCATGTGTTAAAAAGTTTACAATAGCATGTAGGTAAAATGATTAAAATATAATCTGCGGGTTGCCTTCATAAATCCAAATATTTCCTAAAAACGTAACACATCTATTATCATTTTTTCCAAAATCCAATTTTATTTGAAATTTTCTAAAGGATACTCCGTCCACCGTTATAAATACTTCATTCTCGTAGTATATGCAACAGACTACCTAATATTATGTGAGATCCTTAAAAAAATTCAGAATACTGCATAATTAATAGCAGAGAATTTCTCACGGCTTCTGCACATTCCGTATAGCAACTTCAGTGAAACTGTCAATTTCAATCACAGGGCTTAATTTTGGATTCATTTTCTTCAGTGATTGCATTAGAATGCAGTTTTTCTTTCTAGTCGACATTTTGCTAACATTACCTTACTCAAATGTAATGCGTTTGTCACACGCTGTACAAATAGATTTAATTTTCAAATTATTACTAATAAATAGAACAAAATATTACCTCAATAAAACAGTTCAGTGTAAGTAAGGGCCCACCATTCTATTTTTCATTTTCAAAATAAATTAACTACAAGCTCTTGAATTTGACATGATATAGCATTTGACATTTTGTCAATGAACAACGAAACAAACAAAAAAAACAAAATGAAATCACAATACAAAAAATGAAAAGTATAATGTAGACATACAGGGTGTATCACGGAAAGTGAAACATAGGCGTTTAACATGGAAATTTAGTTTTTCCGTGCGCATTGCTTCTCTAATTATTTTAGAGAAAAAAATTCAAATGGATGTTGTAAAGCAAAAATTTCTACATATATATATATATATATATATATATATATATATATATATATATATCTTCTTAAGCTTTTCCCTAAGGGGTCGCTATTCTTTATTTTCTTTCTCCATTCATTTCTATTTTGCGTGTCGTCCACAGTTAGTCCCTTCTCTCTCATGTCTTCCGTAATACAATCCCTCTATTTTCTTTTTGGTCTCCCTCTGTTTCTTCTACCCTCTACTACTAAGTTGCTCATTCTTTTTCCAATATATTCTTCATCTCTCCTCATGACATGCCCATACCAATGCAAACGCCTCTCCTGTATCTTTCTTGAAACTTCTATCACTCGTGCCATTTCCCTTATACTCTCATTCCTTATCCTATCTTTTCTTGTCTTTCCCAACATCCATCTCAACATCCTCATCTCTGCCACATTCATTTTCTTTTCATTTATTTTCTTTAATTTCTACATCCGAATCAATAAAAAAAATCATTTTGGCTACTTTATAACTGCAGAAATAAAATTTGAAAATTCACGGAATTACAATAGTATTAGCCATGGAATTAGAAACAAGAGACGAGCAAAAGCGTAACGTTTTATTACGTCAGTGTCAGAATAATGATTGTGAAAATAAACATTCTATTCACAATCATTATAGTAATATACAGATTCCTAACCTTTTGGAGGTTGGAAAATACGTCATTCCTAACTTTAATGACAATCTCTTAGGTTGAAATAACAAATTTCACTTCCATCTCTTGGGTTGGAAATGTTTATGTAGGGGTTGCCTAGCAATATTGCCGTAGATCCCCATAATTAAGTAGGCTAAACAAATTTTAAGACAGCTGTCAAAATATTAATAAAATTAAAGGTTATAATTCATTGATTTATTTTGAAAATTATTGATTTAAAATGAGGATGATTGTGAATAAAATAGTATACATAACCTCGGTGGGAGTTTCATAACAGCCTCGCGCATTATCTGAGCTCGAGGCTTCGCCTCTCGGTAATATACAGAAGCCCTCGGCTGTAATGAAACATCTCCCACCTCGGATGTAATATACTATTACGTAATAAATATTAATTTTCTAAATAGAAATTTAATAATAATAATAATAATAATAATAATAATAAATCAAAATGTTTATATATATTGTTTAAGATTAATAAAATAAAATAACACTAACCATTAATTAATGTACCAAATTAAATTCAATATAAACAATAAACTAAAAACATTCTTAAATTATAATAGATGTTCAAACAATCATCCGTTTTGTGCTAAACAATAACCCAATCTGTTGTAGAAACTTTGTCGAACATTACTTAATTTTCTATTATTTACTTTTTAACATTCTTGTGTTATAGCATTTTTAAGTTCTTCTACATTTTGGTGTCTTTTTTATAAACGTTAGTTTTTAAATGACCCCACAAAAAAAATCGCACGGAGTTGAATGCGACCGTGCTGGCCAGTTAATTGGTCTACTTCGTCCTATCCAGCTTTCAGGAAATGTTCAGTTAAGATATTCTACAATTTCTCTTGTGCTATGTGCAAGGCAGCTATCATGTTGGAACCACACATTTTCATTATTTGTTTCGGCAATTTCTGGCCCAAGAACATTCATTAATAAATTCATATATGACTCCGAATTTATTCTTTTAATGAAGAACGGGCCAATGATTTTATCTCCCAAAATTCCTGCCCATACATTTACAGTTTGTAGATATTGTGCCCGAGACTATAATATTATGTGGATTATTTTGGAACCAATATCGGTAATTATGACCGTTGGGTTCGCCATTCATGGTAAATGTACATTCATCTGTGAATAAAATATTGCTTAAAAAGTCTCTATCATAATTTGACTTCTCTATCATTATTTCACAGAATGATGCAAGCAGTTCAAAATCTCATTCCAAAATATGTTGATGATTTTGAAATTTCAAAGAATGTATTTATGTTTTTTAAGAATTCTATGAACTGTCGTAAAATGAACATTCAGTTCCCTGGAAATTTCTCTCACACATTGTTTGCTCCAGTTCTATAAAGCAAGAACATTTTCTTCATTTTCATCGTTATTTTCTTCTTTTTTTTGAAATTAAGTGTGCCTGTCTTCTCAAACTTGGCAATAAATCGTTGAATAGTAGAATAGAATAGAATAAGACAATCCCGGAATATCATGATTTTGCCAAATAGCACTAACACTAATAGAATAATGTCATTTAATTATTTGTAACTTTTCTTCATTTAAATAATTATTCATTTTTGAAAATGATTAACTCTAATATTGATTTATCACAATTTGTTAAAATAAATAGTAATAATTTCACGTATTTTACACTTTCGCTTTTATTATTGCATATATACTTGTTCCTGTTCCTACTTGTACTTGCTGGATACGATAAAATAAATTTCACGTATAAAACATTGCGCTTTTGTTCGTCTCTTGTTGCTAATTCCATGGCTAATACTATTAAATTGTAATTCCGCGAATTTCCAAATTGTATTTCTGCAGTTATGAAGTAGCAAAAATATTTTTTTTATTGATTCTTTAAACGTAAAGAGAACATTAAAATTTATTAACGAAAAAGGTGTACAAATTCTTAGCAGAAAATAATTACAGAAATTACGAAAAGTAAAGCTAATTATCCGTATCCCTGGATGGCTTACACTCCTCCCTGTGAACGCCAATAGTCTGGAAAAGATAACAATAGATGAGTACACTCCCTCTTTCAGTGAGTACCTAGGATCAACGTAAATACTTAAAGACCTCAGCCCAATATTGGGATTGGGATAGGATTAGGTACCAGTCCCA
The DNA here is from genome assembly GCA_943142095.1 of Ophonus ardosiacus. Lineage (NCBI taxonomy): Eukaryota > Metazoa > Arthropoda > Insecta > Coleoptera > Carabidae > Ophonus > Ophonus ardosiacus. Next base: position 31,015,318 of record OW964827.1, on the reverse strand, counting down.
GCCGCACTGTAAACTCTTCCTCAGACCGCAAGCAAGGGTATAGCTGAACCGCAGAACGGCTCTTTCTCAACACAGCAGCGTGAGGGCACTCAGTCTCAGATTCGCAGAGAATGAGATAGTCCCAGCCACGCTGTAGACTCTTCCTCAGTCCGCAGGTAAGGGTACAGCTTAACGCTTAACCGCAGAACAGCTCTTTTCAACACCGCAGCGTGAGAGCAACCACATATAATAACTACAAAACCATAGCACTCACCGTTACACAAAAAGAAGTACATGCGCCAACTTTAATTTGCTGTCGCTTCGAAATCATTAGTACAACTGACAGATAATTAACGAACAGTCATGTAATATATATATATATACGATCATGTAATTCTACTTAAAGCTGAAATTAAAAATTAAAGAGGGAAATAAATAAACATAATACTTGCATAATTCAAAATGGCGCTAACAGTTCGGCTATCCTGACTCTCTTCGCGTCCTCGCGAACTAATCTGCGACACCGTGTACATCATCATCGGACTCGCTTAATCACTCGATAAATTAGAAATCAGACAGTGCTTGTGGTGCAACATACGGTTTCATGCGGTCTACAGCTATTACATTACTGTACTTTGCTCGTTGGCTTAGTTTTGATCCGGGTAACTCCTCCACTAAATATCGGTCATTAGGTAAAACTTTCTTTATTTGAAATGGCCCATCGTACGGAGCTAAAAGTTTCCTACTGGTACCTTCAGATGCTATTAATAAGTACTAAATCGTCCATTTTGTAGGTTCGCCCCACAGTCCTATATTTATTGTATCTGTCTTTTACCTGTTGTTTAACAGGTGTTGTGCAACCTCTTCTCTAACATCTTTCATATTTCTTATTACTGGTCGTTCTGGTTGAATTTCTGTGCTTAACATTGCATCTATATTGGGCCTGGGTCGAAAGCCAAATAAGAGTTCGCTTGGGGTTTTCTTTGTTGACGAATTTACCACATTATTGAGGGAAAATTGTATGTCAATAATCTTTTTGTCCCATTTTGTATCTTCTTACCCTGACGTAGCTAGTGCACACAAAACTGTAGCATTCACTCTCTCGCATTGTCCATTTGCCCGCGGTGTAGCCACAGCAGTCAGACTATGTTTGCATTGCATCCGTTTTGCGTGCAGAATTCCCTAAATTTCTTTGCTGTGAATGCCGTTCCTCTGTCTGATATAATTCGAGTTGGTGACCTAAAAGTCTTAAAAATGTATTGTAAGAATTTGATTACATTTCTTGTCTTCGTGTCTCGCACTGCTTTTAAATGTACAAATTTAGTGAAAGCTTCAACTACTACAATGATGTATGAATTTCCTGAAGTTGTTTTAATGAAAGGGCCTAGGTGGTCAATGTGTAGTGTATGATAGGGTACAGCCACTTTCTCGATAGGATGAAGTAAACCTGGCTGTTTTCCTCTAGGTTGTTTATGGTATAAACAGTTTAAACAACAAATGATGTACTTCTTCACATAACTTCGCTTACCTGGAAACCAATAAGTCTCGCTGATTTTCTGTAAAGTTTTATCTAAACCGAAATGACCAAAATCATCGTGACATGCTTTGACAATTTGATATCTCTGTCCCTTTGGTACGACCCACTGTATTCCTGTGGCAGTAATACGATACACTCGCCCATCACGTAAACAATAGTCTTTATATATCTGTCGTTCATATTCAGTTTCCGGTGACTTACTGAGGATATCTGTTATTAATTTCAATTTTTCAGCAGTTAACTGTCCTGCTAAGATCCAGTCATCTGCTTCTATCCTTAGTACACATTCTCCAGACTCAAACTCATTTTCTTCGCAACGCATTATAGTCAGTTACTAGCTTAAATTGGATTCCAAGCAAGTAAACTAGAAATTTATTCAGAGTTTCCACCACAGCTAATGTTTCCAATTCGTAAGAGTGATATTTCCGCTGATGATGTTTGACGACTAAAGAATGCCACAGGGTGAAGTTCGCCATTATTTTGCTTTTGAAGTAAAATATCGCCCAATCCTATTTTGCTGGCATCTGTATGTACCTCCGTTTCGGAGTTAGGATTGTACAGTGAAAGTAAGGGTCTCTCCGTCAAACTCCTTTTTAAAATATCGAACGATATTTGTTGTACCTCTTTCCAAATCCATGGCGAATCTTTTTTTGTTAGAATAGTGATTGGTTGTGCAATCCTGGTGTAATTCTTAATAAAAGGCCGAAAATAACAGGTGTAGTGAGTCCCAAAAATTGGCCCACTTGGTGAACGTTGATAGGAGCCGGGAATGCTTGTACCGCTTTAATTTTCTCTACACCGGGCCGAACTCCACCTCTATTCCAAAACCTAGATAAGTGATGGAACTTTGAAATAAATGGCATTTCTTGATGTTCAACGTCAGGTCATTATTACGAAAAATTTCGAATAAAATCGTTAATCTTTCTATTCCTTCCTCGAAAGTAGAACTAGGGCAGATTATATCGTCCAAGTAAGCCATAGTAATGGTATTGCGGCACGATCCTAAAACCTTGTTTATTAATCTCTGAAAAATAGACGGTGCGTTAGTTAATCCGAACGGTAAACGATTAAACTCGTACTGTCCATCCGGCGTGACAAAAGCTGTTTTATGTTTAGCATGTTCTGCTATTGGTATCTGGTGGTGGTAAAATAGTTTGTTCCCTGGAGCCGATGTAACAGATCGTCTATCCTTGGTAATGGGTATCTATCCTTCACAGTTACCTTATTTAACGCTCTATAGTCAATGCACATACGGATCTCCCCATTTTTCTTCTTGGCGAGTAATATACGCGCAGAAAAAGGTGAATTGGATTCTCTGATGACATCGGCGTCCAAAAGTTCTTGGATGTGTCCTTGTATTTCCTTCTCTCGTGCACAGACAGACGGTAGAGTCGGTAAATAATTGGTATATTGTCCTTCAAAATGATGTCAGTTTCTAGAGCTTTCGTTCCTTTTATTTCCCTTACATTTCTGGCAAAACAGTCTCTATACTTTTTCAACAGAGTAATTAATATTCTTCGTTGTTCCATGTTAACATCATCCCCTAAATTCAAATCTTCAGTTGTAAATTTATTATCCTGTTTAATTTCTAATATTTCTTTGGCCTCTGGTACGCACTTCCATCCGCGAGCTAAAATCTTATCCTTTTGGATCGATAAATCTGTATTCGAAAGATTTACTACGGGAATTATACAACCTAATCCTTCATTGACATCTGTAACTGTTCTCGGGATCATGTGTTCTTGTCCTTCTGCTGCGCGCATACTTAAGTCAATAAAGAATTCTCCTTTTTCATCTGCATTACAAAATATGTGACCGACATATCCTGGGGGAATAACCGAGGACTCCTTAGGTTTAAAATTTATCTTTTCCTTTCTTGTTTCCGTAACTATATCTAGTACGAAATTATTATTCTTTACTACTCTCAATTTGTCTGAGTCTTTAAGGATTAGGACTTCAGGTGATTCTGTAAATGGCTGTCCTACATTCATCGTAACTTATTGCACACAATCTGGCACGTTATATGTCAACTTGTGCTTCGACTTCATCGATTTTTAATATTTCTTCGCCTGTTCTTCCTAGAGTTTCCACATGTCCATTACCAAATCCTCGTAGAGTGATTATCTTGTTTTTATCGAAGATTCATATTTCTTGCAACCGATTCTTTCATTGTTATACAAGATGACCCCATATCCACGTTGTTGTGCTGGTTCACCGCGTGATTGCGGAAATCTATTTCCTTGGCCCTCATTCCTACGTCGCTTTCCACATTCATATGCCTTGTGTCCTATTTGATTACACGTAAAACATCGAATGCTAGAGACCCTGTCTGGTTGTCTATTTGCAGTTGTATATTATCGTTTCGCAGAAAACTGACGGGAGCGTTTGCAAGGTGAGTATTGAGGGCATCTTTTCGGTTGCTCATTGGTAATTGTTTTTAGAAATGATAGAAGTGCCTCTGGCTTCTTACAATCTCTAGCAAGAGCAGCTGTGCGAACATTATTGTCGGCGATGCCACCTATTATACAAGAAACGGCCCTTTTTTTTATTATTTCACACATATTAAGCAATGCGAGCTTTTCGTAGAAATATTGTATCATCGACTCATCTTCTCGCTTATGTCTGGCCATCATTTCTTTCAGCATTTGAAAATAACCCTTTTGGGTGGGGAAAGCTTCGACTAGCATTCTTTTCACTCTTGACAGAAGTGTTTCAGACTTGGTAGGCTCTTGTACCATGTTCTAGCGTAGCCTTGCAATTTCGAGGTTGTGTACATAATAGTGGTCATTTTATCCCATCGATACACTTCACGTAGATCTTCTATTAAGCGAAGCCATTGTGTCATTGTTAGACTTGTCTCACTTGGGTTGAACGATGGAATTGACTCACGACTCTCAGAAAAACCCCTTGAAGTAGATAGCTGAGCGTTGTGTACTTGCGCTTCTTGCATTGTTTGAATGCTTTGTGTCAATTGCAGAATAATCTGTAACATCTGCTGAATACTATGACTCGTACTTGCCTCATCATTCCTCATTACTGGTGTAGTAAATAAATTATCCGGATTGGAATCGTGTTCACCTCTCCTACCGAATCGTTGTTCAAAATTCTGTATCCAATCTGACATAATACGCATAAACAAGAATTCTTTATCCCACTTCTGAAATGTAAAGAGAACATTAAAATTTATAAACGAAAAAGGTGTACAAATTCTTAGCAGAATATAATTACAAAAATTAGGAAAAGTACAGCTAATTATCCGTATCCCTGGATGGCTTACACTCCTCCCTGCGAGCGCCAATAGTCTGGAAAAGATAACAATAGGTGAGTACACTCCCTCTCTCAGTGAGTACCTAGGATCAACGTAAATACTTAAAGGCCTGAGCCCAATATTGGGATTAGGATAGGATTAGGTACCAGTCCCAACCGCACTGTATACTCTTCCTCAGCCCGCAGGCGAGGGTACAGCTGAACCGCAAAACAGCTCGTTCTCAACACCGCAGCGTGAGAGCAACCACATATAATAACTACAAAACCATAGCAAGCACTCACCGTTACACAAAAAGAAGTAAATGCACCAACTTTAACTTGCTGTCGCTTCAAAATCACTAGCACAACTGACCAATAATTAATGAACAGTCATTTAATATACACGGTGTCCCAAATTTAAACGGCCAAACTTAAACCATGGATTAAACACTTAAAAATAAGGTCCCAAGTTCATTTGAGTAAATGTCGGGAAATGCTTCGTTTCAGAGATATTAATGTTTTCCTTATTGGAGCAACGTTACTTTAAAAATCAACTTCATAACAGAATATCAAATATTATTTTATTAAGTAGTGATATAATAATTAAATTAATTATAATGATTCGGTTATTATCTAATTTCAATGCAACATTTAGTTTGCTTGTGATTATTGGACAAAATGCCTCGTTTTTACACAAATAGTGAATATGCCGACATGGTATTTATTTATGGTTTTTGTAATGGTAGTACGCATAGGGCTCGTCGTGAATATTCGCAACGATTCCCTAACAGAAGATTACCACATAGGACTGTTTTCTCTAAAACATTTCAGCGAGTTAGAGATACAGGTTCGTTTGCTTCTGTGCCACGTGCTGATGGTGTATTTGCGCCTTTACAAAACGAAAGACGAGCTGTAATGATATTACAACATTTTGATGAGAATCCATCGACAAGTGTCCGACGTGCTTCGGCAGTATTAAATTCAAGCCGAATGGAAGTGTGGAGAACACTGAAATCAGATGGACGTCATCCGTACCATATTCAAAAAGTACACCAGATATTACCGCGAGACTTGAGGTGAAGGAGAGAATTTTGTGATTGGTTTTTAAATAAAATGAATAATGAACCTCAGTTCCCTTCATACATTTTGTGGACTGATGAAGCCATATTTACACGGCGTGGAATTTTAAATCAAAGAAATTCTCATCTTTGGACACATGAAAATCCTCATGGAATTAAAGAGAACAATTTCCAATATGAATTTCATTGTAATGTTTGGCTGGGTATTATTGGAAATACTTTAGTAGGCTCTTTCTTTTTACCTCCACGTTTAAATTCAGAGAGATTCTACAATTTTCTCAATAATGATTTGTATAATTTAATGGAAGAAGTTAACTTAGCAGTAAGAAGAAACTCTTGGCTACAGTTGGATGGCTGCCCTGCACATTATGGGAGACAACCAAGGGAGTGGTTAAATTTTCATTATCCACAACGGTGAATTGGCCGGGGAGGACCTGTACCGTGGCCAGCACGTTCGCCCGATCTAACACCGTTAGATTTTTTTGCTTGGGGTGCCATAAAACAAAAAGTTTATGATGAACCGATAGATAATTTGGACACTCTACGTAGAAAAATTATTCAAGTTTGTGAAACCATATCTCCCGAGCAATGTCAAGCAGCAACCAATGCAGTGGTAGATCGTTGTCGTGCCTGTCTGCATGCTGCAGGTGAACATTTTGAACAAATGTTATAAAAAAATAGTAGATTATGATATGTTATTAGATTATTGTAAATAATAAATTTGTTTGAATTCAATGATAATTTTTATTTTTCCACCGACAAATCAGTGTAACAAACTAATTTTAGTATTGAAATTAGATAATAACCAAATCATTTATAATTAATTTAATCATTATATCATACTTCAATAAAATAATATTTGATATTTTGTTACGAAGATGATTCTGTTAAGTAATGTTGCTACAATAAGAAAAACAGGAATATCTCTGAAATGAAGCATTTCCCGACATTTACTCAAATGAACTTGGGACCTTATTTTTAAGTGTTTAATCCATGGTTTAAGTTTGGCCGTTTAAATTTGGGACACCCTGTATATACGATCATGTAATTCTACTTAGAGCTGAAATTAAAAATTAAAGAGGGAAATAAATAAACATAATACTTGCATAATTCAAAATGGCGCTAACAATTCGGATGTAGAATTTTTTGCTTTACAATATAAATTTGAAACTTTTTGTCTAAAATAATTAGGGGAGCAATACGCACGGAAAAACTGAATTCCCATGTTAAACGCTTATGTTTCACTTTCCATGATACAGCCTGTATAATATTTTGTAATATACATGTTCAGAATTACCAATAATAAAAATCTGATGTGGCCAACACAAACCCTCCCGCTATATAATTTTTATTAATTTAAATACATACTTTCGTATTTAGTAATGCTTCAAACTATATATATCATTAGTGTATTTGAGTAGTGAAACAAATATAAAAAAATTACAATTACTCCAAAATAGGGCAATGCGAATAATTTTAAACTGCAATAGGTATACAAGTGTACAATACAGTGTGTCCCATTTAGAAGTGCCACCATTGGGATCTCGAGAACTAGAAGAGATACGATCTCGGTTAAATGGAACTTTTTGTGCGCCTTTGGGGGGGCCATCTCAGATGTGCTTTTGTTTTTTCAAAAATTCTCACAGGGCACTAGATTATGACGAAAAACTGATTATGGTTGATTTTTTCTTTTTCAAATAACTTCTAAACTATTGGTAAATGAGAAAAACGTTTCAAATATAAAAGATAGATATTTTTATTAACTAACCAGTGGCGTACGAAATAAATTTTTATATCCGTAAATTTTCGAGATATAATACAAACTTATATTTTTTTAAATGGAACCCATATCTGATTTTAGACTCAAAAAAATTAATCTTTTTTTCTCTTTTCAACGATGTAAGGGTTATTATGTTTTATATTTGTTTTGCCTTCAAAATTATTATTTTTTCCTTATTTTGTATTAAATTTACAATTATTTTGAAAATATTGGTAGATTTCTATTTGGAAATACTCCTTGTATTTCAATAATTTATTTTGTTAGAAAATTTTGCTCAAAATTCGTATCAAATTAATTTTTATATTTTGTATCAGGTCGCCCTTGGCTCATCATGGTGTAATTTGTAATTATGAGTCTAGAATAAAAATATTAAGTAATAAAGGCATAAAACAAATTATTTTGATCAAATACAATATAATTAATAAAAATAATAATGTTTTTTTGGGAAATAATAAGAAAATTCAGGAAAATAAAGAGAAAAATTAAATTTTAGGAGCAAAACAAATATAAAACATAATAACCCTTACATCATTGAAAAGAGAAAAAAATATTGAGTTTTTTGAGACTAAAATCAGATAAGGGTTCCATTTAAAAAAATATAAGTTTGTGTTATATCTCGAAAATTTACGGATATAAAAATTTATTTTGTACGCCACTGGTTAGTTAATAAAAATATCTATCTTTTATATTTGAAACGTTTTTCTCAATTACTAATAGTTTAGAAGTTATTTGAGAAAGAAAAAATCAACAATATTCAGTTTTTCATCATTATCTAGTGCCCTATGAGAATTTTTGGAAAAACAAAAGCACATCTGAGATGGCCTTATAAAGGCGCACAAAAAGTTCCATTTAACCGACATTGTATCTCTTATAGTTCCCGAGATCCCAATGGTGGCACCTCTAAATGGGACACACTGTATATGCTCTTACAATTAAAATGGTGCAATATTAAAGATTTAGTAGAAATGCAGATAATATTATTGATACATAAAATAAAGTTAGGGCTTCAACCAGAGTACTTTCAAAATAAATTAATTAAAATTGAACAGGTACATAACTATAAAACTCGCAATAATGATAAATATTACACATTACAAAGAAACACAGTACAAGGGCAAAATACATTGTTTTTTAAAGGAGTAAAAATTTATAATGATTTACCTGTTAGTTCAAAAATTTAGAATTAAAAAAATTTAAGGTTAAATTAAGAGAGTATTATTTAAGTAAATAGGTTATACTTATGTATTATTGTATATTGTATATTTATTGTATATATGCAAATTTATTTTTTGTTATTATTGTATAGCTTTTTTATGCTAAATAAAAGTTATTATTATATTATTATTATTATTATTATTATTATTATTATTATATTATGTTCCATTGCATATAACTATTGCTTTATTTACGATTTTCTTTATTATTTAATATGTCACTATTATTAATTTGAAGTGATTAGTTTTTTGACAATGACGTTTACCTGTCAGTTACATTCATTTGAAAAATAAACTGTGTAACAAAGGAATTGTGTTTATCTTAGGCTTCGGGATTAAAAAAAGAAAAATGATTTTTTAAATTAATCTGTAAAATATATAGAAAAAGTATTAATGTATACCTGTACAAAATTTAATAATCTATAATTGTAAATAATCTGAACTCGGATATGCAACTCGATTTATTATGTTCAATGAGAGACTTTACAATACTGATACTGACAGGATTAAAAACAGAGAGAAAAATTAGCATCGAGTTGTTGACATAACCATGACAACAGTAGCGCCAGTACTACAGACTGGCGGGAGAATTTGAACGGCTGGATTGTCATTTCCAACACTCCTCCTCAATCTGGGCCCATAACCTGTAAATAAACTGAACTCGGATGGCAAATATACAACTCGATTTATTATGATCAATGAGAGACTTTACAATACTGATACTGACAGGATTAAAAACAGAGAAAAATTAGCATCGAGTTGTTGACATAACCATGACAACAGTAGCGCCAGTACTACAGACTGGCGGGAGAATTTGAACGGCTGGATTGTCATTTCCAACACTCCTCCTCAATCTGGGCCCATAACCTGTAAATAAACTGAACTCGGATGGCAAATATACAACTCGATTTATTATGATCAATGAGAGACTTTACAATACTGATACTGACAGGATTAAAAACAGAGAAAAATTAGCATCGAGTTGTTGACATAACCATGACAACAGTAGCGCCAGTACTACAGACTGGCGGGAGAATTTGAACGGCTGGATTGTCATTTCCAACACTCCTCCTCAATCTGGGCCCATAACCTGTAAATAAACTGAACTCGGATGGCAAATATACAACTCGATTTATTATGATCAATGAGAGACTTTACAATACTGATACTGACAGGATTAAAAACAGAGAAAAATTAGCATCGAGTTGTTGACATAACCATGACAACAGTAGCGCCAGTACTACAGACTGGCGGGAGAATTTGAACGGCTGGATTGTCATTTCCAACACTCCTCCTCAATCTGGGCCCATAACCTGTAAATAAACTGAACTCGGATGGCAAATATACAACTCGATTTATTATGATCAATGAGAGACTTTACAATACTGATACTGACAGGATTAAAAACAGAGAAAAATTAGCATCGAGTTGTTGACATAACCATGACAACAGTAGCGCCAGTACTACAGACTGGCGGGAGAATTTGAACGGCTGGATTGTCATTTCCAACACTCCTCCTCAATCTGGGCCCATAACCTGTAAATAAACTGAACTCGGATGGCAAATATACAACTCGATTTATTATGATCAATGAGAGACTTTACAATACTGATACTGACAGGATTAAAAACAGAGAAAAATTAGCATCGAGTTGTTGACATAACCATGACAACAGTAGCGCCAGTACTACAGACTGGCGGGAGAATTTGAACGGCTGGATTGTCATTTCCAACACTCCTCCTCAATCTGGGCCCATAACCTGTAAATAAACTGAACTCGGATGGCAAATATACAACTCGATTTATTATGATCAATGAGAGACTTTACAATACTGATACTGACAGGATTAAAAACAGAGAAAAATTAGCATCGAGTTGTTGACATAACCATGACAACAGTAGCGCCAGTACTACAGACTGGCGGGAGAATTTGAACGGCTGGATTGTCATTTCCAACACTCCTCCTCAATCTGGGCCCATAACCTGTAAATAAACTGAACTCGGATGGCAAATATACAACTCGATTTATTATGATCAATGAGAGACTTTACAATACTGATACTGACAGGATTAAAAACAGAGAAAAATTAGCATCGAGTTGTTGACATAACCATGACAACAGTAGCGCCAGTACTACAGACTGGCGGGAGAATTTGAACGGCTGGATTGTCATTTCCAACACTCCTCCTCAATCTGGGCCCATAACCTGTAAATAAACTGAACTCGGATGGCAAATATACAACTCGATTTATTATGATCAATGAGAGACTTTACAATACTGATACTGACAGGATTAAAAACAGAGAAAAATTAGCATCGAGTTGTTGACATAACCATGACAACAGTAGCGCCAGTACTACAGACTGGCGGGAGAATTTGAACGGCTGGATTGTCATTTCCAACCCTCCTCCTCAATCTGGGCCCATAACCTGTAAATAAACTGAACTCGGATGGCAAATATACAACTCGATTTATTATGATCAATGAGAGACTTTACAATACTCATACTGACAGGATTAAAAACAGAGAAAAATTAGCATCGAGTTGTTGACATAACCATGACAACAGTAGCGCCAGTGCTACAGACTGGCGGGAGAATTTGAACGGCTGGATTGTCATTTCCAACAATAATTTTCCAATGACGTTAAATGCGAAAAAATGGCATTTAATGGTATTTTTTGAAGAAAAAACATTATGAGCTTCAAGTAAAGTACCATTTCCGTTTATCCGATTTACACCAAAATCTAAAGGCTTCTATTCCTATTAAAATAGGGTAGAAATACAAGGTTTCAGAATTTTTTGAATGATAGTATTTGAGTTAGAGTGCAAACAAAATTTGTACACATACACACACACATACACACATACACACATACAGACATCATCGTGAAAATGTTAAAATTGGATTCTAGGGAACTTAAAACGTGGTCATTTACTAAAATCTCGATATATGATTTTTAGCACGATCCCTATACCTCCCTTACCAAGGGTAGCGGGACGTAAAAAAATAATGAAACGTCATTTTGCAAAAATTAACAAAATTTTACTTAATAATAATAGCGCGTACCCTTCGAGCATATACTGACTAGAGAAGTAATTCCCTTTACCAGTGCATAGGATGTTGTGATCGGAAGACATGTAGGCGGGGGGCTGGAAGTCATGGTGAATTGCAGGCAGTGTTTTGTTGTGTTATATGTCACTACTTGACATTTTACTGTAACCAAACCTTATTTTTGTTACCTCTCGCTAAGAGAGGTATTGGATTCATGCTAAAATTCGCATATCCAGATTTTATTGAATAAGCACGATTTAAGGTCCCTAGAATCCGATTATAACATTTTTAAAATGATGCCTGTGTGTGTGGATGTGTGTGTGTGTATGTATGTATGTATGTATGTAGGTATGTATGGATGTTGGAGGGACGATTCCTCAAAAACTATAAGACTTAAGAACTGTTTAACTATGGATTCCTCAATCTGACATTCCTGGGAAGAGCTGAAAAGGTTTTGGTAACAATTGAACAACCGGAAGTAGTAGTTTCTTAGAAAAATTCTTCTAAACATATTTTTTTGGAAATTTTTGTTAGGTACTAAATATTGAATAACATAAAATTCTCCATCTTATACACTTAAATTTTTTATTATATCTTGTATAGATTTAGAGATAAAGACACTATAATATCGCAGAGGCTGAGGCACTAATGAAACCAGTTGATAAATTCCAATGTTTATAACATAGTTTGTAAATGACACATGTCAGTGTCAAAAATCAACAGTTTTAGTGACATTCTGATAGTTTTTCTGGGAAGTATATTTAATATTTCTTATTGTTTTATTAATTAAATATTTGAAATTATAGGTAAAATGCATATATTCATCAGAAATACCGCCAATCTGGTTAATGAATTGGAAGAATCTCTCACATATAGGAACTTCCTCATACAATGAAAAATAGATATAATTAGAATTATATGTGCGCAGAAGACATTAAATACAATAAAAAACAATATTTGGGTAAAGTTCTGTAATTTTTTGTTATAAAACGACGGTTCGATAGCGAAGTGCAATACAATACTTATATAGCCTAATATGGAAATGGCGAGAGGTCTTGTGCTGGCCACAACAGATTTTTTGCGTGTAGTTTGTGAGTATATCAAATTGAAATTAAATATACAAAGAAAGTACGGATATTTCGTTTCATGTGTAAGTAACTGGGATATTTTAAAAATAATATATTAAACAAAGTGTAACTTTTTGGTTTCCTGCTAATAATGACGTAATAGTAACGAGACTGAAATTTATTGGAAATAAAGGTGATTTACATATTTCAAAAGCAGCAATTAGTCATTACTTTGTAGTAGATTATTATTCAATGGTATTGTATGATATATAATCCTCTCCAGTAATTGGGTGCGCCTGTTGGACAGAGTATTAAATAAATAAATAAATAAATAAAATAAATTCAATTTCGGAAAAAGTAAATTCAAATTTAGTGTTGCCAGAAGTCGATACGAGACGAGACTTAGGGTCGGTCTTGTCTTGGTCTTGACTTGGACTGGACTAGAGTGGTCTCGTCTTGGTCTTGTCGAGACGAGACTTGATGTCAATCTTGTCTCGTCTCGACAAGACTCTCGACTTTGCCTCCATTAACAATTTTTTTATAATCATATCTACTAGTATATACAATTCTAAGAACATTCGCGATTCAAATCACAGCAATGCATTTCTACATATTATTAGCAATAGTTAAATAGATATGTATATGTTTAAATGAAGCAGTAAGTAAATAGACAAAAATCCCTCAAAAAAATAACTTCTTTAGGTATTTTTTAAATATTTTTCTAAATAAATGTTAAATAGGTAGATAACTAAAAATTAGCTTTTCGCGTATCCCCTCGTACGCGAACCACAGGTTGAGAACCGCTGCTTTATTTCAAAAGTTTGACCTTGAGTTATGTTTTAAGGTAACGGTATATGATGATCATACTGACTATAAAACTGAAGGGATGGTTTTTCCAAAAATATCACTTCCCCACATTCTGTTCTAATCTTTACATTATGTTTATTTTTATTAATTATATTCTGCCAACATTTTTTATCAACGAAACTGAAAATTAGAAAATATGAGTAAACAAAAAATTATTACAACCCCTGTACAAGGATATCCCTAATTCCAGTATTTTATAATACCCAGTTGAACTGAACTTTAAATTAAAATACGCCGAAAAGAAAACAAAAGCCTAAGGCCTTTATGATAAATAGTACCGGGCGAGTAAAATGTACTTGCATTTTGCACGTGTTCTTACGAGATTCTTAGAATATCCGATACTAATTTTCCCAAATTGTTATACCTGTAACTACATATTTTAACAATGTCCCTTTACATTTCACTTCGTTGAGATAAAGTTTTACTTTCATTATAGGTACATTAAATAATAGATACATAAACTTTTATCTTTTGAAGTACATATTTTCCAAATTTTGAGAAGAATTTAATCTTCGTTTTTTATATTTTTACTATTTCTTTATAAAATAATTATGTAACTGATTTGTTAGTATTAATCAGAATAGATTCTTTAAAAATAATTGAAAAGTATTGTATATTCGAAGGGAACGTTACTTTTGTTATAATAAATTAATTTAATAAATAAAACTGATGAACATTGCTAACGTGGAGAATGCACCACAGATGTAACTTTTGTGCTATTCGAAAATTGGAATTATTTTCCAAGATGTAGTCAGTATTTCATAGATATAGTTGTACCAATATATTAATTGAGAATTAAACAAAAATTTAATTAAAATCAACATATTTATACGTATAAAACATGTATATTATAAAATAAAGGTTGATTTTAATTTAATTAAAATATTGGTGCATTAAATAAGATAATATTTCTAAATTTATACTTCTTTCATTTAATCCACCTATGTTGTAATTTAAATTCATTTCAAAGTTACATTTGGGATATTTAGATGAATAAGAAATACATCATATTTACATAAATTAATGTTTCTGGAACACAACACTATGAAAGTAGAAAATTACGAAATTTGAAAGTTAATATCTCCCTTCTTTATACGAATACAGTATTTACAGCAATACCCTCAGTTTTTGAAGCACCTTTAGAATATATGTTTAAAAAATACCTTTGAACTGAAGTCGAGAGTCTTGTCGAGACTCAAGACCTTCTCGACAAGACTTGATGCTGGACTCGTCTCGTCTCGACTTTTCTAGTCGAGACCAAATGATGGTCTCGTCTCGTGTAGACGAAGACGAGACAAGACCAAGACCAGTCCTGGTCTTGTGGCAACACTATTCAAATTCGAGAAAAGTATATTCAATTTCAGAAAGAGTAAATTAAGTTTCTAATATCGATGCGATATTTTTATAATATCTGGCAGTTGTTAACTGACACTTTATCCACAGGTGAAAACATGGTCTAAATTTTATTTATTGCTATCTTTTTATTTCATATGTGGGTACGTATATTGTTTTTTTAAATTTATTAAAAAAAATAGCATGGTTTAAATTTGTTTTTTCTATGGGGCGCCAAGATAGAAATCTGCCTAGGGCGCCAAAACCTCTTGGGCCGGCCCTGGTTCAAGTATTCTGTTTGAAAAAAAACGAATAGCTGACATATTCGGCCATTTTCTCATACTAAATTCTGAACTCAGTGAACGAACACTACTGCTTTCAGTCAAACTTGTCATACCATGGCGCTTATTATGGCCAATGAAAATCGTTGTTTTCGCATATAAAATTTTGTGCAAAATATGTTGTCAGTTTAGGGACAGCACGCAAAACCAGAAAACGCAAACAAAAACTGCTCATGCAACAGAACAGGCATCACCAATCACCAGAAACGGTAAACACAGAATATTCAATCACAGAAAGTGGTGGGGAGTTTTATTACATAAATCGCTCAACACCAGAAATACTTGCTGCACCAGAATGCTCAAATCTAGAAAATACTTCATGTGGGTGTAGCAGGAAACATAATATACATACAGTGAAGTTATCCTATTTACCACTAGATGTCAATATGTTGCTTCCGATTTGGTTACAAATGGATGGTGATGGTGGCACTGTTGGTCTTACAATTCAAAGACAGTGTTATGCTAAATATATGTAGAAATATACTGAAGTTGTATGAAAAGATCTAAGGAACTAACTTATGCAGGGTTTACAACCTTTTATAGAGGGTTAGGTACAGCTTAGTGGTCAGGATTCGTAAATTATTCGAACCTAAAGATCTTGAAGAAATGGACCATATTAAAATAATTCACACTGGATTTTTGTATAAATTTTGTATACTAGAATATTTACCGTGAAAAAATATATACATATTACAAAAAAAAAAAAAAAAAGATTTAGTACTAAGTACAGAGGAGGTACATGTAACAAAAAAAAAATACAACAAATAATAAAATAGAGATTTAGTATCGAGTACATAGCACAGCTGTTTTTCACCTTTGCTTTTTATTTTATTAAATATATTTTAAACGATTTTTTTTTATCGTAGGATAGAGTTTTGCGTTTCTGTATTTTCGACGTCGATGGATGATTTGGTACATCTGCTGGCTGTTGATCTATTTCTTCTGCAATGTTACTTTTGCCATCACTCGCGTCCACATAATTATATTCCCAGGGTCTCCACATATTCACAATTATATATACGAACACTATTGAAATCTTAATACACAGAGACAACGTTTCGTTTTGATTACTTTGACAATAGGGCACCTGCACGTGACATTTCAACATGGCGGCCACCAGCTGATCTTGGACAACCAAACCTTCAGTTTGCATTGTGTCTTACGGAGAAATATCGTGCCGTAAGCTTCTATTGTGTTTTTACGGTACTTATTGTTTTATTTGGGAAAAACTGATTAGAGTGTGTAAAAGTGAGTATATGAGGAGTGTTTTCCGTAAAAAATAAGTCAGGACATTCTTATTATTTAATGAGTTCCAGGTTATTAAATTAAAACTAACCCAATCCTATTTTTTGTGTATACTTTTATTGCATATAAAATAATTTAAACATAATCGGATAGGAACATATTGTATGAATGTTTAAATATATGTAATTTTCTTTAATAATATGTATAAAAAACATGAAAAAATATTTTTTATATGACAGAATTACAAATTCTGAATCAAGTTTTTTTTAGTAACAGAAAAAATATATATTTGTGTCTGTTTCTCACAAAGGTTTAAAAATTAGATAGGTAATCAATTACTGATTTCATATTGATTTTTAAAAGGCATTTATAATTCACGTCAAAAAAATGTCAATGTATAAGGATCCACATTATGTATCCACTTAAATTTATCGATGTAACGTACTTTGGCTTCTAAAGATAAATTTTTGACGTATAAACTCAATAAGCTCATTTATATACAATAAAAATACACAATATGACAATAAGGAAAATGAACTCGAAGATAAATATATATATATTTCAAATTTAATTTTATTTATAAATTAAAAAAATTTAATAATTCAATTTATTTTAATTTCAACATTCATGTTTTCATTTAACAATACACATAAAAAAACTTATACAAACTCAAATGAATGTAATACAGCCTGATGCTACAAGCTGCTTATTTCAATTTAATATTTTTAAAAACATATTTATAAATACGACTGCTTTGTTTTACTAGTAAATAATTCATACACTCATCTTAATTATGGCTAACTACATTTTAAAATAGCCTGTATAAAGTTAGGAAAATCTGAATTTCTTGTACAGAAAGCACATTCGCTGCATAAGACGCAATGTTAAACTGAAGCTTGGTTATCCGAGATCAGCTGATTATCCGCCATGTTGTGACGTAGGTGCAGGTGCCCTATACTGAAAGATCTTTGCACGTACCTCAAAAAAAAATTCCTATAATTTTACATTTAAAAGACATCATTATTGCATAATAACTTTGTATTTAAAATTTACGTATGTATGTATTGTAATCCCTATAACCCTACCTGCGTGAAGGAACCTTTACCGTAAGTCCCATAAAACTTTATAACGGGCAATTGGCAGATTCTATAATGAGTTCCTTCATACAACTATAATAAAAATTGTCGCATCGGAAAATTGAAACGTGTAATTTTTAAAAAATATGCTATACTATAATATCGATGCATGGATGCTAAATTTTTCTTTTAACTGGTAGTTTACAGTGTAACTACAGATAAAATACCGGGCCTTAAAGTTTTTATATCGATAAACAGTCATATGTAATTTATCTAACAGCTAGTTGTCATCAGGCACTTTTAACCTTGCATTAACAAACCGGCTCTTAATTATTTATTTATTATTTATTGTATTGTGATAAATAATCAACTAGAATTCTCTTCTCCGCGTATGCGACAAAATTGGTTTACTTTAAAATTACCTGAGAAGAGTAGTAAACATATACAGAAAATTTATAATTTAATAATATTACTCTATAATACTTACTGTTTGTTGCAAATATTTGCAACTCAGCTCAGCCACAAGAAGTATGAACTAAAATATACTATTATTTCACTTTTGCAAGTTATTCGTAAAAATAAATATAATCAAAATTTTTCATGAAAAACAAATATGTGCATTGTTCAAATGGTCTACTAATGGGGCACCTTTGCCCTAATTTAATAGACTTCCTATCTCTTATAATTTCCGAGATCCCAATAGTGAGCCCCTAAAACCGGGCACCTGTTTAAACGTATATAAAATTTTTGTTCTTTAAAAGATATTAACAAATTTTGAAAATTAACTGTTATTTATAAAATGTTGACTTCTTTTATTTTAGTACCTAACATTGATAGGACCTAAGCTTAAAAAATATCAAAGCTTATAACCTCCCAACAAACAGTTAAAGTTTGTTACAACCTGTATTCATTTATTAAAATTATTCTTTCTGGCGTTTTAGATGAATATTGTCCCAAAATCATTTTGTAAAATTCTGGTATTATTTCAAAATCAAATTCCTAGTTCCAATTCAAATTACATCATGATCAATAATTTTATGTTTGATCAATAATACTAAGTGGAAAACTTTTTGAAGTTCCTATAGAAACGACGTAGGCACTTATTTACAGTAGTGCAAGTGTCAATTTACTATAAAGATACAGTAAAGTCACAATAAATTGAATAAGTATTATACGTACACTTAAATTATATATATATATATTACAGTGAATTTAAATTATAATGCGAAATTCAGTAATAACGTTAGAAAAACCATTTCCTCATTTATCTTTATCGGACTGGAATGCTAAATTATGGGAACTTCAACAAACAGCACAAACTAGACGAGACGATGCTTATACACTGAGACATAACGCCCGACAATTAAGAAATGAAACAAACATACGTTCAGAATGGGACACGTATCATAACAATGCACGGTTATCGGATAGGTAAGTATAATTATCGAAGTGATAACTTTATTAATTTCTTCATTTTTTAATTATTATAATCCGCCAAAGAGCCCTCTTATTTTATTAATATTATATTTGATTAATCATAAAATTCTAATTTAGGATTACAGAAATTAATCGTTGGCATGAGACAATTGTAGCATGTCGGGAACGTTTGGACAAAGAATTTCAACTTCTTAAAGATGAAAAAGCAGCAACAGAAAGAGAATTAG
This sequence comes from Ophonus ardosiacus, assembly GCA_943142095.1. Taxonomy (NCBI): domain Eukaryota; kingdom Metazoa; phylum Arthropoda; class Insecta; order Coleoptera; family Carabidae; genus Ophonus; species Ophonus ardosiacus. The sequence goes on along the minus strand of OW964827.1, from coordinate 30,995,840 downwards.
ATTCTCTAGGAATTTTTATTGGTGTAGTATCCGAATGTATTAGTATGAGGGATTCTCGACTTGGGTGTGAAATTACATATGATGATGGAGACACTGAGTTGAAAAAGGTTCAAATTAATGGTACAAGTAAACCGAGTGTATACTTGAAATCCGTTATATATATATAAGGAATACATTGTTAATTTTTACCTTCCGTCAAAAGGAAGGTATTGTTTTTGGTCAAAAAATTCGGTTGTGAGTTATTAATGTATAAGCACGTTTTAGGGTCCCTACAATACGAATCTACTATTTTTAAGATGATGTCTGTATGTGTGTCCGTGTGTGTGTCTGTGTGTGTGTCCGTGTGTGTGTGACAAATTTTTCTCCGACGATAACTCCAAAACTACAATTCTAAAAATTATGATTCTTTCATATTCCTCTTCTTTACAACCATATGAAGAGCTGATTAGATTTTGGTTATAATTGGTCAACCGGAAGTACCCTTATTTGAAGTTTTTAACAGTTTTTCTTAAAAAAATGCAGTTAAATATTATTTTTTGACATTTTCTTATTATATTTATTAAAGAAAATACTCTTCTCTATATAGTTTGATTATTCATTTTCCTTCATATTCAATAGATGTAGAGTTAAAGCATTACAAAGAAATTAATTTTCAAAAATTAGTCAGCTTTGTTATTTATCATGGAAACAGCTGACATAATTACTCAAAAAAATTTAATTGACAGATGTCAGTTGCAAGTGCAAAACCAAATATGGAAAAAAGTATAGGATCTAAAATTGGTATGTCATAGTGTTACTCGTAAGTGACACGCAGAGAAAGGCCAAAGAGAAGATGGAAGGACATTACTTAGTGTATTTTATTGGATTTATAGAACCTTTTCAAATGAACTTTTGGTATGGAATTTGTAAAAAATAGTATGTGTTCGTGTTCGATTTTACATGATAGTATATAGAATCTGTTCCAAGGACCTTTTGGTATGGGATTTGTACAAAATACATGGAATTGACGGAAGGTCTTGTGCTGGCCACAACAGATTTTTTTATTTTGCTGTAGTTAGTTACCTACCTATTAATTTTAGACAAAAATATTTCCAATAAAGGTTGTAAATAATAAAATTGTACATCTACATCACTAATCAGATTTTATTTTGTACGTTTTGTAAGCTGTAAAATCGAATTTGAAATTTTATGAATCTTGCTCATGTAATGGAAATGACACAAAATTGCAAAAAAATGCATAATGTTTGAACCGTCAGAATAATGACATTGAATTATTTGGAGCTTTTATTCTTGATAAAAACGTTCTATTTGTAAACCAAACCACAAGAAATAATAATATAATCATTAAGAAATGTCGTTTTAAAACAATTAAAATAATTTAATATCCAACCTAAAGAACTATTTTTGTAACAATTCAAACATTGTGCACTTATTTGTAATTTTGTCAATTCCACGGGTATCACTACAAATGAGCAAAATTTATGAAATTTCGATTTTACAGCGTACAAAACGTGCAAAATAAAATCTGATTAGCGATGTTGGTGTAGAATTTTATTATCTACAACCAATATTTGAATTTTTTTTCTAAAATTAATATCAAAATAAAAAAAATTAACACTAATCCCTATATAACGAATTTCAAACAGACACCCGGTATTATACTCGTATATAATTACAATATGTATATACTCGTATATAATAATTACAACAATCACTCATTTTCTAGGAATTATGTGTACTTGAGGATGTAAAGAAATTATTAACAGATCGATGTCAGGCTTCTTGGGAAAAACTAAATCGTCTTCAAGAAGTACGATTTAAGTTGACACTTGAAATTGATAATAAAAAGCAAGGAGTAGAAATTGACAAAGACCAATTAACACTTGATAAAAACTGTGCTAATATAACATTTAAATTAGATGCATTACGGACACCAAAATCGTCAGTATAAACAATATTATCTTTCATATATCTATTTACATTAACTTTGATTCTAGTTCAATTCCATATGAGACATGGTTAGAACATAGCAAATATATGAAACTTTTGGCTGATAATGAATTAGCTGATACTTACAAACTTCGTGAAGCATTATTTGTAAGTCGAGAACGGGCTCGAAATGATATGAGAGCACAACGTGATTGTACTGATTTCACTTTACGTAAAAGGATTTATGAAACACAGAAAGGTAGAAATGAACTAGAATGGCAGCAACTTAGAGTAAGGAATAAATTGGTTTAATATAATACAGACATATTATATAATCAAATTATTTCTCAGATGAGGGAAGAAATGGAAAAACTACAGCAAGAAATTCAAGCACTTGAAGGATCTTTCCAAAATAAAATTGATGCCCAAAAATTAGCTGAAACTAGATTAGAAAACAGATATCTTAGAACCGGACCAGAAAATTGCCGAGATGAAGTTGAAATAGGTTTGAAAGACGAAGTTCTTCAACTAAGACAAACTATTAAAGATATTCAGGCACAACTCGATTGCGCTAAGTAATATATTTGTATACTCTTAATGTAAATGTTGTTAACTATTCTTGTTGCAGAACAACTTACAATGGATTAGAAGAACAACAAGTGCGTATTGACCGCGATTTAGAAAACAAGCGACATTCTCTGATGACAGATATTAGATGCTTAGATTTAAGAATACGGCTACGAACAGAAAAATCTGATGCTAGTCAGACTGATAGAAATATTCAGTTGACTAAAATGGAAGATGAAATTCCACCAACATAATAATCATAACATTGTCAGTAGTATCCTATTAGAATGAAAAATTGTGAATGTGATTTTTCAAAATCATTTCTTTCTTTCAATTAAATTACTCAAATTTCACAAAAAGCAACTTTATTTGAATAAGACTATATATTAGCAAACCTTATACATTTTAAACAAAACAGTTTTTAAATACAGGTATAACAACATTTAATATATAAACATGTAACAATGATATATTTCGGTGTTATATTTCCGCAAAAGCCACCTTAATTAAATGGTTATTTAACACTAACAACTATACTGAAAATTATTTGAAAAAGTCAATCAATATAAATATACAAAAAAATTTAATATTTATAGTTTGTTAAATGTACCATATTATAGCTAAGGGTCACAAAAATAGCTGTAGGTCTCATTTTTGTACGATCATTTTCGTAGGATCGGTTTATTTTTAATGTTTACCGATAGGGTTTACAAGTTACTAATCGGTAAGTAATGTAAATCACTTACTGATGACATTATTTTTCAATTATTTAAAAAAAAAATGCTTTTCTACGAGAATCGGATGTAATGGAGAGCTCGACTTCGCCTCGATCTGCAAAATCATCCTCAACCGGTAGGAAGCACTTACTGCCATTAATACTTAAATAACTATTGTTATTAGGTAATCTAACAAACAATTTTAGTATATACATAATATTGTCATTTTGTTTAAAATGTTAAATTTAAAGTATGATTCTAATTCTTTAAACATTCGTAAATAACATGTACATGTTTTTAAAATTAAAGGTAATACAAACAAATCAGAAACAACAACCTATATATGTATTACGGAAATTATATCTGTGCATTTTTAGTAGTTTGAAGATATAATAATAAAATAAAAAAAATTCTGCCAAATTAATAACAAAAAAGTTTTCTATATCCTATAACCAAAATCACCTCGTCTCCCATATGACTACCAACCTGATCTTTAATTTGAAAACGGTTACAGGTATAATTAAAACTTGGTATATTTCGTACATTATATAAGAAAATTATCTTGTTCTTCTCAAAATAAAAAAAACTTCTTATTCTTAGGGTTAAAGGCCAATTTTACAATTTCCGATTATTGTTGTTTATCTGAAAGTTTAAATTTTAATTGGAGATTGTAATATTCTAAATATATGAATTTACAAATAATTTTGTCATTTTTGCCGAATTTAACACTTACAACATTGAGTAATATACAAAGTTTCCAAAAAGAGTATCGGGTATTTGATATTTGAATAAAATATTTTTTTTATTTTTTTATAAAGTTACTAAATTGGAAAATTATTTAGCATAGTTAATGTTGTCCACATGCTATTAGGTTGCTGGCATTCCTGCAATCTCAAACGAAGATTTGCAATTACGCGCTGAAGCGCTCTTTCATCTTCATGGAAATAAGGGCCAATGATGCATTTACCGGACATTGCAGCCTAAACAATGAACTTTAGGCTATGAAGAGGTCCTTGGCTCTTTCTTTAAGATTCTCCAGTCACCAGTAACCGGTAGAGTGAATATCACATTAGACATGAGGTCATTGTGTCTATGCGTAATTCCCAATCTTTATTTGAGATTAAAGGAATACCAGCTCGTAACAATTAACATCTAGACAACATTATCTTTGCTAAATATTTTTAAACTTTAGTTTTCTTCTGATTATTTACTACAAATAGTTTATATTAATAATAAAATTTATTATTAAAATGAATAGATTATTGCTGATTTTAATATAATCCTACAAAAAAAATCACTAATATGACCAAAAAAAAATGTTTAACTTACCGCATATAATTTGCAAAGGCAAGATATAGTAATATTTTCACTCAGAAGGTTAGTTAAGTAGATAGATTAACTACCATTAATCACGTATAAAAATAATATCTAGTGTAAAAATATAGTAGGTAGATAACTATAGATAGGTACCTACAGTAAACAACTCACATAAAATCTTCTATTTACGTAAAATATAAATGGACAATAATATAATATAACAAAACTAGTAAAAATATCTAATTTAATTATTTCTCAGTCCAATACGGTGGCAAGACTATTTTCGGTGGTAAGACTTTCGATATATATAAACTGCATATAAGATGTCTTTATCATAAAAGTTAGATAAAAATAAATTGTAAAAACATGTAAATATTTTTTTAAAAAGTATAAATATCTATTACAATTTCATAAGTACTGTATACACTTTCAAAAACATATATAAAATATTATTATACTTGTGCAATTTCATAAGATTAAGCATATCCGCCAATACAAATTATTAAATATTTGTTTCACACGTATTTTATGGAACACTGTAGAGATATACATACATATATCTGGGAAAAATATTTGTTAATTTGATAATGAGATTCATGTTTATGTACGTCCTTTTGTACGTACCAGTGACCAGTAATTTTATTCTGCACTGGATAGTCTTCCAACTACAGCAAGGAAGGCGATAACCATGATAACTGACGAATGAATATTACTAATGGCATAAATTGACCTTATTATAACGTTTCTTCAAAAATATATTACAATTTTGTGGTATTTTTGAAAAGTATACTAATATTTCTGCTATGTTTATTCAATATAATGCAAATTTGTGCAGTTTTAACTAATAAATTTATTTCAAAATACATTTCTTGAGAATGAAATATTGTATCCAATTTGTATATTGAATGAAATCCGTAGTAACACAAATTTGCACTGTAATGAATACGTCTTATTATAAGTTGAACCTCCATCCCTCAAGTTATCATGATCACTGCCTTCCATCTCCCATACTGCAAATATTGGAGTTTCAAACTATAAATATAAATGAAAATAAGTTGAAATACTTTCGTTACAAACAATATTCATTCAAATGTCTAGCTCACTTAAACTAAAAATAAGTTGAAATACTTTCAGATCAGCTCCAATTTTTTATTAACATATGTTATGCTTAAATATTTCAATTTTAGAACTTATTCTTTGCAACTACTATATTTGATCGCATAAAAAATATTATCTTTTAATATCTTTAATGAAGAAGTAATTCAAACTAAATCTCTACGAGACACACTATTGTTAAAATGTAATGTTAATTACATAAGTGAAGTGAGCAGTGATATTTAATAAAAAAAAAAAAAACATTTTTTATAAAATTTACAAAAATATATCATATTCGAGTATTACTATTTTAATTTTGCTATCTTAAAATATTATTGTCCAAAAAGAATTAAAAAATTAACATGAAACCCAAAGAAAACAGAGTTTACTTAGGAACCTTGCTGAAGTAGCCTTTTTGGCCCTTGTTCCCATGCTTGAAGTTGTTCGGCTTCCCATGGTGTCTTTCTAATTTTATTACTGTTTTCTACAAATTCCATTAAATTCACAGACATGTAATAAGGTTTTGATAATCCGTCATTTTGTTCGCAGTCTTCACAGAAGCAAAGGAATATTGTATCAATTGCCATCTTAAAAGTAACAAAAGAATTATTATTACTTACTTTTATACTACAATTATTATTAATATTTACCTCAAAAACTGTAATAAAGCAGTGAGAAATGAAGAAAGCAATGAGTGCAATAACTATTAATGGGACCCAAATGAAGTGGAGTTCTTTGTTCTGGAAAAATGTATTATTATATCGCACAAAAAATAAACAAATTATTTAAATAACTTACTCGTAACACTTCGTAACCAATAAGAGTTGTAAATAGCACAATAAATATTTTCATAAATGAAAGTACATAATCACCAACAGAATTAATTGCAATAACATTAAATATGTTATTCAACAGTAATTTGAAAGCTTTCTTTCCCGCGTTACAAAACGGATATCCGTAAATTGCTACAAATAAAATAGATTAATAAAGTTATAACATTATACATGATTTTTACATACCTGTCATTATATATGCATTTCGTGAGAAATATTTTAAAAATTCTTCTAACCACTGCAAAAGCGTTCCAAGTATACAAAATATTATTGCAGCCACAATATTTTTCTTATCTTCCGCATGCGCCCTCAGTCCTCTTATAATTTGTTTTAAAAATTCGACGATTGTTATGATTAAAGATCCAAATGCAATAGTTCCCAAATGGTATTTTACAAGATTAGTTGTATTAGAAATAATAGGAGAACCTAGTTCATTTTTATTCCTACAATTAAATCATTATTATAATATTTATTTGTACATACATATGCAGTTGTTAATGGGAGCAGACGGGAAAAGCTCAACGTAGATGGCAGCATCCCAGCTATGAACTGTTGCCGTCGATAATTTTGAATAACTTTACTGACAGTTACATTTTTTTTGTGTTTCTGACGCAAAAGTACAATTATAAAGTCAAATCCACATGAAACAATGTTACTTAATATTATTATTCAGAAAATTTTGAAATCTACTATTCAACTCTGTTCTAATAGAAACATTCCATAAGATTTTGATACAAATCCGATAACCGGAAATGACACTATACTTGAAGTTTTAAATAGTTTTCTTAGGGCCAGTTTTGCAATCTCCGGTTAGAATTTTAACTGTAAGTTAAATAAACAATATTGAATCGGATTATTGACAGCAATGATCAATTTGTCGTTTGACAGTTCATTTCGCTTCAATTTTGTTTATTTAACTAGTAGTTAAAATTTTAACCAGAGATTGTAAAACTGGCCCTTAGAAAATATCAAATTCCCAATTAGTTATAAAGATTAAATAAACAAATAAGTATCATTGCCAATCTGCCTAATACAAATTAAAGATTATTGAATTTTCTACACTACAGCGTTGTACTGGTACTTAATTACTTTCCACCACTTGTACGTAAGGAAGGTATTGCCTTTGGACAAAAACATAATCGATGCTGTGTCTTTGTCTTTATTCTCCACGTTAGGAGAAAGAATTTTTAACTAATTCGAGGGCAGAACTAACCCGTACATTATTAACGCACGTATTGCGAATGGGGGATTCCAGCATTTTTTTTTTTTTATATATATATATAATTTCATCTGAAAATATTAGGAAAACTAAGACTATTAATGAAAATCCGGCGAAAAAATTCCTATTAATAAGCGAGTTATGGTCTCCCGAATTTTGAAAAGATTGACGTGACGTCACGCTTATGTGTTTCTTTATCAAACTGTTTTCATCTTGAACCTAAATGTTCGTGAAATATATGCTATTTTAAGTTAAATTTACATAAAATAAATGAATATTATAACACTGTATAAGTCTACATACTTTATAATTACAAGTGTATTTAAATGATTAAGTTTAATGCAAGAAATTTGTTAAAATAAAAACTGTTTTGAAGACTGCTGTACAAGAATGTTAGCCCCTCCTTTCGAATTTGAATTTCTTAACTTCCATTGGTAGCAACCCCACCACCTAAACCGCTATTTGTTACGCATGTATAGGCGGTCTTTCGGTCGCCAATCAAAATATTATATATAGATTTCATATTAGTGTCGAAGCGCTATAACAAAAAACCTCTTATTTCCGAAATATCTCAATTATACCATTTCATTTTTTATTAATATTCGTTATTCAGCACATACATTCGTATTTTTTTACTATTTTCCTTTATTGAGCTGGAATCCCCTATTGCCCTACAAGCCCGCAGTGTGCATTAATAATGTAGTATCGCACGAATATCGTACAAAATTTTATCTATCACTGTATACCATATCGCACTCATTTTAGTAATAGCCTTGTTATCCCATTGAGAGCGACAATGAAATAATTCTAGTGTGGTAATATTTTCATTATCGCAACAAGGCTAACATATCTAAAAAAAATATGGTGATAGATAAAAATTTTATTCGGGCACCGACCCCAACTGAACCAAAACCGGAACTAAACCGTAACATTTTTGTGAACACAAATCCAGAAACTTCAGATATATATTTCAATTGAACCCGAACCGGAACCAAACCAGGTATTGAAATTCGAGTTCAGGGTTCAGCTCCGGTTCACGTTCTTTTTCGGTTCAAAAAATAAGCGTAATCCTTTTACAGACGATCATCGGTGTTAACTGTTCGTGAAAATTGTGTTTGTGTTCTTATCTTGAGTTGCATTATAAAATCAGGGTCACATAACCAGGGACTAAAAACGAAATGGAAATGAAATCGAAATTTCGAAATAAACGAAATTTTAATAAAAACAAAAACTAAAACGCAATATTTTTTTCCTTCATAACTAATATTAATTTTGGTTACCGGTTTAAACAGTTATTTTACTGAATATTTGATTTTATTTATAGCATATAATTACACTCAAATATTATTGAATTTCAGGATATCATCATCATGTGTTAAAAACGGTATACTCGTAGTTACAACTGAACCCTGACTGATGGTATAGAATAGACACTATTAACGTACGTATTGTAATTGCCCTACGAGCCCGCATTAAGTACTTATTTATATACGTTAACTTTTTTTTTTATTATTCCATTTTCTACTGAAATATAACATTATAAATGTGTGCAGTTGTTTGATTAAAATAAAATATACAAATAAATATGTATATCATCACGACATATTACCCATTGTTGTGCTTTGTACAGATATGGGTAATGATGATTACATTTGTACCATGCGGGCACTTACCAAGCGTCACCTCACGGGCACTCATTGTTGACGTGGAGAGTACACCACAGGAGTCACTTTTGTATAATTTAAACTTAGATTTTTTGCGTTTCTTTAATAAATAACGCAAAGAGTGAAGACGAAATATCGCGTTTTCGTTCCGAGTGAAAACGAACAAATAATTTTCGTTTTTAGTCCCTGATTTAAATTATCTGTCTAAAGATTGTTATCCAGAAAACTAATTCAATTTTCATTAGGTCGAACTGAACTTGAACCAGAACAAAATCTCAAATTTCATTGGTGCTTGAACTAGAGATTCACACAAACCCATCTCACAAAAAAAAATTAATCTGAACCAGAACCGAACCAGTTTTTGACGTGTTCGATGCCCTAATTTTTACCTTCCACCGTGAGACAAGTTATACTATATCTTTAGATCATATAACTTAACTAAATACGAGAAAACATATAATGCACAATGCAAGTCAGTGAGATATATAGGATTAAGAGAGATGGAATGCGCAGAATCATAACGCGTCATTTTCCGTTGCACGTGCGTCTTAAGTTTGTTGTCATCCGCCTCATTTGAATTTGAGACGTTGGTTGCGAAGGTTCGTCGATTATTCATTTCCTATGAGTTTGCGCGCTGTGCTATCGCGAATATCTCGTTATCTCTCTCAATCCTACGCATTTCACGCTCCGGATATCTAGTTGTTATATGATCTAAGACTATATCTAAAATATAAGTGCGATATCCCACGGTGATAAAATTTTGTACCTACGATATTCGTGGATTACTACAATATTAACGCACCATATGATTAGCTTAACTCGCCCTGGGGGCAATTCTTCACAATAAGTAGGTTAATGTTAATATCCCATTTTTATCGTAAATATCTATTATACTTATTCTTGTTATAATTATTACCTGGCAAAGAACCAAGTTGAAACACATCCTCCAATAATGAAGTGCTGGCAGCCAATAACGAATTGTATGATCCACAAAATTCCAAACCAATTAAAAGCAGATGTAATCCAGGACAAAGTAGTTGGTTCATATGTCAAAGCATTTGGATTTGTTGAATTTTCTGTAGTTAGGTACGCATAGCTCGTAACCCACATTGAGAAATAACATCCGCATACAAAGATGATGAATAGGGCAATGAAAGTCTGAAATTCAAAATATCTACATTTTAATATTGTTAATACTAATTATGTTCTGTTTGGTCAAAGTATTATTGTTCAAATAAACCATAATGAAAGCGTGTATTGCGTGGTTGTGCTCAAGAGCATTACAGATACCTTTCTAACTTTTTTATTTGACATATTTTTCTCGATTACTGTTTAGAAGAAGTCGACCAAAATCTACAATATAACTTCGATAATCCGGACACAAGCTAACTCGGGCACTCCAGTAATCCGAATCCTTTTGTCAATCGGACATTTTACGTTTTTTTAAAAACATTAAATTTATGTTCATATGCACACATATATTTACATATTCTTGTACTTTTAATTTTTCGTGTTTATTTATAATAATATGTATAGTAAAATTTTTGAAAGAAGTCCGATCAAGGCCATCTACGAATTGTATCTATGAATTAAGATTTTGTGCTGTCAAATTTAGTAGTGTTGTTTACGTAGTTTTTATGAGATACACAAGATATTATGTACCCTCTGTATCTTGTGTATCTCATAAAAACTACGTAAACAACACTACTAAATTTGACAGCATAAAATCTTAATTCATAGATGCAATTCGTAGATGGCCTTGATCGGACTTCTTTCAAAAATTTTACTGTATGTATGTTTCTATACCTATGCATTAGTGCAAAAATTTAGTTTCATTAAATGGGGTATTCCACCATAACAAAAAAAATGTAAAAAAATTCAATTTAACATAAAGTATGCCTCAATAAATAATAGTTAAAACAATGAAAACATTTTTTAAATAATTACTTTACGAGATATTTCACATTTGCTAAAAGGGAAAATTGACGTCATACAATTGTTATCTTTCTCTCGCAGCGTACTCAGAGCAGTGTGTGTGAGAAAGACAAGTATAGGGGAAATGTGACGTTACACTGATTTCTCGAAAATAAAATACTGTTAAACTAGGAACAATTAAGATTTTTTAATACTATGAATTGCTTCAAAACTGAATGAAGTTTTATTTAAAATAATAAAAAAAAATTGAGTGGAATACCCCATTGTTCTAAGTTCTCGTCAAACATCTTGATTTGTTTCATTTATGTGTAGATTTAGTGATTTGACAAGACAAATAGACAAAGAAAATAACACATGATATAATCCACTAGTCCGGATACCTCGCTAATCCGGCGATTACTGGAACATATGTGTCCGGATTATCGAAGTTATACTGAATTTGTCGTCATTACCATATAACATACGAAGCTGACCAATAAAAAGAAAAGTAAATATGAGATAATCTCCTAAGGGTATAGTTCTTATAATTTTCGAGATCCTAGTAATATATATGAGGATATACGCTATATGCCATGTAGTATTTGTTTATGATTTAACTACATACGAGAAATATATTGGTTTTTTATAGAAATTTTTCTTTCTTCTAGTATCTAGTCAGAAAATGTAATACTTTACAATAATAAAAATACAAATTACAAAAGTCTTTGATCCTATTTTGCAGCAAAGCAAAATATTCTTCATAAGAATAAAAACAAATTCCAAACGATAGCTTTTTAGTTTTGAAACTTTTATAATTTTATGTTTTAAAGAAATCAAGCAAAACGTTGTAGCAGTTCAAATATTTATATATATAATCTATATTATGAGTTTGTAATACATTTTCAGATCTTATGTTATAATTAAGATGTTTTGATACAAGGTCTGAAGTAGTGGTTTGGTTTAAATTAATTTCTAATAACGAATTATATATAAATAAGGTTGGTAGTGGTATAATTTTTTATTTTTAAAAAAGCCAATGTTCTCTCTAGAATTAACCCCCTCAATATTGCCCATTTTTGCATTCTAAAACCTCTGACGGCGTATATAATGTTGATGAGTTTCTCTACAGCACATCCCGGAACTTATTAATGAGTGGAATAAAAAAAGTATGATATTTTTAAAGTTTCAAGTTTACAATTGTTTTAATTATTAATTGTGAACACAAATAATAATCTTGCAATTGCAAATTTAGTCGATAGATTGTCAACCTGTGCAAAACAAGTCGAACCACCATCAATAACCCAACACCTTTACTAACGCCGCCATTTATTTATTTATTTATTTATTTCGTTAATTAGCTTCAGGTTATTAAACAAAATTTCCGAAAATTCAGTTCAGTTAATGTCGTTATGGGATGTTATAACTTATAAGAGTCATGTTACAAATACACTTTTAACTGGATGACTGGATACATAAATTCTGACAAATCATTAACTGACATACCGGATAATAAGTATTTGTATATTCGCGTATGCAAAATGCATATACGGGCTTTTCGCAATATTTTCATTATTAGTTTTAATGTAATTGATTCCTGGCAGACTACTGAACCAATTTTAACTTGTTTCATGAGGAACACGATAGCACTGAGCACAGTGTACAATGAAATTTCTTTAAATTGTTACGATAGAGTAAATTTTTTATAAATTATTTAACACTTACTTTTTACCACATTTTATTATGGAAAATTTTTACAAAATTTAGTGTTGGGTTTTCCACTAATACATTTCACCACAAATATGTGTAGGTACTGTTAGAAAAGACTAAAGGACTAAACCTTATCTGCATATAAACAACATATGTATGTATTTTGCATTTAATGGTACTTTTTAACTAATAGTGCATATTTTGGTATAAAACTGCAAAGATTTCCGAATGTGAGAATTTGAAATAGGTATAGAAAATCAAAATTTATCTTTTCTGACATGATTTTTCTTGTAATTTATTTTGGCGCTGAAACATGAGCTGTTTTTTCGCGACGCAGTAGTTTGAAGCTGGTTGGTAGTGGTTTAAAACATTACATTTTCTCGATTGAATACGGTGCTAACAATTATGTCACACATGAATCGTATTCAAACTTCTTTGAACCACACTCTACAGTTGGTTTAAAACAAGAGAAAGACAAGCGGTTATAACGTAGAACAGTTTTCTTATAATCTTTTGGAAAAGTGTCAATATTATATTCAATATTTCGCATTATTATATGTTATTTTCATATGATTTATAAATTTTAACAAAACTATTTTTGTCGGTCACCTGTAAAAACTTATTGATTTAGAATACTGCATTTTTACCTCCCGCTACCCTTGGTAAGGGAGGTATAGGGATCGTGCTAAAAATCACATATCGAGATTTTAGTAAATGACCACGTTTTAGGGTCCCTAGAATCCAATTTTAACATTTTCACGATGATGTCTGTATGTGTGTATGTGTGTGTGTATGTGTACGGATTTTGTTAGCGCTCTAACTCAAATACTATCATTCAGAAAATTCTGAAACGTTGTATTTCTACCCTACTCTAATATGGAAAGACGCCATTAGATTTTGGTGTAAATTGGATGACCGGAAATGGCACTTTACCTGAAGCTTATAATAGTTTTTCTTCAAAAAATACCATTAAATGTCATTTTTTCGCATTGTAGTCATTAAGAAAATTAAATATTATTGAATTTTCTACAGGAATACATTAATACTTTTTCTATATATTTTACAGATAAATTTAAAAATCATTTTTAAAAAAATCCCGAAGCCTAAGGTAAACACAATTTCTTTGTTATACAGTTCATATGTGGTTCATATTTCAAATAAATGTAACTACAGGTGAATGTCACTGTCAAAAAATTAATCACTTCAAATTAATAATAGTGTCATTTTAAAAAGAAAATAGTAAATAAAGCAATAGTTATATGCAATGGAACAGTTTGCAGCATTAATAAATACGTAGGTATGTATTTTAATTAATAAAAATTTAATTGCGGGAGGTTTTGTGTTGGCCACATCAGATTTTTTATGACATTATGGCACAATAAGGTTTGAAAGTATATTGTGCAAGTGTGGAAAGTGATTTATTGCTTATGTTCCAATCACACGAGATTTTCAATGAAACTTTCCTCAAGTGTATTACATACTATTTTTTCCAAAAAAGTGAAATATTCTATATTAATAAAAAAAAATATTTATACTTCATTTTACGTAAGAAAATAGAAAATGGCGCTTAAAGCTGACCATTTTTACATGCATTAAATACATAATTTAGATTCATGAAACTAAACTGTTAATAATAAAAATATTTTTATCTTTAAAATGTACAAGTCTTGAATATTAAAATTTACATCAAAACACGGTTAAATATTACTTAATTCTGTCGATTTTATTTGATAATTGATAGCTGAGAAGTGATATTTTTCTCTCCTTTGAGAACTAGGTTAACATTCTGACCAATCAAAGGGCAGAATTTCTATCCTTGTCTAAACCAACGCTATTTTCTTACGTGAAATGAAGTATAAATAGAAATGATAAATACCGAAAATCAAAATAGACTTGTGTCAGTCACAAAACAATAAAACAGTTTACTTTTTCATTCTGCTGACCATACGCACTCGTCATTTGTAAAACTTGAACTCGTGCGTTAACAGATTACCTTATGAAACATGTCTTTTAATACTATTTCTTCTACTGAGGTTAACAGGGTTAACAATGAGATTTTCAAAAAAATTGACATGTCAAATTATGACTTGGTGTTTTTTTTTTTGTCAGTTATGTTGATAGCTCTTCCCGTTCACAATTGAAATTTCATATTTAAGACAGTTTTTGGGGTATAATGTGTTGTGAATTTTGTCTGACTGTGGGATATATTCTGTAACTCATCCGTTAATTTTTAACAACTGGTTAAAAAAATGACTATTCAAGAAGATTGACATACAACAAATACTTGGATACTTTGTTGTCAAATCCGAATCTATTGGATAAAAAAATTAATCAGCCGTTAAAAATTAACGATTGAGTTACAGAATAGGCCCTTGTATGCGTTAATACATTGTATCAAACAGTGCGCTTATAGATCTTCTCAACGACACGTTAACAGTGCTTTTATACTTACAAGAACACCAAAATAGAAAAATATATTAGAATACCCCATTATACAAAAATACAGCATTACATATAAAGTAAAGCTTTAATGGCCACTTGCACGGCACCGCTCATAGTTAATTTTAACTGTTGGTTAAATTGACTATCGTATCGAAACGGAAGAGCCCAATTCTCAATTTTCACCGAAGTGATATGCAATGAAAATTATCGCTTGGAGCTATTCTCAATTGCAATATGATGATATAAATGAGTGAGAAAGTGTTATAATGTATCTATGTATTTACCGCATGATGACAACATTGGTTATGCATAACAAAAAAGTACGAATTTGGTGCATGTGTTTATTGACACTTGACAAATAATATCATGGCATTGACGTGATATTATATAAATTTATCTTTTTATATCATATCTCAACGGTGAAATTTGAGAATTGGGCCCGAAATATCAAATGAGTTGTTAAATATTACTATCATAATTTCGATACGCACTTTTTTGTTAATCTGTAGTTATGACTTTTATGACCAGTTGTACTGCTTATAGGTACTTAAATGGGGTCATGCCAAAAAAAAATGTTGCTTATATTTTTATAAAAATAGAAACTATGACACTTATTATCCATATTGCAACATAAAACATCTCAAAATATAATACTTTTCATTCATAATTTACTTAAAAGATACGATTTTCTGTGACGTCAAGTATCGGCTACTCACACAACGGCACTAGTCACACGTACATGAAGGTCACAAACTTCAAACGCCAGATCAGAGTAAACTAACTAATATTTATAAAGCTGTCAGAGGAAAAGTGCGCTCTATTCAATCTTTTTTGTTTCATAAAGATTTAATTATTTCATTAGAGAAATATTTGTAATTGCAAGTTTGTGTGCTTGATATATAATTTAATACATAAAAGTGCAATAATTGTGGAAACAGTTCATTAAAAAATCCAAAAAAATATTTATAAACAATCTTAATTCACATTTTGTCCGCCAGGGTGAACTAGAATCGTTCAGATACATGACGTATGTGCTCACGTGGTCTCAATGAGATTTGAAATTGACCCCTATTTTTAAAAAATTATATCTACAAAACAATGCACACAAATAGCGTGAAAATATTATTTATATATACTGTGACCGGTAGACTTTCAGGAAAAAATAAAACAGAAAATGTGGCATAACCCCATTGTTAAATTGACAATATGACCTATTCTGTAACTCAGTGGTTAATTTTTAACAACTGGTTAAATTTGTTTCAAAAACGACAACCAAATAAAAAGGAACTAAGCCGGAAATATCTTGCGAAGTATACTTCGGTGACATCATAGCTACGGACTCCTACTGGTTGTTTGTTCACCAATGAACGAGTAGCGCTGTTGTATGAATTTAAATAAAATGTAAGGAATAGGGTCCTCCACCGTAGTAACAAATTAGAACAAGGGTCAGTTATATTAAAACTAGACCTTAAAACTGTATATTAAGGACTATCAAAGTTTAAAAATAGTTATTAGTTTCTTAAATAATAGAGTTTTTATTACCATTTTCTCATCTCTATATCTACGTCACACATTTATTCTATTCCAAATTCTTACTACTTTCAAACATTCTGCTATCGCCTTTTTGAAATACGGAATCCATTTGGAAGTATATAAATGCAGAAAATAACAACAATAAAACAACAGAAATAAACCAAATAATACTAGTTTAAATTTATGATGACATGACGGATTACAAGCGTTGGTATGAAAGTAAAAGATATGTTGAATGACATAGGCTACCAGTGGTAAACAAATCTTGGACTATAATATAGGTATACGTGCCATTTTTAAAATAATTTTACGTCTTTCTTCATATTTTTTTTATTGTTACAAAATGTGTTTAAAATTTGATAATAATTTAATATTCGAAGATAATCTATAAATAACAATAACAAATGCCATTTAGTGATGTGGGGTACATTTGTACCCCGCACGGAACCTTGTGCTTGTCAAAATTTGACAAGCTGCTCATGCGTAATACATATTAATTACATGCCTCTGTCATTCTGAGTAGTGTTTTCATCCATGTAACAAAGAAACTGAAGGTGTCGTGTTTGTGGAAAGAACATTTGGCCAGACAGCAGTAACCGTTGGCCAGTAGTTTTGTTCGGCCACCTTCTTGACGTGGCAAACGTCAACGCGTTTCTGTTGTGGGAAATAAAATTTCCCGGGCAGACACACAAAGAGTTTAGACAATGGGACAAATTTTATTTTAAATCTTGGCCAACAATTGGTGAAGAGGTATATTATTGCGAGGAACCAGGAACGGAAACAAATCATTTCCACAAATTACTAATTCAAGATATACTCAGTGTGGTTCCAGAACTAAATGAAATCGTGACTAAAGAAATACTTCAAGATGAACGGTTGCATGCTGCAGGAGGAAGCGGAAGATGTTACCAGTGTGCAAGGACTAAAGACAGAAAATCGAGACAGATCTGTAAAGAATGCAAGAGATTTGTGTGTACAGCACATACTGATAAAATAATATTTGTGAGGAGTGCAGCAGGAATTGAATTCTATTAATATCTTTTGTAATTATAAATAATTTGTAATAATTTTCGCACCGACAATATAGTTTTTACAAAATTCAACTCTCTAAAACCATCTTGACTTTAAAATTTGAGTTTTAAAATAAAACTTGATTGGGGTACAAATGCACCCCGTACGGTATTATTTGTAATTATTTGATCACAGTACCAGGAAGGTTAAATTACTTATTATCCACCCATATTTCCAATTATTGACAACAGGGGTTATTTTAACATATTTATACATTTTATAAGTGCTGAAAAAAATAAATTTATGTGACTTCAATTATTAGCGAAATCCAATGTTTGAGAACAAAATCATCTACGTCACAGAATATTAAAAAAATTATTACGGCTTAACGAATAACAATAAAGACTTTCTAAAATTACATATCACTTTCAGTTTAGATGAAGTTTTGTAAAAAAATATAAAAAAATATAGTGGAGCACCCTATTATGAACTTAATTTGTTCTGGAATTTGCTCTCCTTTTTGAACTTCTCCAATACACCAAAATATATGCTCTTAAGTCCCTGTATGCAAGAACTTAATTCCTTACATTTTATGTGCATTTTATTTAAATTCATACAACAGCGCTACACGTTCATTGGTGAACAAACGACCAGTAGGACTCCGTAGCTGTGATGTCACCAAAGAATACTTCGCAAGATATTTCCGGCTTAGTTCCGTTTTAGTCGGTTGTCGTTTTTAAGAGGGAAAGGATGTATTTTTGTGCCTTTTTTGTATATGTAATTTTTGAACGAATGTATTGTGTATACATGATTTACAAACTGTAAGATCTTACTGTGTGTTAATTCTATGTTTTGTATGTATTATTATGTGTATTAATTGTTTGTCTGTACAACCCTGAAGGTGCAAACGTGCACCGAAACGTCGGTGTTGTACAAAAATAAATGCAATTAACTGAAATTTCCAGTAATTGCTAACAAATTAACTTATGTTATGCTTGAATGTTACTAATAAGAAAAAAAAAAAATGGAATAATGTTTATTTGTAATTTTTTAGTCGGAGCAGAAAAAAAGTAATGTTATCAAAAATTATGTAATTGGATCCTCAACGCATCTTTAAAATTTTCATAAATCTAAAAAGGTTTTGCCTTGGCCATTCGGCCATCTCTATTCTAACGTATCTACTAGTACATAGAGGTAAGAATATATAAATAGAGGGAGCGTACAGTGAGCTTGTAAACAATGACCCTTGATGTTTGATGCCTAGTGACGGTAGGGGAATGAAGCGTCAGCCATATTATGCTGTTCCATTTTTAGCGCGATATTCAAATGTTCCCATTTTACTCGTACATATTTCTAAAAAATAATAGTAATAAAACAATAAGAATAATACAATTGATTTTTAAAAAATTATTGTAGAAAACAATATTTGCTGTAATACAGTGTTTTTATTTATACAAGTATTTCTGTTACTAAAGTACATAATATTTAATACTTAAAGAAATACAATAAATATGAATATGTGAATCTAAGAACCTTCGTAAAGAATTAATTAGTTGTATTGTTGTCGTCAACTGTGTGATTAATATTTGATATTTTTTTTTATAGTCGTAGGGATATTATTAATATATTTAAATGCATGAAAAGTCAGGTTTTTTCCTTTCAGTGGCTTTCTGTGTTTTGATTTCCGCCCAGAACGATTACTGCAGCCTAACACACAGCACGCTGGCATATTTATTATAAATATATTACTAAATGTGTCCAAAAAAAGGTATTTAAACACAAAAGTTTAAGAACAAATTTCAAATAGCACACGTCAACGAAAGTGAAAGTAAACAATTAATCAGAAATGGAACAGTACAAGATGGCGGACCATTTCCCCGCACGGCTTAAAGATTTTAGCCTTACGCTCCCTCTATATTATATATTCTTAACTCTATGTACTAGTATATGCGTATAACTGCTAACTTACATAAACAGGTTGGACAATCAATAATGGCATAGCAGCAATGGCTTTTGCAGCTTCCTTGAACAATTGGATAACCAGTCCAATTCTCTTGAAAAAAACGCACATAATACATAAAATTATAAAAGTGAAAACAGTCATCATAATTGCGCCGTACAAAAATCCTGTACTTTCGCTTTCTTTATTAGGTAAATCATTTATTTTAGCCCAAGTAACCCTAAAAAATATTAGCAAAATAGAAAAATGAACATTATAACTTGAGCTAACTTACCATAAAAATACAGTTGCTGCAATTAAAAGCGCAGTAAATGCGAGAAGTACAAACCATACTACGAATGCAGTTGCATACCGGAGAAGAAACACCATAATTATAGAAAATACTACAGCAAGTAAACCCATAAGAATAATTTGACCCCATACTCGTTGAAAATCTTCAGAAACAGCCTGCAAAAAAAGTGTATTTGTAAATCAATATTTTCAAATTTGTAAATAAAACTTACTTGTAAAAACTTCCCACCATCGGTATTTTCGACATCATTAGAAGATTTTGATTTCATAAAACAGCGATTTAAAAATAAAACACTGAAAAAAAAATTAAAGCTGAGTAAAATACAAGTATTCAAATATTCATTTTTTTGATATTTTAAATAATATGAACATACAGCGTGTCTCAGGATTGACGTTACAAGAGATGTGCGGAACTAAAAATCTTTATGTGACCTTTTGAAAATAAGAAGAGTTGAGCAAAGACTATTAAATTCGTTTCAAGTAATCTACCTTTTTCGTCCACAATCCGCCAGTTTTACTAAGAAAAATTCAAGTTTCAGAATGAAAACTTTCGGTTAAAAATATTATCCAATTGAATCCCTAGATTTCTGATCACGTGTGCGAAAGTAATCAATCGAAGAACATTACACTGATAAATAATTTTATCTTCTACTGCATCATAATCACTTGGTTTATGGTTGCATTTAGTTTCCATAATGTGACACTTTATTGGACTAGTACATTTACTTTATTTTATTGGACAGAACTGTCACTGTCAAAAAAAATGTCACAAAAAATGAAATTTTTATTTACATGAAATAACAAATACGTATTTTCAACAAATTTTTCGACTTGTTGGGTAAGAGTGATTCTTTGGCACTTGTTGCCAACTCTTCTACACTTTCTAAACTATCCATTTCTTTGTATAAAGATATGGTTAATAAACAAATTATTAAATCATATTTGAACAATTCTTGACATTTGCATTAATACAAAAAAAAAACAATGAAACAATAGCATCATTAGAAAAGCACACTAAGTTATACCGAATTTTTATAAAGGGAAATAAAAAAAATAATTTTAAGAGCTATCCAGCTTTTCTAGAGCAGTCGAACTTAAAGCTTTGTATGTAATTCGTACATAAACAAACTTTATAGACTCGCCTTATTTATTAGACTCGCTCACTTTGCTCGCTCGTCCATAAACAGCGGCTCGCCCAATAAAGTTATATATTATGTACTAATTACATAAATAGCTATTCCTTGGGAAATTATCAGTTATGTCATTAGGTTGCTAAGTAACAAACACTTTTTGACAATTAAATATTGACTGGTAGTATTTACACTTAATCAAGTATAATTAAACTATAACTAAAATAACAAATTCGGTTGTTTTAATCATTCCATTGTAATTTTAAATGATAGCCACTGTAATTAGTTAGTTAGGGTGACTAAAATTTTGTGTAGATATTACCGGTCTAATGCCCAGTTACACCAACAAGGTTTAAATTTTGAGCAATTTTAAACAAATTAAGCTTTTCGCAAAAGTTGTTTGTTGACACAGTTATTCCCTGTAATTACGTTATCGCTTTCTCGATGCTTCTATGCGCGCGACACGTTTTCAGACACGCCCACCCGACTAGTGGCGCCGATACGGTTCGCTCGCACTTTACATTAATAAAGAAATAAAATGATTTGATTGAAATACCTCGGGGGGTTTTTGTTATAGCGGCTCGTCACGAACATGAATTCAATATATTATTTTGATTGGCGACTGAAAGTCTGTCTATAAATGTGTAACGAATACAGAGGTAAGAGGCGGGTCATACTGCCACAGAAGTAAAGAAATTCAAATAGCGAAGGCATGGCCCTCAGTTCAACACTGCAATTCTCAAACAGTTTTTATTTGAATATAAATGTCTTGCATTAAATGTAATTGCAATTAAGTAAGTAGACTTACACAATGTTGCAATATTCATTTATTTTTTATAAATATAATTCAAAAATAGCATATATTTCAAGAACTTTTAGTTCCCAGAGAAAACAGTTTGACATGAAAACTTATATTCGTCTCGCTTATTAATAGATTTTTCCATCGGATTTACACCAATAGTCTTAGTTT
This sequence comes from Ophonus ardosiacus, assembly GCA_943142095.1. NCBI lineage: Eukaryota > Metazoa > Arthropoda > Insecta > Coleoptera > Carabidae > Ophonus > Ophonus ardosiacus. The sequence goes on along the minus strand of OW964827.1, from coordinate 30,973,542 downwards.
TATTTGTACTTTCAGATAATTTAAAAAAAAAAAAAATAGTGGTATCCCCAATTACGTTTCATATGTAAACTTTTTGTATTCCATTTGTGTATTAAAATGGCATTCTTTTCACATAATTGCGTTTACCTATCACCTTTTCGCACTAATGTGTAAAAGTAACAGATCAACCAATCAGCGATAGCCCGTCACTTTTACTACCTTAATATAATTATTCATAACTTTTTTACTTGTAAATGTTAAGTCGAAATGGAACAGATAAATTTTAAAAAATGATTTCTCATATTAAACGCCTTTCACAAATTCTTGTATTCACCATGTTTAACAAATAATATTTAATATACTAATTTTCTGTAATTAATTATAAAGTTAATTACACGAGAAACATAATAATCAATAAATTATTATTTCAAGCATTTATGAAAAGTTATTTTTAAAATTGATTAATTTTTTTTTTTTAGAGTAGCACTACTTACAATCCTCCTTCTGCTTTACAGTCGTGGACACATTCCCTCGTTGTGTAATTAGTATTGATACCTCGAACACGTTTTGTAAGCAAATATCTGAAAATTATAAGAAATAAGAACAATATAATAATGAAGTAATTCAAAGGAAATGCCGTATTTACGTATTTCATAATAAATTTTATCTTCACTTTAACACTTAAAATTAAAGTTGAGTTCGTTTCATAATATGGCTTGAGCAATTTAGCGAGCATTTAGCATTAAATCAAATTAAAGAGAAAGTCTAAAAGTAACTTAAATTACAGTCTTAAAGTGAGCCTGAAAATGGCCGTTATATAGCCGAGACAGATGACAATAGTAATTTACGTAACAAGACCTGAAAGTGATACTTTACTGGGTGAGCAAGCATATTCCAGAGCGAGCCGTAGGTGAGCTTTGGAAGCTTGTGAGCCCAGTATAGACACTTTCAGGTCATGTTGGGTACAATATTTTTTTTGCGATCCTGAAACAAGAATAAAAAAGTATTATTTTATTTTTTACTGCGAGCAAATAAGAAATTAATAAACAACTGATCCGATCCCTTATAGACAACTTTCCGAGCTAGCTCAGCAAAGAAGGACTTTCCGGTCTAAATAATGATCAGAAAGAGCTCATTTTCTGGGCGATCGCGAAAAAATAATATTAATGATCATTAGTATAATTAGAAAATTTATCTTAATTCGAATTTATAGAATTACCTGATAAGACGATATTTAAATTTAATTTTGCGCTCTGCTGGTTATCTCGCTTTACATTTTTGGCTTCAATGTTGTCATCATCAAATGTCACTTTATAAGTTTGAGGTTACAACAAATTATAACGAGAATTTAACAGTATCATAGTGGCGATTATTGCCGAATTCTTACGAGTTACGATCACCTTCTCAAAAGATCATCGTGACTTATTTAATCATCATTACAGCCAATTACAGCCGAGGCAGACGTCAACAATATTAATGATCATTAGTATAAATAGTAATTTAGCTTAATTTTTAATTATCAAAATAAAGACAGCCGATATATAAAATTAATTTGGTGCACATAAGCAGACTGACATCAAATGTCTTTTGATGTTTTGTGATTTTACAGATTTCCTGTTTTCTTTCAAATTTAGAATATTGGCCAGTCTGCGTTGTACACAGACTGGTACACTCAGAAATGGGTAATATGCCGTGATGATATATTTATTTATATTTTATATTTATACAGCACAGTATACCCTAAAAATATTTTTAATAATTTTACGGTATACTGTGACAATAGTGCCTAATTGATCACCTTAATAACACATCTGAAGGCTTAAATTATTGGTTACAGAACTAGAGCTTTAAAATAACTATATTGCTTATATTTTCTAATTTCACAAGATTAGTTTTACAAAATGAAGATGTTGCATTGAACTCAATTGCAAATTGCAAGAAATGTAAAATTCAATGAAATGTAAAATTCGATTATTGTTGAGGGGTTGATAAAGAAAATTTTTGAATGAATATAGAAGATTCGTGGCAAACGCCAACTTGAAAACCACCCGTTAAGATACCAGGAGTAAAATGATACAAACCTATGACCTATGTCCTATGTTTCTAACATATTAAAACAATCTTATTTAATATATTATTTTTTTAGTGAAACAACACCTTTTCTTCGAATCTGTGCATCATTTGACATTTTAGCAATTAAAAAGGCTTTTGAATCTTCCATTGAGAAGTTTTTGTTACACTTAGGGTTCAGAAATCAGTGACGTGAGCAAAAGACAAAAATCGGTGTATAACTCTCTTAATTGAAAAGGTTTATTGAAATAAAGTGATCAATTAAGCTTTTTTAATATTAAGGTAACTAAAATTATTAAATTTATATTTAAAAAAAAAAACAGTACTTTTTATCACTCATATCTTTGCCAAAGCAAGGGTATGACCTGTTGTCATAATTTGTGTTGTTTTTCCCACAAATATTTCCACAATCATCATAACCATCAATAAAGCGGTCTATATCTCCTTTTCCCATGGCAACAGCGATGAGGACAAACTGAAAGAAAAACAAATATATTAATGTATTTTATATTGCAACGGAAATCAATAAAAATATTAATGGAAAACATTACGGGGAGAGAGGGTTTCGAATAACCAAAATTTCTGATAATAATTAAAATGCCATTTTTAGAGATTAGGAATAGTTTTTTGAAGTTTTAGATCAAAGTAAATGAAGGCAATACTGTACAATATTAAAGTATTCTAATTTTGTGTTCAGTACAGAATTTACAAAAAAAAGATGTTCCATAGTGCATATACAGTACTTTAACTATTCAGTAAGCCTATTATCATGTTTTTATTTTTTTGGAAAGTCTACTATTTTCTTTTGTTTTTTCTTTAGACCGCATTTTATAGCTGCTATGTCACACCACCGTTACATTAGCATTCGTAATTTTTTTTTTTTTTTTTTTGTCGTTTCGGTTAAACGGTATTTCGGTTAAAAGTGTTTCGGATAATGGAGGTTCGACTGTACTTCCCTTTTGACCAATTTCGTCGTGACGTGTGTACATACGTACGTACGTATGTATAAAACAACTAGCGAATGAAATTTGACTTTTAAGTTATTTTATAAATGTAGTTTCTTTTCATAACTGTCTTGTGATTTGAATTTGGAATGAAACTGGACTTTATGTATTCTGTTAGAGAAAACTATAATTGTATTCCTTACCAATGAAATATTATGAACCATTTACAATGATCTTACCCGCAGGATTCAGAGATGTATTTAAAAATTTTAATACCGAGAATTATTATTCGTTCGTCTCATATGCAAGCAACCCTCGAGTCGGAACTACTCCTAGATGAAATTAAAAATAAGCCTATTTCATAGAATTGTCAAATTAAATAGTTTAAAAGTCCCTGTTTCGTTATTCTGGTACTATGCAGGTACCGCAGTTATCATCTATTTTCAGTGAGACATAGTAATGTATTTCTGAGATTTCCTAGTCGTGGAACAGAGAATGAAATGCCTCTGGATTCATTCGAAATAATGAATAGAAATCTTCTTCTAAATATCTGTCTATCAACCTTTCAAAAAATTCTTCCGTTCTAATATGCTTTTTCGATAAAATAGAAAGATAATTATTGAATTCTGTATATCACTTCTATCTCTTAAAAAACGCAGAAAATTAATCTGCTGTGTGGTATTTTCGTAATCATCTTGAATTAAATTATTAAAATATCTTTCAGAACTCATATTAATAATTGGAATAATACTACGTTTTTTTTTTTAGTTTAAGTTCTGTTTTTATTTATTATTAAAACCCAACGTTTCGGCACCGTAAAATGGTGCCTTCTTCAGGGGAAAACAGTGACATAAATATGTAAAATAACAAAAACCTAACTCATATTAATAATTGGAATAATACTACTTTTTTTTTTAATTTAAGTTCTGTTTTTATTTATTATTAAAACAGAACTTAAACTAAAAAAAGGTAGTATTATTCCAATCTTGAATTAATTTTAACAAAATTAGCACTTCTTGATCTTCATCCATAGTTAGTTACCAATACTTTTCAAACAATATACCAACATCCCATTGACAACTCAAATTCAAATTTCAAATACGTTATGACGTCATTATTTTAAAACTATACATTTTGGCGAGTCACAAAATGATGACGTCAGTCACGAAAACGGTTTGAAAATCTTATTGAATACGGTTCGTCGCCAAAAAACAGCTATAAAAAGCTGAAATTTTATATTTAGGACTGTTATAACATCTAGTTGTGCACCGTCCTTTTTGATTACTATTTATCTACCGGAAGTAATACTTTACTTGAAGCCAATAATAGATTTTAATGAAATACTATATTAAAATATAATCCAAAACTTTTCAAATTTGGTATGTATGAGTTATATTAATGGGAATAACATAACAGAATTTGGTTAAAATCTGAAAAACGGGAAGTGATACATTACCTGAAGCTGTTAACAGCTTTTCTTGAAAAAAAAAGGTTTATTTTGATTTTAGAAAAAAATGTTTAAAATAAATATTTAGATTTAAATGCTTAAAATAAAGGTTTAAATAATTAAATTCTGCGTATAACACATCAAGTATTATTAAATTAACCCTATGTATAAGCGAGATATGTAAATTTAAAAATCTGATGTGGCCAACACAATACCTCCCGCTATTTAATTTTTATTAATTTAAATACATACCTACATATTTACTAATGCTGCAAACTATATTAAATTCTTTTGCATATAACTACTATGTAACAAAGGAATTGTGTTTATCTTTAAAACATGGACTCCGGGATTCATAAAACAGATTATTTTTTAAATTCATCTGTAAAATATATAGAAAAAGTATTAACGTATTCTCTCTAATTCAAACAAATTCAAATTCCCCTTGCGAATTCGATGTATAGAGTTATAGAGAATCGACTGTATTTGAGTTAGAGCGTTGACAAAATCCATACACATATCTACACAAATATAGACATCATCGTGAAAATGTTACAATCGGATCTAGGGATAGGGGACCTAAAACGTGGTCATTTACCAAAATCTCGACATGCGATTTTTAGCACGATCCCTATACCTCCCTTAACAAGAGTAGTGGGAGGTAAAAATTATATACTTTTTGGTTTTTATAATTAAGTTTTCTATGGATTAAAACAAAAAAATGCCAGAAAAATAAAAAAAAAAAAATGTCAATGTCAAATTACGTCAAATACGTGCAATTTCATGATTGGATCTGTTATAACACATATTTTAGTTATTAAAAAAATACGTATTTATAGTTTGATAGGCGTTCAAGGAAATCATGCGGTGTTCACATTCGATTTTTAATCTATATAAATATTATCTACAATGAGTCAGAAATATTTATAGTCTCGAAAACTGGAAATAAGTTTCTGGAAATAAACTCATCTTTTTATAGTTACAGCAATGCATTTTTACTTCCTTGTACGTGTACGTAGTAAAGGAAGTAATGTAATCGCGAAAAAATTCGGTTTTTAGATTTCAGTTGAAATATCCATTTTGACCATTCCTGAATCCGTTTTGACTAATTTCGACATGACGTCTGTAGTGTCTGTACGTACCTATGTACGTATCTCGAGTAACTCAAAAACAGTAAGCAGTAGAAAGTTGAAATGTTGTATTCAGGACTGTCATAACATCCAGTTGTGCACGTCCCTTTTTGATCATTACATAACTTCCAGAAGTGGTACTTTACTTGAAGCCTATAATAGAATTTAATGATATAATGCAAAACTTTTAAAATTTGGTATATAAGATTTTCATATCAATGGGAACAACACAATAGATAAAAGTTTTAGAGAATTAAATGCACAATCTAGAACATCTAGTATTATTACATTAGCCCGTTGTATAAGAGAGATATGTAAATTTAAAAACTTTTTGGTTGTTGTAATTAAGTTTGCTATGGATATGAATAGTTTAATAGGTGTACAAGGAAGTCTTATGATGTCCACATCAGATTTTTTTAAATCAATATTGAGTTGGCTGCAAATAGCTATTTTGCTCTATATAATTACATCAGTTTTTTCAGTTCGCATAAATTAGTGTTTGGAATTTGTAGACTCCTCAAATTTTCATCTATCAGAACCACTGAAATAGAACGGAGTGGCACTAAAAATCCGTTATATAGGCATTTAACATGGGAAATTAGAATATTTTGAATATTTGCTTCCCATTAAAATTGTTATAAAACTTTGTACACATGTTCGTGAACACCTATTGCATTAATTTAATAATTAATTGTCCAAAAATTAATAAAGAATAATTTTTTAAAAATCTCAAAGCTAATTTAATGTAACAATTATTATCCTCCGTTATGTTTCGCAATGTACTTGAGTGCATTTTTATTGAAGAAATAAAGAACAAAAACGCAAGAGAAAATTATAATTAACCTGGTAAGCCATGTTACTAAGAGAATTAAATTATTGTTGTAAATATCATATAAAAATAAAAACATAAAGTATATTCAAGAAAATGTACAACTGTTTTAATAAATGGGAAAATCCATCGAAAAACACATATTTTCCAACTTTCGAAGAGAATTCTTCTAATTTTATATTATTCGAAAAGAAGATATAAAAGAAGAAGAAGAAGAAGAAGATATAAAACTCTTTTACAAGTAATAACATAATTTATTCACAGAATTTAAAATTAAATGTGTACATATGTTATATCAAAGATGAAATCAGCAACAAATTTATTAATTTAGTATTACTTTTCTAATATTCAAGAATCAAAAAGTTTAAGGTCCTTAAAACACGTGGGCCCTTTAGGCATTGCCTAATCTTGCCTATCTATAGTTACGCCCCTGGAATACATGTACTTAGAATATTTTGTGTTTACAAGAAATTAAATACACTGCTGGACAAAAAAAAATGGGACACTTGGTTTTTTAATTTTAATTTTTATTATCTCGAGAACTATAAGTGCTACGAAGACGGTTAATTAGACAAAAGTTGTCCTATATTAGGCTGTCTTTTAGCAATATATCGTTTATTCAGAAGAAATGCATAGATCACTAGATACAGACAAATATGCAAACTGTAGAGGTTTTTTTCGCTTTTGAAAAACTTTTAAATATGAAACAATTTCAGATTTTAATTTCCACTTCTTTAGGACACTTTTTTAATTTATTTCGAATGGCGATACTCATTTTTTTGTCACTACTAAATTTCACACTACACTACCAAACAAAGCGGCATGGACGCACTCCAAGGGTTAACGGTAAAGGCAAACGATTAACGGTGAACTGTTAAATATCAGCTATCAACTGCCAACGGTAAACGCACTCAAAGATTGACGGTAAAGATAAACTGTTAACGGTTAACTATCAAATGTCAACTATCAACTGCGGTTTTTTCGAGGGTTTTTTCCACGCCGCTTTGTTTGAATTTTAGCATGAAATCCAGTAGTGACAAAAAATGAGTACAACCATTCGAAAGAGCTTAAAAAAGTGTCATAAAAGAGTGCAAATCAAAGTCTAGAATCATTTTATACTTAGAAGTTAAAAAAAAAAAAACTTTACATATTTGCCTGTATCTAGTGACCTACGCATTTTTCCTGAATAAACAATACATACTAAAATGGAGTCCTAATATAGGGCAACTTATGTCTAATTAACCAACTTTGTAGCTCTTATAGTTCTCGAGATAATAACAAAAATAAAAATTAAAAAACGAAGTGTTCCATTTTTTTTGTTCTACAACATTTCTACATTTGATTGACAGCAATGTATTTGCCTGTTCCATTTAAAATGAAACATAGGGAACGAATTTGACAGAAGTATTATATTTAAATATTGTAAGAAATTTAGCCAAGTCAGAAAATTACTCGGGCACAAGGTGCACACAATATTTTTACTTCTATTAAATACAATTTAGAAAGCAGGTATTCGGAGTAAAAGTGTCATTGTGTGCCTCGCATGTAATTGTCCCACTCGCTACGCTCGCCGTGGAAACTTACATGCTCACCACACAAAGAATCACTTTTACTCCTAATAACACAATATACTATTTTCCTAATACATAAATTATAGTACACTGAAACAGACTGACCACTGTATGACAATATTGTGGCTATAAACCATGACGGCCGGTGGCGCTAGTGTTTCTCCATTTATAATTTCTCGGTGGGTGGGGCATAAAACGCGGGACTCTTGCTTCTAAAGTCAGGCAACCAATCAAATTAATTAGGACATGTAATTTTGTTTTTTGTAGTACATAAAAAGTGTAACATGACTGGTAATGTTGTAATATTAATTGATAATTGTCGAGTTATCGTACTTGACGTAGTCTTATCGTTTTTCCGAGGAGCTTCGTTCTACCTAACATGACTAAAGAAAAGCATTATTGTTTTGTAAGTTAAATATGCATTTATTCTGTGAATTCCTTTGTTTAGACTAGACATATTATTAAAACACGTTTGTGCTGTCTACAATACTTATTTCTTATCATATTATTCATATCACAAGTAAACTGCACGTGCCTAGTTGTTATTTATCATTTAGTATAAATGCTATGTATGTATTAATCATACACATGCAATGGGGAAGTTTAGCGATTTTTTTTTATTTTTTTATTCCATGGGAAATGACTTATAATCAAACCGGATAGAGAATAAAATATTCTTTCATATTGATAACCACATAAAATGTCGAAAAATGATATTTGACTGCGTTTTTCAAGAAAAACTGTTAAGAACTTCAAAGAAGTGTACTTCCGGTTGAGCAATGGGGAAGTTTAGCGATTTTTTTTATTTTTATATTCCATGGGAAATGACTTGAAAAATGATGTAACATGTTTTATTTTTTTCAAAAATGCCCAGATTTTCCGGAAAAGCCGATTTTAAGCTGCAATGACGTCGGTAGAGGCTTGGCACAACGTATGTCGACTGACACACTGACGCACGCGGTTACGGTTACCAGTGAAGCGCTTTTACGCTTTGTTACGACCTACGTTCAAGTGGTTCGATTTCACCGTTATGTCTGAGTATGCGCATAACTGACTTGTGACGTACTTAGAGTTTACCTAAAAAATATTAATTATAAATAAATGGAGCAATAATTTTAATTTTTAATTTCAATTTCAGCAGTCATTTGTGTTATATTTGTGAGAAAATAGTATGTTATGTAGAATTTTTACCCTGCTAAACTTCCCCATTGTAGTCTTGCACTTGTAACTGTTAACATCAAATAAATCTTTTTTAAAAACAATCTTTTTTGGTATCCTTATGTAATAATTATAGAACCGAAGCGATTACATTACATACGTTTCCAAAAGACAATAATTTGAAAAAAGTGGAAAGGACTATTGAGAATTGGTAAATCCATTTCTAAATGATAATGATTTGTGTCGTACACTTTCTAGTAACAAATTTTTATCCAAGTAATTAACACTACACATTTATTTATAGTTCAATATTAATTGCAATTGTCGTTATAACAAATGAATAAACAAAAACAAAACAGTTTTAAAGAAAAGCTCTATGCCATGTCCAGTCAGAAAATACCAAAGTGGCAGTTTATTTGAATTCAGATTACTGGTTTGTAAACAATAACTCATTATTTTAGAATCCTTTGGGTTTTCTTTAAGCCTCCATAAAATTACATGCCCTGCATTGGAAACGACTTCACCCTCTTTTATGGGCCTAGAAGAGCCAATATAATCAAAAATATTAGCCAAATCTACAATTATTTTTCCATAACAGCTTCTTCCAATGGGGTCCTCCACTCTAATTTTTTTACCTTTCGCTGAGAGGTATTGAAATCATGTTAAAAATCGTATATCCAGATTTTAGTGATTAAGCACGTTTTAAGATCCCTAGAATCCGATTGTAATATTTTTACGATGATAACCGTGTGTGTGTAGATGTTGGAACCACGTTTTCTCAAATACTGAAGGCTTAAACATGTTTAACTCATCGCTCACCACTCACGTAAAGTCAGCGACTGACTGGGACTGGAGCCAAAATGTTCTAATGTAATGTAACAGGAGCATTCGCTAGTCAGTACGGGAAAACAAGTGGCGAACCGAGTCGCTCAAGTCCTCAAGTTGAACAATAGTGCTCCACTGGACTGTCGGTTTTTTCCGAGGTTTTCTCACGAATCCCTTTGATTGTTACATTACAAGTCAGTGCAGGTCGTAGTTTTTTCGTTCTGAGGCCACGTTCAGAGAGAAAGCAGGTTTCCCGCTTCAGCTTAACAAGCGCGTGAAAAACCGGTTAAGCCGAACACAGGCCATTCTGCTTGTACTGTCATGTGTCAAACTTAGTGTCAGTGTCATTAATAAATACAAAAGAAAATGTCTTGGAACTCGAGCTGCACGGATGAAGATTTTATTCTCTGTTATGATAATAATTTGAAACGACGTAGAAAGAAAACAGGGATCCACGCAATTAATAAGAATAGAATAAAATACGAAGAGTATCATCACCTATTCACCTGTTTAATATAACAGAAATCGTATTTTCAGGTAATATTTATGTCTCATACCTTCACATTTCATATTGATAGAAATATCTCCCCATAATTTTTCTATTAAAATGACATTTATGAGATTTGTTCCAAATTTCTTCCCGTTTTTGAAATTCCGATATTAGAATATCCATCTCAAAGTTATTTTCTGAACATATTTTGGGCTTATTTACTTTAACCTGCTCAATAAGAATATTGGTTTCGTTCCGGCAAAATCGGAAAGCGGGTACTACCTGCCTGACAAGCGCCTGTTGGCCCGGGAAACGCAAATGGGAGATACCGGGATAGCCTTTTTAGTTTTGCTTCCATACACTAGATATGGCGACACCAATATCGTTAGGGTCATTTTTTTTTTGCCTGAATTTTGATATTTGTCATTTTCATTTGAAACTATTCTGACTGTCATTGTGAATATATTTTTTGTATTATAAGTAGTTATTTGTTTGAAAAAACTTGTAAATATTTAAGAAGACAAGAATAAAGTGTTGTGTACCAAATTGTACTGCTACCGGAAAGTGAAAATATATTTTTATATAATTGTATTATTTTATACCAGTAAAACATATTACAAAATCGTATTTTAGGGATAACAAACTATAGATTTCGACAGTCTCGAACTTATCGGGAATAATTTGTCAAGTGGTTGGAAGTTTTAAACATGAATGAATGCTATTAAGTATTGTATCTTTCCTAAATGAAATTACAGTGTTTTCAAAAATGCATTATTTTTTACTCATTTTATGTAATCTTTGTAAGACTGATTTGTAGTTGAAGTAGATTTTTCATAAAATACTACGCAATGATAGTATTTTGTGAAAAAAATGCTTCAACTACAAATTAGGGGTAATTAATAAACCGAATATACCAATATTAATTGTAGGTAATGATAATACCGACCGAGTTTTATATTTACTTTTGCTTCCATACACCAGATGGCGACATTGATGTGGTATCGATGCTTAACATGTACGTTTCCAATCTAAAATAGTGTATATGGTCTGTGGTTGTCTGCTTTTATTCTGAACGCCTACTCCTAATAACATGTGAACATTTTTAAAGCAGGTTAAATAAAGCAGGTAAAGCGGGTAAATCGGAAACAGGCAACCTGCTTTCTCTCTGAACAAACCCTGAGCGTACTTTTCAGACTTTTCATAACTATCTAGTACCAGTAGTCGTCATAGTTACGTCGCGCGTGTAGGGTTTATGGTCGGTTGCACCCAGGGATGGTAACCATAAAAAATATCGGTTTAGGTTACGGTTTCGGTCATCGTGAAAATAAAAATTCTGTTTTGATTTGGGTTTCGGTTTTTATACAGCAATCGGTTTTGGTATACCGGTTTTACTAAAAGGGTTTCGGTTTTGTAAAAGTAATTTACGAGAATAATAATATTATTAATTTTGATTGAACAATTAATTATTATAATGATGCAAAAAGTGTCCACAAACAAGTGTACAAAGTTTTATAACAATCAGTTTTAATACGAGGCAAATATTCAAAATATTCTAATTTCTCATGTTAAATGCCTATGGAAATGTAGCATGTAACGGATTTCGAGCGCCACCCGATTGAGGTACATACTACGTAGAAAATTGAAATACGTTTCGAAAAAAAAAAAATAGAAAATAAATTTATGTTTATACTTTTTTATACATAAGTAATAATAAAAATTTACAATATTTAACAACTAACAAGAGACCTGTATATAATGCGGTTAACCGATAAATAAAAAAGGGTTTTGCTTTCGGTTCCGGTTTTGTATCTGTTTCGAATTTCGGTACAGGTTTCGGTTTCAGTTCTCAATTTTTTTCGGTATTTTTCGGTTAATGGTTTCGGTTCCGGTTTCTGTTACCATCCCTGGTTGCACCAACGTAAAATAAATAAACTTGATTTAAATTGTCAATATTGAATCGAAATGAAATGTCAAATGAATTACAATATATTTCTGTCAAAATTTCGATTAGCATTTTTTGTTTAACCCGGCAGCGGGCAGGTGAAAAAAAATTACAAATTTGGGCAGGTGGGGTGTGACAAACCCCAATTTAATTTTAATTTTATGAAACATCCGGTATTTTTTTTTTAGATATTATTATATTTGTTGGTGTTTTAGAAGTTCCTGGTTCAATGTAAATAAAAAACAATAAAATTATTTCATTATTTATGTAAAAAAAAAAATAGAACTTATAAACACTCACTAAAAATATTCTTTGGCATTATATTATAAAAACAAAGAAATATATAAATATTACAAACAAAAATAAATAACATTCTTAAACTTGAAAAGTGAACCTATGATCTAAAAACACATTTACTAAGTTGCTTTTAGGTACAGAGAAGTTATGAAGATTCAAATGTGCTGCACTTTTCACAGTAAATTATCGCGTGCTCTACATATATAAATATGTTTGACGTGACTTGCCGACGTATTTTCTTTTTCTATCTCTCGCCCTAAGAGATTCTATGCAGCGACCTAGCTTTGAATTTAATTTTTTGTGCGGTGGTTATTCATTGTTATCATCACAAATTTTATTTATTGACTTTCTCTTCAGTATCTATTTTTTTCCATCTGGTCAACAAATGCGCCTGATCTTTTTCAAAATATGATATACTACACTAAATAAAATTTAGTAATATATAAAAGATATATAAAATGTACCTTGAAATTTCAAAATAAGTATATTCTTATCTGTACACTTCAAAGAATTTATGTTACGTTTATGGACAGGTGGGGTTTAATACACCCCACGTCACTTTAATTTGATGATACTCTTTCCGCAATTTAGTTTGAGACTGAATCCTGTTGCCTATTGACAGACCAACATATTTGCGAAAGGTAGATGGCTAGATGATTGTGTACGGCCGTTATTGCAAAAATGGCGACAATTATAAAGTGACTGGGGTGTACCACACCCCACCTGCCCGCTGCCGGGTTAAGCCTAACTTAAAATTTAAGGCTTGGTGCAACTAGGCATTAATATATTTATTTTATTATAATGTAAAACGTGAAACTATTTGCTATTTATAGTAATTATGAAAAATGGAGTGGTCCCAAGAAATGACTTTATTTTTTATTGACCAGTATCGTCTATACTTGCCGTCAAATAATTATGGACTGGAGATTTCTACACTGATGCCAAATTTTTTAAGTGTCTACCTGTACAAATATCTGTAATCTGTCAATGTCATTTTATATTCTGACATTTTCGTTAGTACTTGCGTGCGCTTTTTATTTCTAATCCTATAAATTGCATTATATTTAGACTTTTGAAAAGAAAATGAGTGAAACTCATGAATTAAATAGTCCTGGTTCTTATAAAAAAGTTTAGGAAAACAAGATTTAAATGGACAGGCAAAAACAATTATTGCCAATGTACACAATTTTTTCAAAAAATTGGCGTTACATCCTGAAAAAATTATAATTTATTAAAAAACAAGAAAACTTTGGATTTGACTGCAGAAGTATGTTGTGATGGCAGATTTATCTACTGTCCACCTAATAAACAATTATTCTTACCTTTTATTTAGATTTCACCGGTTATCGTATTTTAACGCAAACGCGACTTTAGCTTAATGTGTGGAAACTTTGGTCAAAATACAAATATAAATTTTCCACAGAGACAATTTTTATATTTTATATTACTTATTACTCTCTTACCTTACTTATTTGTTATATTTTCTTCATTTACGATGTATTAAAAATTTTAATTAGTTTTAAATGTATTATATGACATTTGCGTTCATTCCTGGTCATGTCAAGTTACAAACTGCAACACCGCTTGGCAAGGGAGAGGGTGCGGAAAGGGATAAAAGTTGAACATCAGTCCATAATTATTTGACGGCGAGTATAATATCGATTTTGTGGGATCCACAGGACCGCAGCAACATTATAATAAATTTTTAGAAAATGACGCGTGGTAGCAACTGAGAGTGGAACACTGTTGAACCAAGTATTCAAAACGAGCATTCGTGTGTGTTTTTTGAAACGTTTGTAACGTAATGTAATTTTGGCTTCAGTCAATCGCCGCATCTTGGTAGTGTACGGCTGTCGCAGATGCAATGATGTTCTTAGTGTATCACAAAAATCCACATATTTTACTGGCCTTCTCGAGTAACGCTTTCTAAACGCCATTTTCTTTCGCTTTTGTAGAATTCAGTTCATGTAGCATCAATCGAATCACTATCAATAATTACAAATGTGATCATATTAATATAACCTAGAACTATTGCGTGCATGTTCACGTAACTTCCATTAACCGAGTATAATGACGCAGTGACAATGACTTAATAAAATGTTGGTCTGGATTGTGACTGAAAACTGAAATACTGTATATTTTTATTTACAAATTGCAGTAGATAAAGTTTTTCTAAAAGGCACTGAAAGGCTAGGCTAGTAAAAGTAAAACTGGTTTTACATTTTTATGGGACTTATTACTGATTCAAGTGATGTAAAATCGACTACATAAAACAAATTGTGTTGTGCAGTACATATTTTTCATTTATGTCCGTATACACCGATTTCGTGTTCATTAGTTCACTCATTTATTTAAAATTGTTCACAACACTCGCATTGGGTAGTCATTTATTAGTATTTTTTAGATTCAAATAGGCTGTTAGAAATGTGCATCAATCTGAATGAGCGAAGTAGATCGTACAAACCACATAAAAACGATCTTACAACAAAATATCTAAAAGAATTTTTTTGTAATGAGTTTACTTCAGCAATGTACAGAGCTGGGCATACTTGAAGTAAATTACTTCAAAAAAGTACTTCAAGTACTATTTTTACTTGAAGTATTTTACTTGAAGTACTTTTCAAAAGACTTACTTGTACTTGCATGTGCAAGTAAAAATCTTAAATACTTGAACTCGGTACTTGAAAAGTGAGACAAAAGTACTTCAAGTACTTTATAAATACTTCAAGTACTATAAAAATACTTCAAGTACATGAAAGTAATTGAAGTACATTTGAGGTACTTAAAATATATAATAAGTACTTCAAGTAATACACATGCGGAATACTTCAAGTAAATTGAATTTACTTCTAGTACTTTACAAGTACTTGAAGTACCTGGCAGCATTTTTGTTTTGCAAGATTGAACTTGTATCATTAGGCTATTGGACATATTCGGCATATACGCACAGTGATTATAATTCAATTGGTGGATTTGAATCATGAAAGAGAGGCAGCAGTATAGTAAATTGTACATGTTAAAAAGATATAGATACTTATGTTGTGATTTTTCTTGTTAAAACTGTAAAGCACAAGGTATGATTTATGTTATTGTGTTGCATACATAATGTAGTGTCTTGCTAACATTATTTGGTATCGTTCTGTTTAATATTAGTGCTGCTATTGCTGCTGCTGCTGTTATATTTATTTATTTATTTTAATTCCAATATCAAAATTTATGGTTTAAAGTGTTTTTTATAAAATAATTTATTTTCATTTGTATTTGCCAGAAAATTATTCAATTAAAATTAAAAAAAAAAAATACAAGAAAATTGTGTTTTATGCCCACATTGCCGCATTCCATATCACATAAACCATAACAATGTTATTAGTGAATCGATTCTAATTTTAAATAATGTATGTTTCATTATGTCATAACTCATAAACATCAACTTTATAAATATGAATTCACTTGGAAGTACCAGAAATTAATTCAAGTAAACATAAAAGTACTTTAATTAATACATATAAATGTACTTCAAGTAATATAAATGTACTTCATGTACTTTATAGTACTTCAAGTACCACAAACTATACTTGAAGTAATTTACTTCGAATTTTTGAAGTACTTTTTTAAAGTACTTTAAAGTTCAAGTACTTTTAAAAATTTACTTATACTTGTACTTGCAACGACAAGTACTCATAGCATTACTTAGTACTTGGTACTTGAAGTACTTTAGCTGAGTACTTTGCCCAGCTCTGGCAATGTATGCGTTCAATATATTTAACGTTGTTGCTATTAATGAATTTTGGCAGTATTTCCTCTTACATTATTTCCAATATTAGCAAATAATACAAAATTTTCTTAATAAGAAAGGGTAATTTTAATTTGATTTGTAAAATATCATGATGAGTGTTTTGCTGCTCTGCTACAGTATCACTTACGGCCGAATTCACCATTTCTTGGTCATAAATTGATTCACAGATCAACACTGATTCTGGATCAATCCAATTCACCATTAAAAATCAAGATAATCTACCAATCAAAATAAATTCTCAATTGATTCGTCATATTCCATGAATCAAGCCCCTAATCACATCTTTGAATCCTAATTTTGACACTTACAGCCATGTTAGGATTCTGGCTGTTGTACTCATTTGTAACTTTGCCCCATATGCTTCTTTTTTAAATTCATTTAAAAGCACATTGATTTTATTATTTTCACATATAGTTTTATGTCTTTCATTTTCACTATATTTAAAAACACTACTTTATTGGAATCAGTGTAATCAGTAAAATTACAAAACTGTGAATCTGTTGATCACGATTACTTGATTCAGAGACCAAGTTGGTGAATTTACAACATACGTTGATCTACGGGTCAGCTGATTCCTTAATCAGAT
This sequence comes from Ophonus ardosiacus, assembly GCA_943142095.1. NCBI lineage: Eukaryota > Metazoa > Arthropoda > Insecta > Coleoptera > Carabidae > Ophonus > Ophonus ardosiacus. The sequence continues at coordinate 30,956,478 of OW964827.1, read as the reverse complement.
GATTATTAATCAAACGAAATAATGGTGAATTCGGCCATTTGTGTTACATTTCTATTTTAGTTTGAAATGTGTCTCATTCTCGTTGTCAGTTAAATACGATTTCATTAATAAGTCGTGTTAATATGTACTTACATCTATTTTTAAAAATAATATCTATAATCCTTCAGTCCTTATAAAAACTCAAATTACATGTAATTACTGATTATACTTACTAGGAACGCAAAAAAGACTGCCATACCAATTAAAGGACCGCGATCCGTAGTCGCTCTATTATTAAGTTGTCTATAATTGCGTCCATCATCTTCATCCTAAAAATAAAAGAAAGATTTATAACAACGTGTAAGGAAATGTGCAATACAAGAACGTGTTAGAGATAGCGTTTCCAGTATAACGTATTTAAACATTAGAATCTTGATTACAAAAAAGATAATATTAGAATCTTGTTCAACTGGATTGATAACAATGTAACAGAGGTATATAAATTTGTCGAGCACCCTGATCACGTGACAGATTCATCTGCGATATCCGATCAGCAGCTTGATGCTAATAACAACGAAGAGAGTGTGAGCTGTCTTTATTATTCATTAAACTCACTGAATTTTTCGCAAATCTGTCTTCGTTATTTACACAATTTAATTTGAACACTTAACACTGTTCATTGTAACTAAGTTACAGAAATTCACTGTTGAATTACATCTAAACAGTTCTTTACATGTCTTTATTATGTTTATTAATTTACTCGAAAATAAATATGAAAATTCATAAGGAAATGTTAATATGTGTACTGCGAACAGGTTATGAACGTATTTTTGATGATAGTGATTAAGAAAATGGAAATGATTATGGACAACCCTAAGATGAAAGTTATGTGTAAAAATAATTCCTAAAATGACTAATTTATAAAATTCAAACATTTTTGATTGATATCATACGATAATGGCAACATTCGTTTATAAAATAGCACATTGTTTGCTACAAAAAATTTAAATGTGAGCTTAATTACACATGCGTCTCAACATGCTCCACAGTTTGAGCGAGCGGACAGATCGAGCTCTGTGTGCTCCGTGAGGTAATAAATAACCGAACGTAAAGCTAAGCCGCTGAGCCAAAAGATCGCTCAGATATAATATATAATTACCGAACGGCATTGTGCGCTTAGACCAACGAGCTATATGTAAATATAGAGTGGCGGATGAGCGCTGCTGGCCGTACACACTTGGACGCCATGTCTACTATAACCTGCCAGGCAGGTTGCAGCCTACCAGTAATATTTATGAATTATTTTTAACGAAATAATTTACCTTTTATGTTAGAATTATAAATATAAATAATGCAATTTGTGGCGAAAAGTTTTATTCTGACATATATCATATTTCGAAATAAATAAATAAATTAATACATATTTAGTTTCACAGATATATAATATGGATGATGTGAAACTATTGATAAATTAATATAATTTAAGAATTTTCACTGTGAATCCTTATTTTGTTATAATATTTTACGATAATAAATAACAATTAATATGAAAAATGTAACTGCATTAATACAATATATTGAAAACGTAGCAAGGTAGGTAGATAGATACATAAAAACGAAAATAGTGAAAATTAAATTATATATTTTATTATGACAATAATAACGTATATAAAAAATATAACATATAAAATACAATAACAAAAACATATTCTTTAAATAAAATAAACAAAATTGTGAAAATAATCACTACATATATGAAGTAGAAAATAATGTTTTTATTGACCTTTAAATATGATTGTTTTGGTCAAAAATTGTCGAATGTTAGTTCCTTGAATATCTGTAGAAACAGTCCTACTATTTACACAAAAAATTAATTACCTATAATAATTGTTCTTGTATTTATTTTATTTTAAGTACAACAGAAATTTTTGTTTCAATAAAGAAAATTTGATTGTAATAATAAATATCAGTAATTACATAAAAATAAATTGATTATATTCGTTGTTGGATTTAGGCGAGAAACTATTATCAGACTACAGGCGGTAAAATCGTAAATCCGTCGCTAATTAAAACTTTGAGTTAAAATTTTTGAATATAAAATTTACCTGTGAAACGACTTGCAAATATTTCTAATTTGTCTCTTTCCACACTGAGGAACAACACACTTTGCGAGCATTTTTAATAAATAGTGCAATAAGCGCTGAGAAAAACAACGTATAGCGTCTGAGCTGAGCGCTCAGTTATAGTAATGGCCGCCGACCTAAGCATTCAACTGTGTACGGGTAAAGTACGCGTTCAGCATGCGATGCGCCACTCTATATTTACTTATAGCTCGTTGGCTTAGACCGTAAAACCGACCACAGTCAGAAAACTGACTTGAGAAAAATTCATTTTTATCTAATTTTGATAACTGAGCCTGTTGGTGTAGTGGGCAACATAACCGACTTACAACCCAAAGGTCCCGTGTTCAAATACCGGGTAAGGTATGGATTGAAGTATGTGTTGTACGTACGTTTTAATCTCGGTTTTAATAATGATAGAAAATAACTCTTGAAAAATTTTATTAAAATATAAACTTTTTGAAGAAAAAACTTATGGTTTTTCAAAATATTCATCCCTAGCCAAAATACTCTTCTTCATTCGTTGGAATCCCTTTTAAATAGGGCTGTGCGATCTTAGAAATTTGAAATCGATTTTCGATATTTTGATAAAATCAATTTGTTGCGATTGATCGATTTGATCAATCAACTGCAAAAGATCGATTTTTTCAAACAGAAATCGAAATACTATATCAAAAAATCGATGTTAATAAAGAATCAACATATTGATTGTATTATAAGAAGTTTCTACTATGCATACGCACATCAAATCATGAAAAAAATTCAAGAATTAACATCTAACGAGCGTGAAATGCCAAATACTGCTGAAAATAAGAGATTTTTTCATCAATCTTTATATAAATATATTTTTAGAAAAATCTATCTTTCAGAATCTAGAAGATCGATATCTTTTTGAAAGATCGACTTTACGGAATCCGGAAAAATGATTACCGTGTGCTCACCTCTTGAAGTAGCGTTACTTCCAAAAAATGACTACTTCAATATTAAAAATTACAAAAATAAATTAAATTATAAATAGCACTTATTTCAAATACAGTGTGTTCAGAAAATACAAAGGCAGAAACATATGTCTGATCATAATTCAATTCAAAAGTCAAGTTGTCAAAATTAATCATGGAATGTAATTTTAATGAGAAAAGATAATAAAGAAGGATACAGAATATTGCCATACACCGTTTTCTATTTTTTTTTTTTTCTATATTTATTTCTAAATAATGATTCAAGAAGAAAAGCTTTGATTTCTTTAGAAAACATTTTTGACAATATCTTGTGTCAAATTCACATTTAATTGCTTTCAAATTTACATGTTCTTTTGTTCATAGCTTACTCCGTATTGGGATTTTTTGAATACACTGTATTATAGGTTTAATTTACAAAAAAAAAATGAGAATATGGATCAAAATGTTTTTGTTAAGATGGTAGTTGTTTAGCGAAGTACAGATTTTTTAAAAGGAAACTAATCCATTCATCATCTCGCAATGAGGGAAACTGTTTCCATCAAAACTATTTTTTCTGGGTTAATCATTGAACAGAGGTTATATACATGCTGTCACTAATGACAGGCAAGAAGTAAGCGCGCTAAAGAACGATCCGAATCGTTAACAGGCGAGTTCTTTTATTCATCGATAAAATCACCAAATATTATGATTATATGAATGTTGTAGAAATGATTTCGTTGCCATTATCTCATAGTTTTTTTTTTTTTTTTTTAATTATTAATAGAGTTTCTAAATTGTCACTACTTGAATCAGTAGAATTTTCTTCATTGAAAAATTAATATGAATCGGAACAATTTATGGCCGTTTGCACCGATGTAAATCTTAAGTTCTACTTTGCTAAGTTTTACTTAAAGTTACGGTTCTCCTTAAATTTTATTCTATTGCACATGTAAATTTTAAGTTCTACTTACGTAAGAATAGGATTTGGTTAAAAAGTCAACGTTTTTGATTTAGGTGTTACAGAAAGGTAGTTAGTTTGACATTTCATTGAATTTTTTTTAATAGTTTAGTATATATTTAAAATTAGCAAAGTTTATTATTAATAATATTAATGCTTGTTTTATTAATGAATCATTTAAATAAGAATAAAAATCGTAAATAAATGAAAGCAGGCATTGTGGTTATATATTGTAACTATGACGCCACTATAGGCGTAAGCATGCATACTTTGTAGAACTATGTAATAAAATTTGCACTTTGGTAGGTGTACGCTAGCGCAAGTGCAAGTACTCATAATTGGAGAATCTGGTAGTAAAAATGACAATCGTTTAATATTTGGACTTAAACTGATCTTGCTTGCGATAAACTAGTAGTGCTGTCAAGAACCGGAAAAATTTGAAACCGAATACCCGGTTCCAGAACTATCCGGGTACCCGGGTAGTGAAACCGATCTTCGGTTCCGAGTAATGGAACCGGTCATCGGTTCCGGTTCCAGGTAATGGAACCGATCTTCGGTTCCGGTTCCGAGTAATAGAACCGAACTTCGGTTCCGGTTCTCTGGAATAGAACTTCAGATTCGGGTTATGGAATCATTGATATTATTCAATTATAATTTTAAATTAGCCTCGCTATTTTTGAGAAATAAACAGATTTTCTGTTTTATTTGAGAAATATTATTGAACGATATTAATTTTTTTATGTAACTTAATTGCATATAATAATGTGTAAATAATATTATACCATATGCAGGAGGATATTTTTTTTTTAGAAAATGTAACCGCATAATTGCAACTTACACTTTCAGTTTCATATTATATATTTTCAATTTTCATTCAATATGGTTTATTACAGTAGCTTGACCTTGAGTGATGTTCTAAGATATTGGTACCTACCTACATAATGACAATAGTGACCATAAAATGAAGGGACAAAGCAATAAATATTTCCTAGAATTTCAATGAGCTACTTATACATCCTGCTTTAATCTTTACATTTTGATCTCTCACTTTTGTAATATAAAGGAATATTTCTTAATTTCTTAACTTCAGTTCGATTAAATACAATCAATATAGCCATTTAATATTTTGTTTGTTTACGTAAAAATTTTAAATCCATCATTTTTGTTTAATAGACAATTATATGTTTTGTTTATATGTATCATTTTCTTTACTGCAAATTCACACCAAAGAATCGGGTAGAGAAATGGGAAAATTCCGTGGTAAAAGTGGAAATACCTGATAATGTATATAAATACAAATTACACATGGCAGAACATAAAATTTTTAATAAAAGTTTTTCTTTAAAGTAATAATTTATAATTCATAATTGTCAATTTTTTTCATATTATATGCACACGTGTTTTATTTTGCACATTTATTATTCAATTTTCTTAAAAATATGCAAGAATGCACTTAGTATGCACTTTACATATATTCCGAACTATATTCAAGACTCAATCTGTTCGGGTTCCATAACTGAGAACCGATGAATTTCGGTTCCAGGGCCGAGAATCGATGAGATTCGATTCCAGAACCGAGAACCGATGAGTTTCGGTTCCAGGACCGAGAACCGATGAGATTCGATTCCAGAACCGAGAACCGATGTCTTTCAGTTCCAGGACCGAGATCCGAAGAGATTCGATTTCAGAACCGAGAACCGATGAGTTTCGGTTCCACAACCGAGAACCGGGTAGTTTCGGTTCCAGAACCGAGAACCGGGTAGTTTCGGTTCCAGAACCGAGAACCGGGTAGTCTTGGAATAGGAACCGAGAACCGGGTAGTTACACATTCAAATAACCGGGTACCAGGGTAATTTTGGAACCGGAACCGGTTCCCACCACTATAAACTAGTATTAGCAAAACTTCAATTAAAATTAAAATTCATCATCATAGAAAAAAATCACAACCAACACACAACATTTTTAAAGTTTAAGTTCTACTTAATGTTAAGTTAGACTTAGTAGAAGCGGTTCAAACGGCCATTAGTAATTTTCCCAAGAAAAAGCCCTTAACTTCTCTAGTGACAGCGACAATTTTTACTCTATGTATAACTTCCAGCACCCTTTCATCAAGTGTAGTTCCTATTTTCATCATCTATCTGTTCCATCATATATCCATCAATGACGTCATTATCAAATTGCACTGAATTTCACCGATGAATTTGTCGATGAATAAAAGAACTTACCTAACGTCTTCACAGTCGTCAGCGCGCTCAATCAAATTGGACCAGCTGTGAGCGGTCTGAGCACTGTAAGCTATGATACCATGATTCGGACCACATCCTAGATATTATGTAAGTATGGATGGAATATGTATTATTTTTCAGAGTTTTATAATTTTTTATTGAAGGATATATCAGCGTGCAACAACATTTAATATTTGTAATTATGCACTACAAACTGCTTGAATATTCAACGAAAAGTATCATTTTCTGTTTCAGAATAACCCCAGCTGAATTACAATAATATTCAATTTAAATTATTTCCTACAAGAAGCCAATTTTTTTTTGTTGATAAATATAGCTGGTGATTGTATTTTAACTTTTTAACATGTGCAATCGGTACCGATAATTCTAGGAAATGCTGTATAGCTTGCGATAGGCATACAACAATAATTCTGTTTGCTGTAGAAATATGCATGACGCTAAAATCAACAATGCAATCGTAAAGTTACCAATATTTTATTAATTGGAGACACAATTATTCCTGCATGAGATTATTTAAAAACTATTTTTTATAAGAAAACCATTGAAATACGTACAAATTATATGGAAATTCCATCTCATGTTCAATACTTGCTAGTATACCTAATACAGTATTTTTTGTCAAACGGAAACGTTTAAAAAACCTTAATTCGTAAAAATAGTTAGCGCTGATATACATTTCGAAGAATTCCATTTTCTATTATTCTGCTACATCTAAATCATCGTCGTCTTCTACTACCTAATTAAATTCAAAATCCATTTTATAAATCAAACCTCACTATCAAAAGCCATATAAAATTTTTTTGAAATAACATTTCAAATAAAAATTCTTCGACGCATGCATATGAGACAGCTTAGCGTAAGGGAGGCTTAAATGACAGATGACCTACCGATAGCTGTTTGCACTCTAAGGAGTCCTTAATAATTGGTGCAACGTATTTTTATTTTTAAGGTGTACTTAATATTTCAGTAGAATCAGTGCAAACGGCTATTAGTGATATAAATATTGTGCAAACAATCTAGAGCAATCTGCAACCAACCGCCAGTCTAAGTTTGGAATGCGTGGTAAAATAAACAGTTATAACCGTTTGCACCGGTATGACAAATATTCACTTAAGTGTTCCCTTTATAGTCGAAGATCCATAGAGCCTAGGGTTGCCAACTGACCTTTTTTGGAAAGGACTGTCCTTTTTTGAGCGTATTTTGTCCTTGTCCTTTTTTAAACCAGGAAAGGACGCGATTTGTCCTTTTATAGTAAATTTTGTTATTAATAATATTTTTCTTATTATTATAAATATGAAAATGAAATAATTATTTCACATTTTATATAATGTAATGATATAACAATAGAAATTTGAATTATTGATGTATTGGTTTGGTACTAATTTATACTAACACTTTGTTTATAGTCTTCTCTAAAACGTGGCGGTAGCAGACGTATAGATGTATGCTTTGGTGTTTGGTGATAACTTCAGAAGAAATTGTTAAATTTGCTTCATTGTAAAAAAGTCTATATTATGTAACATTGCACATTGCATTAAAACACGTTTGACCTTGAAAATTCTCAAAAAATCACCTGCGGCGCATTTTTCTCATAAGTTTTAAACTCTACACATAATCCAAAAATAGATTGCCGAAAAAATGTCCTTTTCTGTAATTTTCTAAAATTGGCAACCATAATAGAGCCTATTAAAGTTAAATTATTTCCTACAAGAATAGCTAATTTATTTTTATTGATAAACGTAGCTGGTGATTGTATTTTAACATGTGTATAATCTACTTCACTGTATCGATAGTTCTAAAATATGCTAATATACCGGTTGTACAATCTGGCAATATAGCCCGTGATAGGCGTACCACAATAATTCTGCTTGCTATAGAAATATGCAAGGCGCTAAAATCCCACCAATATTTCATTAATAATAATAATAATAATAATAATAATAATAATTTATTCCAAAAAAGTTGTACAGAAACAACGTATGGAATCCAACAATATTTTTTTTCAATAATTGACTACAGTTGTTAATAACTAATTTAAATATTTACAAAGAGCTAATTTATAAACTTATCTAATTTATGAATTATAATATTATTAATTAATTAATATTACAATAATAATAACAAAACCAGATTTTAACATTAATTACAATTAACAGAAGGTATTATTTTTACAATCATTAAAATAATCGGTACAGTTATAGTATTCCTTTTGTATGAGAATTTGTTTAATTTGAGACAGTGATCTTTTTACCTTTATTTTTTTGTAACATTGCGGTAACGCATTGTAACATATTATACTGGAATAGTAGAAACCTTTTTCATAGGCAGTTGTATTGTGAGATGGGATTTCTAAAATATTATTTGAATTTCGTGTAGAATAAGTAGAGTGGGACACCGAATTATACTTATGTATATTAGTAAAAACGTGTTTTAATAGAAGATAAATATAACAGCTGTGAATAGTAAAAATATTTAATGCAACAAAATTGCCTCTACAAGATTCGTTAGGTCGTAGATTGCATAATATACGAATAGCTTTTTTTTGAATAATAAAAACATCATCTATAAGCTGAGAGTTGCCCCATATCAATAAACTGTAAGTTGCAATGGAATAAAAATAGCTATAATAGACACCTTTTAGCGAGTTTTTGTCAATACATTTATTTAAAATTCTCATACAAAAGATAGATTTATTCAGTTTAGGAATAAGGTTAGACGCTTGAGTGTGCCATTTAAAATTGAAATCAACATTTATTCCTAACAGACTAATTGATGTAGTGTAATGTATCTGTTTGTATTGAATACTCATTCTATTTGAATCAATGCTAGTTAGACTGAAATCTATAAAGTTAGTTTTACAAAAATTAAGTGTTAAAAAGTTTGTGTTACACCATTGTTCTAATTTTTTTACAAGAGATACCATATTATTTAACAGAGTAGGTAAGTGTTTATTGCACAAAATAAAATATGTATCATCAGCATAAATAGTACATTTGAAATTATCATTATCTTCGACAATATTAGCAATATCATTAAGGTATAACACAAATAATAAAGGGCCTAACACTGAACCTTGAGGAAAACCGCGTGTTACATTTTTGGAATCTGAGAAATACACATTTGAATAGCCTTTTACATTTTTGTGAATTATTTTAGTCATTTGACGTCTATTTTGAAGATAGGATTGTAACAGGTTATGGGCAGTCCCTCTAATACCGTACCATTGAAGTTTCGATAATAAAATTGAGTGATTTACGGTGTCAAAAGCCTTTGACAGGTCACATGACAGTCCCATAACAAACTGACGAGAGTCTAAACATTTTAATACATAGTGAGTTAGATCACAAGCGGCACTAATTGTTGATTTATTCTTTATGAACCCATGCTGACACTCAGTTATTATATTATTATTGTTTATAAAAGAAATTAGGCGAACATATATTATTTTTTCAAACACCTTAGAAATTACCGATAAGAGCGAAATTGGTCTATAGTTATTAGTGCATTGAGGGTCACCTTTTTTGAAAATTGGTGTCACTATAGATTGTTTATAAATATCGGGAAATAAGCCTTCTTCTAATGAAAGATTAAATAAATAACATAAGGTTGGCGTTAAATTCACAGAACATTGTTTTAGAATTTTTATTGATATATTATCAAAACCCGAAGAACTCGTATTTTTGAAAGAGATTATTATAGAAAGAACTTCTTCTTCTGTTGTAGGATTTAGAAAGATTGTATTATTGATATTATTACGTAATGTGTGTGATGTGTTATTTGTATATGTTGTATTAGGTGCTGGAAGCTGCAAAAACTGATTGTTTAATAAGTTCGCGACATCATTTGGATCTGAAACAATGTTGTTATTAAGCGATAACTTTATATTATCTGCACTTTGCTGTTTTTTATCAAAATTTATTTCTCTGTTTATTATTGACCAGGCGGTTTTTGTTTTATTAGATGACGTATTAATTTGGTGTGAATAATGTAGTATTTTTGCTAATGTTATCACTTTTTTTAATACCGCACAGTATAGCTTAACAAAAGACAAAAGGTTTGCGTTACGATTTAATTTCACTTTCAGTAGTAATGTTCGTTTTGTTTTACAAGATTTTTTTATGCCTGGTGTTATCCAATCATTAAATTTAAGTTTGTTTTTCTTTTGCGTTACCACTGGAAAAGCAGATTCAAATTGTTCTTGTAATGCGTTATTGAAAAATATATATTTTTCATTTAAAGGTAGGGCACTATCATAAATTGAATCCCAGTCAGTATTTTGAATTAAATTATTAAATTTTATTATATTTTTTTTAGAAAAAAACCCGTTTTTTAATAAGATTATCTTCTGACGAGATATCGGGCAGTAATAATTCACATGTAAGTGCAAAATGATCCGAGAATCCTGTATTTAGTACCTTCGAAGTTGAAATAACTCCTTGATTGCAAAAGATGTTATCAATGCATGTCGAAGATGACGCAGTTACTCTGGTGGGTTCAGCAAAGATGGGAAACAAATTAAAAGAGCTCAGTATGGACTCTAGGCAATCCTTTAATCGAGAATTTTCCAAAAAATCTATATGAATATCTGCCATGATACAAATTTTAGTAAAGTTGTTTTCATATAATTTTGTAAGAAGATGTTCTAATTTATCAAAGTAAATATTCACATCACTTTTAGGTGTTCTGTAAAGCGAGACAAAAATCAGAGATTCAGACAAATGTTTTAGCTTAATAACTGAGAATTCAAAGTTGCACTCTTCAATGATATTGTCAAACTTGTTTATCTCAGAATATTCAATATTCTCTTTTACAAATATACATGTGCCTCCACGTTGCATAAACGTTCTTGGAGACACAATTATTCCTGCTTGAGATTATTTAATTTTTTTATAAGAAAAATATTGAAATTCGTACAAATTGGAAATTCCAGCTCATGTCCAATACTTACTAGTAAATCTAATACAGTATTTTGTATCAAACTTAATTCGTAAAAATATTGAAAATAGCGCTGTTATGTACATTTCGTGGAATTCCATTTTCTATTATTCTAATGTATCTAAATCATCGTCGTTTTCTATTATATTAAATTCAAAATCCATTTTCTAAATCGGACCTCACTATCAAAAGCTGTAATATTTTGTTGACACAAATATCAAGTAAAAATTCTTCGACGCATGCGTACGGCTTAGGGTAAGAGAGGCTTAAGTGACAGATGAACTACCGCTTAACTTAAGAGTACCTGTTTACAATCTAAGGGGCCCTTATATTTAATTAAAACCAGTGCAAGCAGCCATTAAGGAAATATGTAAAAAACCGTTAGTGATATAAATAGTAAAATAAATATCCTGAGATAAATAGTGTTTACATAATCTTAGTGCTGTGTTTAATAATATTCTTAGATTTTAATTAGTGTTTAATATTTATTTATTAACCCTTCGGAGGTGGCTCCTAGTCAGACAGACCCACTTATTCTATAACATACTGAAAATTTTTTTGTTGGTTTATATTTTGAGAGTTAAATTTTGTTTCATTTTTCATGTATGCAGGTTTTGTTTAGTGAAACTCGTCACTGGGAAATAATAACATTTATTCGAGTACAATAATACAGAATAGGGCACCTGCACCTACGTCACAACATGGCGGATGATCAGCTGATCTCGGGCAACCAAGCTTCAGTTTAACATTGCGTCTTATGCAGCGAATGTGTTTTCTGTACAAGAAATTCAGTTTTTCCTAAATTTATACATGCTATTTTAAAATGTAATTAGCCATAATAAAAGATAAGTGTATGAATTATTTACTAGTAAAACAAAGCAGTCGTATTTATAAATATATTTTTAAAAATATTAAATTGAAATAAGTAGCATGTAGCATCAGGTTGTATTACAATTATTTGAGTTTGTATAAGTTTTTTTATGTGTATTGTTGAAGGAAAACATGAATATTGAAATTAAAATAAATTGAATTATTAGATTTTTTTTAATTTATAAAGAAAATTAAATTTGAAATATATATATTTATCTTCGAGTTCATTTTTCTTATTGTCATATTGTGTATTTTTATTGTATATAAACGAGTTTATGTCAAAAATTAATCTTTGGAAGCCAAAGTACTTACGTTAAATCAATAAATTTAAGTGGATACATAATGTGGATCCTTATACATTGACATTTTTTTGACGAGGGTTATAAATACCTTTTAAAAATCAATATGAAATCAATAATTGATTACCTATCTAATTTTTAAACCTTTGTGAGAAACAGACACAAATATATATATATATATATATATATATATATATATATATATATATATATATATTTATTCTGTTACTAAAAAAAACTTCATAAAAAATTTGTAATTCTGTCATTTAAAAAATATTTTTTCATGTTTTTTTATATATATTATTAAAGAAAATTACATATATTTAAACATTCATACAATATGTTCCTATCCGATTATGTTTAAATTATTTTATATACAATAAAAGTATACTCAAAAAAATAGGATTGGGTTAGTTTTAATTTAATAACCTGGAACTCATTAAATAGTAAGAATGTCCTGACTTATTTTTTACGGAAAACACTCCTCATATACTCACTTTTACACACTCTAATCAGTTTTTCCCAAATAAAACAATAAGTGCCATAAAAACACAATAAAAGCTTACGGCACGATATTTCTTCGTAAGACACAATGCAAACTGAAGGTTTGGTTGACCAAGATCAGCTGGTAGCCGCCATGTTGAAACGTCACGTGCAGGTGCCCTATATTTAAAGAAAAATTGTCTTCATCATGTCATGACTCTCTTCCTATCTTATAAAACAATAATGTCAACAAACAGTCGATCGTCCTCGTCACGTCCTCGTGGTTACTGTCATGGTGTCTTGATTTCTATTCCTAGTTTTCGTTTTCTTGAGGAAAAAAAAGGTTCAATTACTCAACTCATACCATTATTCTGTAACAAAAATGCCCCCTATCACAAAAATTGGCGCCACTTCTGAAGGGTTAATAGTAATAGTGTTCATTATTTTAATTATCTTTTTCTTAATTATTTCTTGTTTAATAAATCTTTAATGTAACCATTAATATGTCTTTGTTCACCCTAATAAATAAACGTTACATTATTTTTTGTGTGGTAATTAGATTACATTGTGCGTTTTACATAACAATGCAGAATGGACCATTTTCATTGTTGATGTGGGCATGCTTGCGTAGTTAGAGTGAGAGATCCGATGTTCCTTGTGAAGTGCGAAGTATGCTATTATTACAACTTCACACTAGTTTGTGACAGCTGACATGTTGTCCAGCAGTTGTTATTATCCTGATTAATATTAATTTGTGTAAAGCAAAGAATAAGCATATAAAATAATACGTCCCCATTCTTTTGCGTCACCACTTGTATACAGTTGACAGTTGTAACCTTGAACTTTATATCAGGAATATAACTTTTAGTTCACAAAAATGTTGATAGAGGTCTTAGTGTAACCTTGAACATCATATCTTAGGAATATAATTTTTAGTTCACAAAAATATTAATAGATCTCATTTTCAATTAAAATGGTCCATACGCCAGAATGGCAGTGTCGGCGCCTATGGACTGTTGACGGTAATTTGAAGTCAACAGTTATTTGAACAGGCAGTGACGCACACACCGAACTCTTTGTTCAACTTTTAGATGAAGGGACTTCCCCGTGCGCAAGTGAAACAAGAGGAGCGGAAATGATCACTAGTTCTTGCCATACTATTTTTATGTAAACTATTTTGTATAATCTTTTAATTAAGGGTCGTTTTCCTAAAATTTTATGTTCACTTTAACACTTTTATATAAATTAAAATTAAAGTTGTGTTGGTTTTCGTAATATAACTTTAGCACTTCAGGGAACAGTTTAGCATTACGTCAAATTAAAGATGGTCTTAAAGTAATTTTAATTAAAGTCTTCAAGTGAGCATGATTATAAAAATGGCCCTCAGTGTAGAAATGGTGTTTTTAAATCATTTTTATTTTTGCACATTTAATTTATGGTTGCGATTACTGATTACATTAAAATTACAACAATGGATTCTCCCAACGCCCTCTTACCCGAGTTTAATCTCCAACATCAGAAATGGGATTACCCGGAGAATGTTGTAAACAACCCTGCAACATCCACAGTAAACAACGCCCTTCGTCAAAAAGTCGAGTACTTAGAAAAACTTTTGGCAAGAATGTTAGAATATCAACTTGCAAGTTCATCAAAAATGTAGATGGCCAAGGAACATCAAATATTCAGCTGCTGTATTAATCTGCCTCGAATTTGAGTGATCCACATGACCACATACATGCAACATGTACATGGTGCAACTTAGTGGATGAATTTGTCAAAAAAAAAAAAATAAGTGGCATCGCATTAATCACTAAATTTATCAAATTTGTTAGGTGAGGCAGCAGATTGGCTTATTAAATGTGAACCGCTAGGCAAATCATGAAATGATATTCGCGAAGAATTTTTGTAGGGGTTCGCGAAACCCACAGATTTAATGAACATATTTGACGAAGCTGTAAATGGTCGGCAAAACTAGATGAGGGCCTACATGCAATGCGCATAGCACTACATTTAATAAAAACTAGCGAAAACGGCGAAGCATTAGCTACACTATTTGTCATGTTGGTAGTCGTTTGGTCGTACTCAAATATTAAAAATAAAATTGTAGTGACATGCGGAGACAATTTTTATTTAACCCCCGGTTTTATAAAGGGCAAAATAAATTTACTTCTAGAGTAAAATTATTTAAATTAACAAATTCGATTCAATTTTTGTCATTTTATGACATTTATAACATTACTGTCAAAATTTCGACTGTCATTTGAAGGCATAAAGTTTATTTACTTTGGAAGTAAATTTAAAAGAAGTAGATACTCATTTATTAATCTTTCTTTTACCGATAATAAAAAGCATTTCTTTAAAATTGCTACAACATTTTCTTTTTTAATATTAATCTTTATTAATATTAAACAAAGGGCCCATAAACCATTTTTTTTAATTTTAAATAAAAGTTTGTTTAATTTTAAAGCAATTCGTGGTATCAAAAAGTCATAATTGTTTTTTGTATAACTGCATTTGATTTTTTCAAGAAACCTATAGCTATCTTTCTCACACCAGTTTCTGTAGTAGGCTGCGCGAGAAAGATACCAATATTGTGTTTTTCATCTTAATCGTTATTTATTGAATAGTACTTTAAGAATAAAGTGTACATTTTATTATTTTTTGTTACGGTTTATGGGCCCATTTGTAGTAGATCAAGGGGAACATTCTCTTATGAAACACTTTTTTTTCAACCAGTGATTGTTAAACTATATTATATACGATTGTACATATTTTTAGGCCCATTCGGATTCGATAGAGTATTTCTTTCTGATTTCAACCATGTAAATTTATATCCTTACATTACAAAAATATTGGGTGCATGCTCAACGCCCGAAAAACTAGCACATGCTTAACACAGAATCATTCAAATCCCAAATATTCAAAAAACAGAATCGCGCATTGCGCGAAAGCATATCAACAACTAATCTGAACCAACCACTGGTAACAACCTAAAAATTTGTTGTGGCCAGCACAACACTTCTCGCCGTTTTCATATTAGGCTATATAAGTACTGTATTTAACATTTCTGGTACATACAAAAAATTCTAATTACATCTATTCTTTATTTTTCAACTCATCCTATGAACAAGTTGCCTCCTACTCTTCTAAATGTTCGAGATTCTTCTAATTCATTGACAAGGTTGGTGGTATTTCTGAAGGATATATGATGAATTATATGTATAGTAAGCGCGTGTTTAGTTGACACTGATACTGTACAGGTGTCTCATTTTCAATATTTTTTTAGGGTATCTCGGGAAATATTACTGTAGAGCAAAATCGTTTGCACATTCCAGGGTCAACTTTTTGAGAAAAGTTTAATAGTCACCACAGGAATTTTCGATCTTCTTTTGTTTCCGAGCTACAGGCAAAAACTTGTTTTTCGCTCATTTCGAAAATATCTCAACTTATTTATTACGGTAGTTAGAGAAAAATTGTTTTTGAAAATTTCATAATTCTCGAGATATGACATAAACTTATGAATTTTTTAAAATGGCAACCTATGTGAAAATAGTCTTATCTTTTTGCTTACTTTATAATCTTTTCAATGATATATAACAAGTCTACATTTTTTTTTACACATGAATAAAAGTTGATTTATTAATTTTTTGGGGTGAAAAAATTATTAAGAAACAAATGAAGAACACTATTATAGTTCATCATTTGTTTATTTCTAATATTATTTGCTTCAGTTTTACACATATTTTTAACTTATTTACTTTAAAAGCATGTTAAAACCATTTTTTTTTTCAAATTGTGTCAAAGACAACTGTGACGTCGATAAATAAAATTTAACTAATCCGAAAATAATTGGTTTAGAATAATTTAATATAACATAATATTAGAGAGAACATAATTTAAGGCCTGTTTATAATGAAGTAACGTAAAACGCAACGCAACGACGCAACGTAATTAGTAACGCAAACACAAAATATGTGATTTATAATAATCGCCGAAGATAGCACTTCTAACCAATCAAAAGAATTCTGTATATATCGTTGAAATTCAACTCGCTTTTATTTAGTCTTTATGACACATGACATATAAATAAGTGTATAAAATAATTTGAATAGAAATGGACAGTGACGATGATATAGCAGCGACAATGTTGTTTCTAACTCAGTGATTCTTGATTAATTCGGTTCATTTTTTATCATCCATAATTATTCTTTGTATCGCTTTGAAAATCTAACCGGTCTAACCACAAAATGTAGAATATATTATGTAATTTTGACAGTTCACGAACATGTCGATAATACAGATTTTTATAGTAAAACTGAAACACTGAATTCTGATTGGATAGCGGTAAAAAAGTAAGGTAGAAAGATGAAAGTTGGTCAGCTTTGGCGTTGCGTTGCGTTACGTTACTTCTGCGGCTCTGCGTTGCGTTTCATTATAAAACGGTATATGCTGTACCGTACATTTATCTTTTGCGTTACCTTACTGCAACTGCGTTACCGCTTGCGTTACTTCATTATAAATAGACCTTAATAGATACGGAATCCAAATAAACAATTGATAAACTATTATAGTGTAACAAAATCGTTGTTGCTACGCCTATTTTATTACTGTCATCCTGTTTAAATTCCCGTTGCAGGCTATCCTTTCTACACCTAAAAATTGTGGCATTTGACTTACGTAAACTATAGTTACTATACCTTACCTCAAGACTGACTTTTATTCATTTTTTTAATCAATTTTCTCTTTATAATTACATAGTATTGTTGTTATTATCTTTTTGGTTAGAAGTGATAAACAGTTGTTCATTGACAGTTGATATTGAGAGTTTTTTAGTAACTAATAAAAGTCACTAACTTTCAATAACT
The DNA here is from genome assembly GCA_943142095.1 of Ophonus ardosiacus. NCBI lineage: Eukaryota > Metazoa > Arthropoda > Insecta > Coleoptera > Carabidae > Ophonus > Ophonus ardosiacus. The sequence continues at coordinate 30,938,785 of OW964827.1, read as the reverse complement.
TTATTTATTTAAATTGTTTAAATTTGGATAGATATTTTAAAAGTCATGCGATGTTGGATTATCTCATTTTCTGCATTTATTTAATTTTTAAAAATTAAATTAGGATAGTTTTCATGCGACGTGGTAATTTTTTTTGGTGTCTATGATTGTGCACACTGAATAGGGTGGGCGAGTTGATTCATTTGCTTCTTTCCGGTGAGACATTGAGAGAGATTAGACATTATTTGGTTGTACACGTTTTTTTCGTTAACTTGTGATTTTTTCTATGATGGAAAATTGAGTATTAGTCTCTAGTGTTCGATCCTCGCTAGTGGAAAACGAGGTAAGCATTTCACTACCTTTTGTACCTATTTAGCGTTGTATTTACTCGAATTGTATTTTTGATGAATCACGTTAGATTTCATACCGTGCGGTTTTGTCCGTGTAGTTGGGGAAATGCTTACTTAAATTTTCCAGCGATTTCGTTGCAACTTGGAAACGTCTAATTTGTCTCAAAGGCCTAGCCTCTTTTCGGTTGATCAAAATTTTGAGTTTCGATTTAATGCCACAAGGCTAGTACCAAATTCCTTCTCGATTTCTCGAATTCTTAGATTTTTTTTTTGGTATGGTAGTTGGGCAAAATTGTAAAACTTTTATACGACGTAAATCCCGTGCTCAAGTCGTACCTTGACTTGTTCGGTCCCCCCCCCCCCCCCCCGCGTACGGAGTACGCCTTCCTTCTTGTATTTTTTCCATTTAAGTAACTCAGTAATTCTGTTTTAACCTTTTAGGCTCGAGTAGTACCTTGACTCGACCGGTTCCTTTGCGTAAAGGATTACGCACTCAAATTTTGCGAGTATACCACTTATCTGCAATTCTGCTTAAACCCCTTTTATTATTTTTTTTTAAAACCAAGCTCAAGTTGTACCTTAACTTGTTCAGTTCCCTTAACGTACAGAGTACGTCTTCAATTTTGTTTATTGTCCATAAATTTTATGAGTAGTTCTGTTTAACTTTTTATGCTCGAGTTGTACCTTGACTCGACCGGTTATTTGCGTAAGGGATTCGCATTCAAATTTTGCTTGTATACCACAGTATTAGTAATTCTGCGTCATTAGTAATTTATTTGTTGGGCTAAATTATTTAAGGGTAATTTTTTTAGTAAAATTTTTGGGATTTAAAAATTATTTCGGGAATTCAAAATTATTAAAAGTATCCTACCGAACCACACCTTTCCTCTCCTATACCCTGGAATGAACGTAGGCGAATGTAGGGTGTGAGTACATGACGTGACTATACAATTTTGGACTAGACAAATTTTCGGCTCGGCTTTTCCGCTTTAATAGTCGACTTCTTAGAGTCAATTTTTTTTTATCGTTATTTACCTCTAAATTACGGTAGTAGCTGCAATTTTTTTTGTGATAATTTGTAACTGTTTGTGCGCTACATTCGACTCGACGAAGTTTTTGTCCGGTTATTAATCTTTTCGCGCCGCATTTTTTTGTGGTTTGTAAGCCCTTTTGGCTTCTTTTATTATCGGGTTAACTGCTGCGCCCTTAAGATTACCGTTAGTCACATTTTTTCACTCTACGTTTTTCCTCTTCACTCTTTCTCTAATGTCTTCTTTTGCATGCGGCCGTTCTAGCTTTTATCAAAAATTTTAGTGTTATTTAAAAACCTAGGTGCACTTTTTGTAAATAATTTTGTAATTTGTAAATTTTTGTTTTGTGGTACATTCGCGTCTGGAGCTCTCGTTTAGGGCCTTAAAATTTCATGTACAGTCTAAAGCACTTTGTAAATCTCAGTAGAGATATTTTTGCTGGCCAGATTTTTTTTTAGGGAACATAGTCAAGGACTTACAAGGTTTTTTCCGGGATTGGGATTGAGAAGCGACTGAGGAAGGCAGCCCTTACTGCAGTTGATCCTACTGGCTTTTGTTATCTGCCGAAGTGGAATATTTCGCCCGACAATCTCCGAGGAAAACAAGTTTCGCCGTTGACTAAAAACCCTAGCCGTGCTGAGGCCTAGGTACATTCTGACGTCGTCATAACCAGAGCCCCGAATTGGACTGGAGTATTTAATTCTACTCCGTTGACTCTGACGAAACCCGTTCACCGGCGTGAAACAACGGGATACGACGTTTCGACGTTACTTCAAGAGAGTCAGGTAACGAGTTGTTTTTTTTTACTATTCGTCGGTGCCGTCGCCGTCCGCAGGAGCGCTGACCTCAGTCCTTCTCTTTCCGGATGCCGGAAAGGACCCAGTTGTCTTTTTGGTTTTATTATACTAAACTGGTAATTGATAGTTCACTTAGCTCCAGCGTGAATTGTGTTATTATATTAAATATTTTTTATAAAAAAAAAACTTTACTTTACTTATTAGAGTTGACCTTACTCTAAACTTTCCCTGCTTATAAGGTCTGGCGCCCACTAATTTCTTTCGAGAAAAGCTCGTTTTTCACTTTTCCAAATTGAGTTGTACTTATTTATTAAATTTAATTCTGTCGCGAATACCTGTATCTCGAAATAAATTACAAAACCCTAGACCCAGCCACCGCTTTGCGTTTCAGCTAGCCGGAGCAAATTTTATGAGTGTACACGTACAGGTAGGAGGAGCTTGCTTATTTATGAATTACTTCAATTATCCTCTTGTGTCACAATAGTTCTTTTCATTTGTTTCTTAATCATTTTCAATTTTTCACCCCCAAAAAATTAATAAATCATCTTTTATTTATGTGTAAAACAAAAGAATGTAGACTTGTTATATATCATTGAACAGCTTATAAAATAAGCAAAAAAGATTAGACTATTTTCATATAAGTTGCCATTTAAAAAATCATAAGTTTGTGTCATATCTCGAGAATTATGAAGTTTTCAAAAAATCTAATTACGCCATTTTATTTTACCTAAAAAACAGTACAAAAATTGTTAAAACAATTTTTCTCTAACTACCATAATAAATAAGTTATGAGATATTGTCGAAATGAGCGAAAAACAAGTTTTTGCCTGTAGCTCAGAAACAAAAGAAGATCAAAAATTTCTGTGGTGACTATTAAACTTTCTGAAACTGCAAATACAAGTACTGTACTTGTACTTAAATACTTTTGAAATGAAAGTAATTGTACTTACATTCATTTTTCAGCAAAGTTCTTGTACTTTTTTCTTGTACTTGTGCACACCTCTGATTAAAAATGATTTCTACGTTGTGCATTCAAAGACGTTTTCTTATATAATAATTGTTCTAATCAACTAATGTATTGATATAATCAATTCTTATTACTGAAGGCTCCGGTGGCTCAATGGTTAGAATATGGTTAATGTAGGTATACATAACATAAGGATGTTTGGATGTTAAATAATTTATTACTCAACCCCTACGGCTTGTCAGTTAAATTTGTAGTATGGAAAATGATGCATATGATTCCCTGAATAATCGTTGCAAATATTAAACTAATACAGTTTATGGGTAGAGAGATATGAATTTTAAAAAAATTCTGCAAATATTTTATACACAAGTACGTTAAATAAATAAAATAAATTTAAAACTATTTCTGGGTAACAATCTACAAATTTTTCAAAATTTATCTTTGAAAATATGATAATATACAACTCTGTTAAATAATTAATTATAACTGTAGGCTTACTGCTTATAATCCATATAGGTACCGATTAAGTTTGTTGAAGAATTATTATTTCTAAACAAATTATCATCGAAATTATCCTGAATGTAAATGCCTTATCTAGTGCCTTTTAAATGAAAATATAAACTTTAACTAGAGGATAGTCCGTTAATCATGAATTTCAATGTATAAACTGTATTATTTTTTAGTATATATTTATATCTTATATTCAATTTACACAACGGAAACAATAAACTAATTATGGGATTCTATACTCATATTTTTAATTAAACTACCTACTACAATATTGATGTTTCACTGAGCGAGAATTAACTTTCCCCTTTGAAATTATCATATATTATTATATTTTACTACACTAATATATACAGATTGCGAAATCATAATTTTATTTGATAACAGAAATCTTTAAAATAGTTAATACGCAATTTAACATAGGCAGAATATTATTAGGAATAATTATATTATGACACGTTACTTGTGGACTTGTGCTACGGCGAATACTTTATTAAACGGTGGGACTATACTGTTGTTAGATGCTGGTGTTCGGGTTATGTGTTGCTGTTTTCACATACATTGTTCTTATACACAAAATATACAAAGCACTCGTAAAAATTAACACTTACCAAGCTATCACCTCCCCAACATGACATTGTATATTATTATTTTATTCACACGAAAACTAAGTACACCTCACTGTGATTTAGCTCTCAAAACAACATAAACGAGTATTTGCAAACACAGACCAAAAAACACTACCACATCACAACAGCAACAGCACCGTGAATCATGACCTTCGTTAACAAAATGCAATGCGCATGCACAATTTGTACGGGCCAAATCATGAGAGAATGGAATTATAGAATGGCCGCGCCAAGTGGGAGTGCCAGGAGCCAGGGGTGCCCAGCACCCGGGCGCCAGGACTTGAGAGACGCCAAGAGAAGGAGCAAACGTTAGGTTATGGTTACGTTGTTAGCGATGAGTACGTTAGTATATGTTTTCTATGATGATTCTGCTGATAATCATTCTAAAATTCGCATATCCATATTTTAGTGGATAAGCACGTTTTAAGGTCCATATAATCCGATTAAAACATTTTTACAATGATGTCCGTGTGTGTGTGTGTGTATGTGTGTGTGTGTGTGTGTATGTGTGCGCGTGCGTGTGTGTGTGTATGAATGTTGGAACCTCGTTCATGTAGAATTGAATTGTACTTTTACGTCAGAAACATAATACAAAATTGTAACTGCCAGTGAAGTCATTCAAAATTATCGGCGGCAACACTGGCAACAGTTCATGGTCATGGCTATTATTATGTCTAATTTACAAATAAATTACAGTCAGTAAAAATTGATTATCCTTTTTATTGAATGAAATAATGTTCTATTTTTATAACAACTGACCGATTTCATATCTCTTATTTTCTTTCTTAGTCTAGCAACACCTTAATTTGTTACATAGTCACGCATTATATAAGAAGTGATATGATTATCATCGATAATATTTTCGAGTGGAACTGAGTTGCAGATTTCACGAGTCCGAAGGACGAGTAAAATATGCTGCAAGCACGAGTGAAATATGCTGCTTCGGTTTCACAAGCAATACTTATCTTCAATTATTAATCATATCAAGAGCTTATATTTAATGAGAGAATATAATGAATTTTTGTTCAAATTAACTGTCAATGTTGTAAAAATCCCTTAGTAACGAATATAAATAAGGTGATAAATTCTTTGTTTTTATCATCGTTATGGGGTTGATTGTTAGATTTCGTTTCGCTAACTTGCCAATTTTTCTAATTATGGTACGGAATCTCCAAGATGGTTTATTATTTGAATACCACCTTTCCTGTACTCTGTCTCCCACGCATAGTTGTCGCATTTCGCGTTTGGGGAATTCAAAATTTGGTTAGGAGGTTTATGGATCCAATTTGATACGTAATTTCCTCTGTAGGTAAAGTTCTGCTGGAGACTTCCCACTAGCAAACGGAGTTGAACGATATCGCAAGAGAATTTCTTGAACCTTTTCGATGGAGTAGTAAACTTATAGTGGACATAGCTTTCATTTTTCGCTTCAGAGTTTGTGTTTGTAGGTACATTTCTTTCAGCTATACCGTTGGTTGTGCTATGTCCAAGGGCTGTGAATTTCTGTTGTATTCCGTTGTCTTGACAGAATTAGTTGAACCCTCGTCAATTTTGGTGGGGGACAAAGATAACACTTTGCCCCCTCTCTCAAGTTTTGTATCTTTATATGTAACAAAATATGCAATGACTGTAATTTTGGCAGCTTTAACTTTGATTCAAATTGTAATAATTAAAGTTTATTCATTTCCCTGATAGCCAGCTTTACATAAAATTTATGTAAACAGGTGCCAGCATTTACATAAATAGTTTACATTAAAAAAAAAATATTATTAATTACATAAAATACAAGAAAAATGCAATTTGGATATCAATATTCACGTCTTAAGAAATTTCTGCAAAAAATCGTCAATTTTATTACTATGTAATTCGTAATTTTATACTTGTAGATAATAAAAACTGTCAAAAAGGGAACAGATTAGGTTTGCTTTTTGAAAGAACTATCAAATTTATTTTAGGTGTCGTAGACATGTTATTATGGTAAAATTTATATGAAATCAAATATCTTCAGCGAATCTGAAAACTTATTTATATATATATATATATATATATTTATAGTTGTAGGAAAGGAAAAAAACCGGTTTTTTCATTAATAAATTTACTTTAAAAAAATATGTTGTGGCCAGCACAAAACCTTCTGTCAATTCGATGTATTTTGTACAAATCAACAAATCCCATACAAAAAGTTCCTTGAACAAGATTTTATATATCCTGTAAAATTGCACCACGAACACACTATATTTTACAAATTCCATACCGCAAGTTCCTTTGAAAAGATTCTATAAATCCAATAAAATTATAACACGACCGTACATTATGTAAATTGCACTTGACACTTCCTCCTTCTTCAGCTTTTCCCTATTTTATTAGGGGTCGCTGTTTCTTACTCTTCTCTTCTACTCATTCCTGTCCAACGCATCTTCTTCACACAGTTCTTCCTCTCTCAAGTCTTCTACGATCTACGATACAGTCCTTCTATCTTTTCTTTGGCATTCCACGTACTCCCAGCATTGAAAGTTTCAATCCTGAGGCGAGGTTGCAACTGCATGTCACTTGCGAGGAACACTATGATTATTCCACTTTCTGATCCTATACTTTCCACTTTGGTTTTGCACTTGACCAGTGGCATATCCAGAGGGGGGACGGTCGCCCCCCCTAGACCTACATATTTTTTTATGTATACACACACACACAATTAGGGGAACGCCGAAAAAACTTTGAATTTAAAAAAGTATGTACACTGCCTTTCATATTTGTGTTGGAAATTCTTGATCTACAAGAAATAAAAAATGCCAATATGACACCCAACTATAGCCATCTAATAAAGATTGATAATCATTCGTGGAGGTTTTAATTTTAAATATTGCTCGGTATGTAGTTTTATTAAATATGGGTGTTCAATTCGTATTCACTATAGATCAAGGGTTATCAATCATTTCTCCTTTTGTCGTCGTTTCAATTTTAAGTATTTAAAGTAAAAAAAAAAATAACATTACTTGTTACGTCGCCAGAGAGGAGTTTTTCAACACCTCGTTGATTAAAGACGTATTTACGAAATAAAATGGATGAAGAGAGGTGAAGAGGTTTAACACTTTTACACATTCACATAAGACGATTTAACTAAATTTGCTTCTACCGGAAAGTGTACCATTTAGCCAGAATTCTGCTTCAAAGTTCTTCAAAAAAAAAATAATTCGATTTGGATGAAATTTGGTATGACAGTTCATGTGGTTATAAGTCATCTTTTAAGATGATATTTGTTATTATTAGTAAACCACTAGTGTATAAAACTTTGGTGTCCCAACATTGAATAGACGGTAACTTTTTAATTGCCACGCCGATAACGTAAAATTATTTTTTTTAAGAAAGATACATTCAATAATAAACTTTTCTTTCTCTGTTTAATTTGTGATATCTGTTACGGTTCACACAGAAAAAAATAAAACCTTAATGTCTGCACCGTGAAATTTTTAAAATAAATATCTAGCAGTCTGTCCAGATGCCAAACATCTAATTTTTAATGACAGTAACGAGTTGTCAATCATCTCAACTTGTTTAGGAGCAAGCTAACATATTTATTCGTCTTATTTATAATAATGGTAGTAAAATATTATTAGGCCGAACAAATGGATGTTACTAGTTTCTGAATATTTCGAAGGAATTTTTTGACAACCCATAAACAATTGTTATTGTCATTAGAAATTAGTTGTTTGACATTTGTATAGACTGCTAGATTAAATTTATTTTAAAAAAATTCACAATGCATTCACTCAGGTTTTATTTTTTTTTTTTCTGTCTGAACCGCAACAGATATCACAAATTATACATAGAGAGAAAAGTTTACTATAGAATGTATCTTTCTGAAAAAAAATAATTTTACGTTATCGGCGTGGCCATTAAAAAGTTACGGTCTAATCAATGTTGGAACACCTAAGTTTCATACACTAGTAGTTCACTAATAATAAGTATCATCTTAAAAGATGACTTATAACCATACCTAATTTCATCCAAACAACAAAAATTTTTTTTTAAGAACTTTAAAGCAGATTTCTGGCTAAATGGTACACTTTCCGGTAGAAGCAAGTTTAGTTAAATCGTCGTATTTTAGCCTTCAGGAATCTGTGGTTAAGCCATGTCGCCTTATTTGAGAGACATCCTGTATACAATAATATTTTTTTGTTCATGTTCTTATTTAAAATATCTTATTTTCTTGTTTAACGTTTCTTATATTTTTAATGTTAACCTTTCTACCTTAATATCTTAAAATATCTTTATATTATAAAATATAAATATGAGAAAATAAGTACATGAAATTATTTAGTCGCCCCCCTAGACCAAAATCCTGGGAACCCCACTGCACTTGACACTGACATCTGTCAATTAGAATTTTTTAAATATATCTGCTGTTTTCATAATTTTAGCAAGGCTGCCTGATCTAGGTCGATATTAGCCCCCCTGGGGTAAGATTTTTATTTGGAAAGCAAGCTCCGGATACTTTGGATCAAGCATCAGCTAACTCCAGCGGTGTTTGATCTAGCACCGTATATTTATAACTACTCAAACGGGTTGAGAATAATTGTCAACCTTGTCAACCCCATTTACAAATGAATGATTTAGCGCCATCTGTTTAAAACTCGACGTATTAATAATACGTTGAAAAGCTAGCTCCGGTTACTTTAGATCTAGCGTCAGCTAGCTCCAGTGGCAATTGATCTAGTGTCATCTGTTTATAACTCCGACACCTTTGTGATTGTTAGCCCAATGCAAATGAATTTCATTTAAAAAGCTAGCTCCAGTGGTAATTTATCTAGCGCCATCTATTTATAACTCCGGCACCTTTGTGATTGTAGCCCCCCCCCCCCCCCCCCCCAAATACAAATGAATTTTATTTAAATCCGCGGTAACCACCGTCAATAGATGGCAGCATTGACATCTTCGTAGTGGGGAAAACATTGTATTTTGTACATTGATGGTATAGGAGTAATCTCGAATTTTTGATTTAGTTCTCTTTATTTAAGTGAAATAATTAATTAAAATAAGATGTTTATCTCACTCGGCTATATCTACATATATTTCAATGGTGCAGTAAGGCCAATAGTGGAAGGAGAAGCAACATTTAAAGATAAAGTAGTTAGTAGAAAAGTTTGTAAAGTAACATTGAAAATTTCTAATATTTTAGCTGGTCATAAAATAATGTGTGGTTTCCAATTTAATAAAGAAAACAATGTGGAAATTTAATTTGTTTACAAACATTTAATTTAAAAGGGATTCCACATAATATCCGCATTTGCCTTGAAAACAATATACAACAGTGGAAGCGTACGTTGTATTTGGAAAGACACTTTTAATTTATTGGTTTTATAATCATTATTTATTATATAACTGCATCCATATATGGTTCTAGGAGATCAAAAAAAAATCTTCTCTAACGATTGCCGTATCAGAGGTTCTGCCACCAAAAGCAGAACTTACGAAACATAATAACGCCTGCCGGTGTAACTCTTATTAGATATTTTAAAGTATGTCTTTTTTATGATTAAAATATGATCTTATACTGCGACTCAAACACTTTGATTTCTGAATATCAATTTCATTGCACTCTAGCACTACTCTAACATTTCTGATTTTTTAAAAAATATTTTGGAATAGGTATTTAAAATGTGTTGTTCTCTTATCATGTATGAAAATAATTGTTTTTAAAATTGTAAGTATTTGTAGCATTTCCCAAAAATATATTCTAGCAGTTGAATATGGTAAATTAAAAATGACACTTATTACCTTAAGTGTATTATTCGTCTTTAATTTAAAAAGAAAAATTTTTTTTAGTAGAGATCTTTTATTTGGGTTTTTTCCTGTAAATATTTTTTTATATTATTAAAAAAATATATTGAAACTGTTATGCGATTTACCTTGATAATAATCCGAAGGCAGAAAATGAGCAGAACACACATTCATATATCGTGTCACTTTCTTTCCTATTTTTAACACAATTACCCATTTTCTCGCATTTCTTTGTCCTTCGGGAAGTAGTGCATTGACATTTGTGTACTAACGTAATTATTGCACTCCGGTACAGAGCAATATTGCTTACATTTGCAAGACATTTCTCTCATTTTTGCTTGGTTCCTATGCTAGTAAAATTCACATCCCGCAATGTTTTCCCCACGACTCGCATTTTTAATTTCCCCACCAGATGTCAGATACTTTGTTGGCTCTCATCAATAAAGAGCGAATAATAAATAATCAGGATCTCGTTTTCTTAAAACAATATTAACAACTTGAGCGGCCAAGTTTGTTTTTTTATTGATGCTCTGGATAAGGAATCAGTATGCATATTTTCTTCAGCAGGTTTATGTTGAAACTGATAATTGAAATTTGTAAGCTATGCTGCGTAGAAGTCTGGCTGATGTAATTGCTGGAAATTTCGAATTTTCATGAAGATGTGAGTTAGAGGTCGATTGTCAGTAATTAATGTGATTTAGTGGCTTGTATTAGACTTATTGAAGACCAACTAATATGTTTCCAAATCTTTTATTTCAAATACTCAAAAAAACTTAAACTACAATCTATACTAATATAATAAATGCGAAAGTAACTCTGTCTGTCTGTCTGTCTGTCTGTCTGTCTGTTTTCACGTCTAAACCGCTTAACCAATTTTGATGAATTTTGGTATAGAGTTAGATTGGCCCTTCGAGAAGGACATAGGCTACCTTTTGTCGCAAAAATAAAACTTGAAGGGGTGGAATAGGGGATGAAAGTTTGTATGGGGAACTTATCATTTCTTCCGCTGAACCAATTTTGATGAATTTTGGTATAGAGATAGATTGGACCCTGGAGAAGGACATAGGCTACTTATTGTCGCGAAAGTAAAACTTGAAGGGGTGAAATAGGGGATGAAAGTTTGTATGAAGAACCCATCTTTTCTTCTGCTGAACCAATTTTGGTATAGAGATAGATTGGAACTTCGAGAAGGACATAGGCTACATTTTGTAGCGAAAATAAAACTTGAAGGGGTGAAATAGGGGATGAAATTTTGTATGCAGAACCCATCATTTCTTTCCGCTGAACCAATGTTGATGCATTTTGGTATAGAGACAGATTGGACATTCGAGAAGGACATAGGCTAACTTTTGTCGCGAAAGTAAAACTTGAAGGGGTGAAATAGGGGATGCAAGTTTGTATGGAGAACCCATCATTTCTTCCGCTGAACCAATTTTGATGAATTTTTGTATAGAGATAGATTGGACTTTCGAAAAGGACATAGGCTACCTTTTGTCGCGAAAATAAAATTTGAAGGGGTGAAATAAGGGATGAAAGTTTGTATGGAGAACCCATCATTTCTCAAGTTAGGGATATAAAAAAAATTATTTATGCTTTTGGTAAGAAATAAAGATCTATAGTTAAGTTTAAGATTTTCGATATTTGTCGGAGAGATAGCTTGCATCATATGTACATATGTAAAAATACCCGAGACATGTTTAAAAAAGGGCCCTGTTAGGTGTGGTGTGGGGATCGGGAGGGCAGTGGGCGGAGCCTGTTACATGTACGATGCGAGGCAGGTTGCCGGCTCCCTACGTAGCGCATGTCTCCGAAGTAATTTGAAAAATTACTGGTACACGTGTAGCTAATCGTTATTCTGGCTTTACCCGTGCGAAGCCGGAGCAAGTCAGCTAGTAATTAATAATTTCGTAAACGTGTTCGAAATGTGAAAATCAATAATCTCTGAACAATATTCGTCGTTGCTATATATCAGGGTTGCTATCATCACGCCTTTTCATACTCTTCTTTTTTTTTTCTTCCAGCAACCATTACTCTGTTACTATTAAATGCCTTAAATTTTAGGTTTTCTCCGATTTTTTTTACCTTCTTCTATCTAATCTGTATTTATTATACTTACTTGCGTTACCAGTAAACCCAAGTAAACCTAGTAAAGAATTAAAACTTTTAATCTAAAAGTAAGTAATCTAAAACATTTAAATGTAAGTTAAATACGGGGATGACAGCATGGGGCTATATTTATTGAGCGGCAATACGAAAATTAGTAATTATTGCAACAATGGATAGCAAAGGTTACCTCGATATTGTAAAAGCAAATTTAAAACAAAGTGCCGAAAAATAGGGCCTTAACAGATAATTTTAATTTCATACAGCAGAAAAATTCGACAAATAATTCGCGTCTATAAGAGAATGCGTAATGTGTAATATTAAAAATATGCTTAATCATCCCTCACAGTCTTCGAAGTTTAATCAGATTGAGAAAGTGCAGAAAATTCTTAAAAAAATCTATCTATCGATATACCGGGAGTTTATTTTATCAGTAAACATAGGGTATATCATTGCCATAGTTACGGTATGAATGTTTGACAGCAATGTATTGAAGCGTTTATTTTATGAGTAAACATAGGCGTTTAACATGGGAAGCAGTTTTTTGTAAATACAAAGTGTCCGGCTAAAAATCTAACCATGCTATTGAACATGATAATAGTACACTACATCTTGTACATTATTTAATATTAATTATTTTAATAATATTGCAAAAATTGCAATAAATTACGAAAATTGTCAAATAAATAATTGTTTCAGTTTTTTATAATGCAATATGAAAAGATTTCCGAATGTCTCCGTGACGCAGTGGTCATAACACTAGCGTCTGAAATTTTTGGTTGGGGTTCGATTCCCCATTGGGGTAATTATTTTATTTTTTTACATAAAAATTGTTGAACTTTTAAAAATCAGTTTATATTTCCATATTACAATGATTTAAAAATAATAATAAAATTGTAATAAATAAAGAGAAAATGATTGAGAATAATTGATTACAATAATCAAAATATTGATGTAATAACAATGCATTGTATTTTATTTGATAAATACAGTAAAGACATACTATTTGCACAAAATATTATATTTCAGTTATTTTTATTAATATCAAAGGAAATACAATTCATTGTTATTGCATCAATATTTTGATTATTGTAATCAATTATTCTCAATTATTTTCTCTTTATTTATTACAATGTTATTATTATTATTAAATGACTGTAATGTGGAAATATAAACTGATTTTTAAAAGTTCAACAATTTTTATGTAAAAAAAAATAAAATAATTACCCCAATGGGGAATCGAACCCCAACCAAAAATTTCAAACGCTAGTGTTATGACCACTGTGTCACGGAGCCATTTAGAAATCTTTTCATATTACATAATAAAAACCTGAAACAATTATTTATTTGACAATTTTTGTAATTTATTTCAATTTTTGCAATATTGTTAGAGTAATTAATATTAAATAATGTACAAGATGTAATGTACTATTATCATGTTCAATAGCATGGCTTGATTTATTGCCAGACCTTTGTATTTACCAAAAACTGCTTCCCATGTTAAACGCCTATGTTTACTCATAAAATAAACGCTTCAATGCATTGCTGTCAAACATTCATACCGTAACTATGGCAATGATATACCCTATGTTTACTGATAAAATAAACTCCCGGTATATAAAAAAATAAGGTTTTTCTTTGTGGCCTTAGTTATGGACTTCTACCGAACCGATTTTAATGATTCTTTTTTTAAATGAAAGCTATTAGCATGTAGATGTGCACAAAAATCTAAAATGTTACAGTTTTGATTCCGTCTATTTTTTATAAGGCCTTAAAGATTTTTTATTAAGTACCGATGTCAACCGATAGATGGCAGCACTGAGCAACATGAAGAAGAAGAGAATGATTTAGAATACATACAATGGGAGCTGTCAGGCAAAGCTATCGCAGATGGCAGCACTCCAGTAAAAGCGATTTGAATGATTTAAAGCGGGGAAAATAATGGCGGTTATTACGAATATTTTAATGCAAAAATAATCAGATAAAAATACATAAGAAACATTGTATCAAATTTAACAATAATTTTGCATCACTTTTATTGCAATCGTAAATCCATAACAATAAAATCAAATTGTCAAAATTTGACAGTGACAGTAGCGAGTCATCCGACAGTATTTTCAGTTTGCATTCTCTGTGGGTAAATACGCATTATGGAAAATAATTATAATTTGTGGTTCATTAATAATTTAAAAGAGGAATTAAGGTTATACTTCTTATGAGCGCTGTTGGTTGTCAGATTTGATACCAGAATGTGCAATTGTAGACAAATTTTGTACTAGCGCTTACTTGCTCATATGTACATTTCATTGCTGAACCGCAGAGAGCTATTGCTGGAGTGGCGCCATTAGTTCATCAAAATCCCACTGACAGCTCTCATTTATGAAAACTGCTACAGAATAATATTTTGCATTATTTACGGCTGGTTTATCAATGCAAAGTTAAATAATTTAACAGGTAAATATCTTAAATCATGCAAAGCTTTTATAATACAAAAGTCAAAAGTTGACCTTAAATGACAGATAAATATGTCAACATGTCAACTTACAATGAAAACATGAGAAGGAATTTTTTCCCTCAAAAATTAATAAATATAATAGTTAATTCATTAATTTAAATATGGTAAGTAATTTAATAATATTGAGCAAAATTAATAGAGATACATATTTTGTAATATTTTTTTTTTAACCTAAATTTTAAAAATTTATTGAATTATATATCCTTGAACTAAAATACAGCATTATTACCTATTTAAAAATGCACAAGAGATAGGTGTACATTTACAGGTTTTTAAATAAAGAAATCATTAAATACAAAAGAGTATTATATTATAATCAACCAGTTGGATAACCCTATTTTCCCGCTCTTAAACGCTACCCCTTAATGCTACCTTTTACAATATGTTTTCACACTTTTGAAACTGATTTCACGTTAACAAAATATGAACTCACATTAATGAAAACGAATTTCACACAAATGAAAAGTGAATTCCCAGTAACGAAATATGATTTCACATTAACGAAAACTAAAGTCACTAGATATATAAAGTACCGCAATTGGCCGCCATATTGTGTCTAGCTTAGGCGCCAAATTTAAAATGGATTATCTTGAAACGAGTGCGTTATTACAAAGAAAAATAATCGGCAGTGAAATAAATCTATGAAGGTAATTAATTGATGTTGATTTTATGTTCATAATTTTTATAATATGCATATATATAAATACAAAACATAACTGATCGAAATTATATAGAAAATAATAAAAAATAAGTACAATTAAGGTTAATTTTCTTCAGGTCGTTTGACATGATGACAGCAATGACGCTAAAGTCCCCAGATATAGTGACTTTTATAGGCACAGCCAACTACAACTGGACCCTGATTGGCCTGATTCCGCCATATTGTGTCTTAAAAACGTTCTTCTCTCTCTAACACATTGGTACAATGAATTGCGGTACTTTATATATCTAGTGACTTTAACGAAAACTGGTAAAGAACGTGCAAAGTTTTTATCATACAAAAGTTAACCTTAAATGGCAAATAAATATGTCAATATGTCAACTTACAATGAAAACATAAATTTATGCCATAAAAAAATAATAGTTAATTTATTAATACAAATTTGGTAAGTAGTTTAATAATATTGAGCAAAATTATTAAAGATACATATTTTGTATGACAATATAACAATTTTTTTAACCTTAAGTTTAAAAATGTAGTGAATTATATATCCCATATCTAAAATACATCATTAATACCTATTTAAAATTGGCCAAGACACAAGCGTATATTTACAGGTTTTCAAATAACGAAATCATTAAATACAAAAGAGTTTATTATAATCAATCAGTTGGATGTTCCCGCTCTTGAACGCTACCCCTTAATGCTACCTTTTACAGTATGTTTTTACCAGGTTTTTACACTTTCGAAACATGAATTCACATTAACGAAAACTGATTTCACACAAATGAATGTGAATGTACAGTAACGAAAGATAATTTCACATTAATGAAATCTGATTTCACGTAAAAGAAAACTGAATTCACACTAATAAAAACTAATTTCAACTAAACGAAAACCGATTTCAAACCTCTGGGTTACTTATTTTTGCTTCACTGTTGAAATCAACTTTTATTATTGTAATCAAGTTTCATCATTGTTTTAATCAAGCTCTTTCATTGCTGTAATCAAATTATTTCATTGTTGTAATCAAATTTAATCTTTAGTTAAATTTCTTAAAAACACGATTCGTTATTTATTTAATATTTTATAAGGACAAAAAGACATTTTAATATATTTTAGAGACAATAAAAATTCTTTATTTTTTTCCTCTCCAAGAGGTGGCTACTGTCCCTTCTGCCCTTCCTCGGAGGTGTCCATTTAAAGTTCTTATATAAAATCTGTTTTCAGTTAGTTGAAACTGGTGTTTAAAATTGTGAATTCTGTTTTCATTGTTACAAAATCGGTATTCAGGAGTGATAAATTAGTTTTTGTTACTGTGAATTCAAGTTTCCTTTGTGTGAAATCAAGGTTCGTTAATGTGAAATCATATTTTGTTAACGTGAAATAGAATTTCAAAAGTGTGAAATCATACTGTAAAAGGTATAGACATGCAATGATTATGCATATTGTTTTAAACCGAATAAAGATGTTAATTTGCTGTTCAGAAAGTTATTTTAATATATTTTAAATGTCGAATTCACCACTAGCATCAAATCTTCAAGTCATAAACTGCTCAATTAAATGAATACATACTGTTATTGTTTCTATAGAATTTTTATTATTATTATTATTATTATTGTTATTTTTCTAAATAAATTGCATATTTTTAATAGGTATGTTTATCTCTTGGAAAATTTAACATGGCAGCAGTTTGTTGTAAAATTTGTACAATAATATCCAAAGTTCCTCATGAAATAATTACCTAGCAATAAAATCCATTCTGGTCTTATATTACAAGACCTGTATTTTTATGTCAAAACAGTTTCAGTTCCCAATTTTCAGTTAACTATAAGTTTATAAACAGTCAATTAATCATTTAATTGATCTAAAAGTTACCATTACTTCACTTTTAACTTTGCATTAACAAACCGATCCTAAATAATTTACATATTATTACCAGAGTTGTATCAAATAATCTCCCTATTCTTATGTGCCCAACAAAGCAGCGGTGGTTAAAAAAGTGTACAGGAAACCAAACATTGGATATAAGTACAGAAAATTTATAATTTAATAATGTTACCCCATATTGTTTGTTGCAAATATTTGCAACGGGTACAGCTAGTCTATATATATAAAAAAATAAGGTTTTTCTTTGGGGCCTTAGTTATGGACTTCTACCGAACCGATTTTAATGATTCTTTTTTTAAACGAAAGCTATTATCATGTAGATGTGCACAAAAATCTAAAATGTTAAGATTTTCGATTTCGTCTATTTTTATAAGGCCTTAAAGAATTCTTATTAAGTACCGCTGTCAAGCGATAGATGGCAGCACTGAACAACATGCAGATGAAGAGAATGATATAAAATGCATATAATTTGTGAAAATTGCTACAAGAATAATATTTTGTGTTATTTAGGGCTGGTTTATCAATGCAAAGTTAAATAATTTAACAGGTAAATATCTTAAATCATGCAAAGCTTTTATAATACAAAAGTCAAAAGTTGACCTTAAATGACAGATAAATATGTCAACATGTCAACTTACAATGAAAACATGAGAAGGATTTTTTTTCCCTCCAAAATTAATAAATATAATAGTTAATTCATTAATTTAAATATGGTAAGTAATTTAATAATATTGAGCAAAATTAATAGAGATACATATTTTGTAATAATTTTTTTTTTAACCTAAATTTTAAAATTTTATTGAATTATATATCCTTTATCTAAAATACAGCATTATTACCTATTTAAAAATGCACAAGAGATAGGTGTACATATACAGGTTTTTAAATAACGAAATCATTAAATACAAAAGAGTATTATATTATAATCAACCAGTTGGATAACCCTATTTTCCCGCTCTTAAACGCTACCCCTTAACGAAAACGAATTTCACACAAATGGAAAGTGAATTCCCAGTAACGAAATATGATTTCACATTAACGAAAACTGGTTTCAGGGAAAAAAAACTGAATTCACACCAATGGAAACTAATTTTAACTAAAGAAAACAGATTTTAAATCGTCGGGTTACATATTCTCGCTTCTAACGTAGCTAACATTGTTGTAATAAACTTTTATCATTGTTGTAATCAAGTTTCATTATTGTTGTTAAGTTTCTGAAAAGTGCTATTCGTTATTTATTTAATATTTTATAAGGACAAAAAGACATTTTAATATATTTTAGAGACAATAAAAATTCTTTATTTTTTTCCTCTCCAAGAGGTGGCTACTGTCCCTTCTGCCCTTCCTTGGAGGTGTCCATTTAAAGTTCTTATATAAAATCTGTTTTCAGTTAGTTGAAACTGGTGTTTAAAATTGTGAATTCTGTTTTCATTGTTACAAAATCGGTATTCAGGAGTGATAAATTAGTTTTTGTTACTGTGAATTCAAGTTTCCTTTGTGTGAAATCAAGGTTCGTTAATGTGAAATCATATTTTGTTAACGTGAAATAGAATTTCAAAAGTGTGAAATCATACTGTAAAAGGTATAGACATGCAATGATTATGCATATTGTTTTAAACCGAATAAAGATGTTAATTTGCATAATAGAAACACGTTAATCCCTCATAGATTGCAATAATGCACAAAATTTTTGTGGACAATAAAACAGCCATTATTACTACAATAATTGAACTTGAAATCATAAATGAAACACGTTGATTACAACAATAACAATATTTGTTGGTGACTATAAATTATTTACGTTATAAAATGAAATGAATGAATAACGTTACCCCATATTTTTGTTGCAAATATTTGCAACGGGTACAGCTAGTAAGAATATAAACCAAAAAATAATTTAAAATAAATTACAAGAAAAATGGCAGAATATAATGCCATTGGTGACCAAAAATTTGATAGATTCAATGACTCATCGCTTAGTTACTGGTGGAAAACCATCCAAATATTATATTTCTTTATGAAACATAAATAAATGGTTTATTATTTAAATGTTTTGATTATCGTACGGAGACTTTTTTGTCATGAAATTATGAATACTTTCAATGTTTACCCCATAATATAAATAAATTAAGTATATTATTTGTTTATTTTATATTTATAATAACGTAATATTCTGCGTTTCATTTTGGATTAAAAGAAACACTGAAATGGAAATATCATTTCTGCATAAGTCTATCTCACACAAACACCCAACCGCGAATTATGCGCATGCTCGGAAATCTTGACTACTATTGGCTAACGCTAACAGCATCGCTAGCTGGGCTGCGTTCCAAAATCCTAATCCTACTCTCAGAGTTTACTCAACCTGTTCCAAAACTGCCAAGGTTTACTCCAAAGTGATGTTCTACTTACTCTACTAACGAGGAGAGTATAGAAATTACTCCACAATATTTTCAAACGTAGATGCTCACGATTCTCAACATATGAAAGTAATTTGCCTTCTTGAGGAAGAAAACATGCTTTTGGTTGAAAATAAACATAAGTAAATACGTTGGCGTGTATTACGAGCATACTTTTATAATAAAAGCGATTTTATGGAGCGTACTTTCACAATATATAGAGGAGAGTGCTCCATAAAAGCGCTTTTATTACGGGCTTGACATTAATGTTGTAATTATAAGTAGTTTTGTTAGTTTTTTAAAATTATTTTTAATTTAGTTTCAATTTTTTACTTCAACAAAACTCCCATTCGTTCCAAAACACAACACATCATACTCTACGCCAAAACTCGGTATTCTTGGTTTTGGAACACTGCCCTGGGGGTCTATTCTAATTCATAGCCACATGTGCTATCCGCTATCCGCTATATAAGTTCCACTACTAGCCCACAGATGGGGGTCCCCATCCCGCTATCTGATTTGAATCCATCTGTTGGCTAGTAGTGGAACTTATTAATATTGCCAGATGTCAAGTTGACAAGTAGTTCGGCTTTTCAATTTTGTGATCAAATACTTATGTTCGTGTGTTATATCAATAATATTTGATTAATATCTATATATTGTATTATACAGCGGATAGCGGATAGCACATGTGGCTATCCGACTTGAATCCATCTATTGGCTAGTAGTGGAACTTATATAGCGGATAGCACATGTGGTTATGAATTTAGAATAGACCCCCTGGTGATGCAGCGAGCACATGGTTTGACTTTGACGTTTGATTTCATTTCTGTTTGTAGTTGCACTTCGAAAGCATTTGCTTTGTGTTTTATACAGTAATTTATTGTCACCTAAATAAATTAATCCTGACCAGATTGTATTCCTATTATTTTTACAGTACAACAAAGTAAATTATTTAATTCAAATTTAGCACTAGAATATGTCAATGTTTTTTATTATTACTAATATTTATATTCAAGAATTTACATACAAAATAAATAATAGGTACATTGTTTAATTTCTCAAATTTAAATTTAAAATTTCTCGCGCTAGTCGTTAATAAACAGAACTCTGTGATTCGCAAAAAGTGATCATGATTTCCTCGTTAGCCAATAGTAGTCAAGGTTTCCAAGCATGCGCATAATTCGGGTGTTTGTGTGAGATAGACTTATGCAGAAATGATATTTCCATTTCACAGTATTTCCTTCAAGAAAAGCAAAGGATCCGCAATATATTAGTTTAATAGGTATATGATAACAATACTACAATACACATAAAAGCTATGAAAGCTATGGTGATAATGCTGACATCTACGTTGAGCTTTGCCCGCCCGCTCCCATTCATGCTTATTAACTGGAAACACATCGAATTTTTAGACCGAAAACATTACTTCCCTTACCTACGGTATATCGGGAGGTTAAAATGGCTATCTATCCCATTTTTCAATTACATTATTTTTCACAAAACAATGTATGTATTTACGCTGTACGAAACAAAAAAATGCAAGTTTGTTTTGAATTTTTCAGCATTCGTAGCCAGCGTTCACAGTGAGAGAAACATGAAGTAATGATATTGATTTTTCACTGTTTGTGGTCTTTGTCTCTAAACGATTGTGTTAAACAAAATGGCGTTGCTTACGGCGTTACCGTCTGTAAATTTATCAAATTTAGAGAAAATAGAAAGGTAAGTATACTATTTTAATATATTACCGATTTTTTATATCATTCTGAAACATTAAATGTGTGTGTGTAACACATGAACTTCTATTATTTAGGTGAAAATCATAATCAATGTAGTCTTTTTGGAAACGTCGTATCGGAATTAATTTTGCTTTTCTTTGTTAGTTTTCTGAATGATCCAGCATATAAAGAAGCTTTAGAAAGTTCTGCTAATTACAACACACGATTATGTTTGGAGAGGCGGCTTCGCATGCCCTTTTTGGATAGCCAGACTGGAGTGGCTCAGAACCACTCACAGCTCTTTATGTCCAAAAGACAGCGAATTCCTGGCCTTCTTCCTGGACAAATCTACAGCTATCCGCGGGCCCGATGGCGTAAGAAGAGGAGGCAGTATCTGACACTTCATTCAAGATCGTTTGCGAGAGCCGCAGATGCCATGTTAGAGGGAGACAATGATCTTCACAGTATCTCACAAGTAGAAAATCCAGCTCTTCAAGACACTGATAGTAAAGATAGCCAATTATTAAAGGATGAGGTTTCTAAAGTACGATTTATTTTTTATTTTCGTTTTTGATCACACTAATGTTCTGGAAATAATTAGGATTGGTTTTACGATGAGCAAGATATGCTTGAAATGGAGGGATATGATGAACCAGACGCTGATTCCGATTTTGATTACGAAGAATCTTATAGTAAGCGAAAACGAAACAAGAAAACTGCAGGCAAGGTGAGATATTCACTGTTCATATCTTCATCATTTGTGTAAAACTTAAAGTAATTATTCGTTGATCCTAGACGAGGGGCGTAGACTCACCCAGCACACCAAGAAGAGGTAAAGGAGCCGGTCGCGGTAGAAAAAAAGCCACGCATTCATATGATCCAATTCCAGGAGAAACAGACAAACCGTTCGGCTGTGAGCGTAAGTATATTTTACATTATATTTTTATATAATTATATCCTGAAGTGTTTAATAACATTGTCCAATTAGATTTCGGTTTCAGAGTATTTTATTTAGATTCAGAAGTAGAAAATGGTTGTTTGGAGCATGAGTAGAAATTTGGGAGTTGGGAAGTGAGACAGTGTTGTTAAATACGACGTACAGGACAGAAAATAATAAAGTAATTATTTAGGTTCTCAGATCTTTATTTGAATTTATATTGTCCACATATTCACTTTATTCACCATCATATTTTTCCCGTTGTTGAGAATTTTATAATGCCGTTTTAATGTTATAAAATAAATGAGAAAAACCTAAATAATTATAAGTTTTATCGTTGTGAAACGTGGTTTCACTAGTATATTTAATGAAATTGATGATTAATTTAGTTTGTTTCGTTTTTAGTAAAGTTATAGAGTCATTTTCGTTCCAATGTTGGGTATTGTTTGACTTCTAGTGGGTAGATAATCCTAAACCTAACATGCTCGTTGCTTAGTAAAGCTTTTCTTCTGATCTTATTTCAAGTATGCAGGCAGGGACTCGAACCGAAACCATAATTTCTGTAGAATTGGTAGAAATTACGGTTGCTTTTGATCCCATAATTGGCAAATATCGTTACACAGCATTCACACAATGATGTGTTGAAATTGAAATGAAATCACCCTGCCTCAGTGCGTAGAGTTGTAAGTACGGTCGAAATTTCCTGTTTATTTTCGGTTCGGGTTCGACAGTACCTACTTCTACTGGCTCGGTCGTTCAGGCAGAGCTACTAACAAACTACTACACTCTACTTATGATACTAATTCATTCTACTACATTACAGTATCATTTGACCAAAGTCGGTAACAAATACTTTACTTACTGCAGTAGATTTCATTCATGGCTTTCATCATTCTTCTATTCCTCGACCTTTATTCACATTCATTTTCCTGTCGCTTGGAAAGAATTGTGGACAACATTCATCGTCTTGAATCCAGTTTCGATGCCAGATTAAAATATACGTACAGACTAGACTAGAAATGGCCAGACACTTATAAGAAACAAATACGAGAACTTTACAATGTTTAAGGCTAAAATAATTGATTACAAAAATTAAAGATACTCAAATCTCTAATTATGTGAGAAATTACCAGAACAATTGCAATTATTGTTGAAAAGAATGGAAAATATCGATGGCTTAAATTCGATTTTGGCGCCAATCGAAGCATTGGGTTAACATGCACATTCTGGCCAATCATTGTAAGCCACAGCCGCCTTAAAAATTCATTTTACGCGCTAAAACAAAATGTATCGACAGAATGCGTTATTTGATATGTAAAACGTCGTAAGCCACAGTTTGACATTGTGTTAAAATTAAATTAAATATGATTTGGGAAAATGTTACAAACGTTTCAACATAATCATAAAATAATGAAATGCTGATTTATAGAAAGTTCTTTTAAAACCAGAATGTTTTGTTTGTCCTGAATAATTGTGATTATTAGGGATACGACATTTTGCACTTAAACCATCGATATAAATATTATAATAGCTATTTACTACAACACGTCAAGTGCCTAAAACACTCATTTCGAAATTTATTACATACAAGATTTTTTATAATAGCGTTTTAAAACAGACCATTTATTCTCAATGTTAATATTTTGAATTTTTCAAAATTAAAAAGTAGGCAGACGTCAGGTTTATCTATTCGTTGCTAAATTAAATACTTTTAAGAATTGGTGCTTAAAAGTAACATTTTACGCATTAAACTGTAATTTTTAAGCACTAGTGCTTAAAAGTATTTTATTTAAAACGAAAATGTTTTTTGCTGTGATTGATTCAAATCATACGGTGCGAACGGTCTCGCCGCTACAAACGTCGACGGCCGTTATTGAAATATTTCTGTTTTTGACGGCGTTGACGAGCCACTATTATCGTAAATTTTAACTACGCCTGATCAAATAATATATTTCAATAATACCAACTCAAACCAGTTTGATATAAAATCTATTGTATTTTATTTCTTTGTTTCTTTTTGAGTGCAATGAAAATAAAACAATTACTTTTAGTAAATACGTTAATGGCGAAACCGACGAAACAAAACTTATTACAGGTTATATGAACCGGCAAAGTCACTGGGGTCAAAACATATGTTTCGGTAATATTTCGCTTTTCAGATTTGGAACTGTTCGCATTGATATTTATGACTGAGCATGTGAACAGAGTAATTATTACGGCCGCAAAATTAACGGTCCATGGGAATCTAGCTTTAATTGCTATTATTATTAAAAATGGGAACATGTTAAAGCAGTCCTAGTGAATTTGGGATCATAGTAAGGTCATGTACGATTTTTCAATTTTAACTTTAATCGATAGAGAAATAAAAAATAATTGACCTCTGTTTTTTATTTCTTCTCAAATCTATCTTTAATCATGAAAAAAATTCAATTGAAAATTACAATGGTCGCGTTCAGCACCTCTCATCGCTGGCATCGCTGACCTCCGAAGTTTGACGAACACAATGAATGGACGAATGTAATTGGCCCAGCAATTGCATTCGGCAATCATCGGCACTCAGCGGTGCTGGGGTGCTGAACGCGCCCATTGTGACATATAAAGTTAACCTGAAATTTACGAAAGTGAACATGTTGGTGAAACTTTGTGTACGTTGTTTTGTTCCATCGTACCAAAATACTATACTCGCCGTCAAATTAGTATGGACTAATGTTCAACTTATCCTTTCTCCGCACCCGGCCCCTTGCTTTGCGTTGTTGCCGCTTCTTCATAACTTAGCATTTTTCATCATTACCCTTAAATTGACAACATTTTGGAAATATCCAGTCCATATTTATTTGACGGCAATTATAGCGTAAATAGTAAAAAAATACATGCGTTTCTATAGCTAAATAAACTTCTAGCGTCTATTCTTAAATCTTTACAAAATACACGGCTGATGTGACGCATGGTAACTTCAGGCCAAATAAAAATTATGCTTATAAAATTTTTACTAATATATTATAGCATTTCTTTCAAATATTTAAATATATAATTTTTAATTAAATAATAATAATTAAATATAAGTCTCTATGAAATGTGTCTGAACTTACAGTTCTAACAGTTTACGTCACAACATGGCTGGTTTTTGCAACTATTTAAAAATATACTTTAAAACAATTTTATACAACCAAAAAATGTAAATAAAAAACTAATTTAATCATACAGAACGATAAATTAGACTATGCCTGTTCGATTTAAACAAAAAAAAGGAACATTTTTTTTTTATATGACCTCATTCATACATCATTTGGGCATGAGGAAGTGTCTGTTTATTCTGGCCTAGCCTGTATATGAAGTATTTGTTACCAAGAGAGATACTCGTATGTTTATGTAAGATGTACCTACACCTACATACAAAGATAGAAGTTGAGAAGAAGATGTAATGGTTCGGTTGGAGTCCCTGTAATGAGATGCAGCAGCGAAGCGTGTGTATGTTGGATTGTGATTTTGGAACTTTCAGTGTGCGGGGCACGGTACAAGACCCGGCCGGGGCTGACGTACCACTACAGCCACTCGCACCGAGAAGGCGCTAGTGCTAGTAATGCCGCTAGCGATGACAATAGCCGTGATAGTGTGGGAGTGGGAATGGGGTTGAGCGCGGGGCCTCCGCCACAAGTGCCCCAAGGGCCGCAGGGGGTGGGAATGGGTACTATGTCTATGTCCGTGCCCGTACCTGCACCCGACCAACTCAACGCCCAAGGACACGTGTACCAAGATAGCTATGTTACGTTTTTGAACCACCCAGCCGGTACTGCCTTATTCTTTTTTACTTTACTTTGTTTGTTGTCGAGTGTCGAGTGCTTGCATGTGAATGAGGTTCACTTTAATTTACGTAGAGCATTTATTATTTACCCAGGCGGGATAATCCTTCATGATACTTACATGAAACTCAACGTTCATATCAGGTGGGAAACTTTGATTAAAATTCTACAATATAACAAGATAAATGAATTATCTATCTTATATGAAGTGAGTTTATATTGTATAATAAAAGAAGGAATATCATCGCAGCACATAGAAATGTTGGTTTGCATGGTTTAATAGTATTTAACTGCATTTGATTGATACAAGTTGAGTAGTATTATAAATTCTAATAAGATTAATTGATTTGAAGTAGAATTTTGATTTATTTAAAGTAGTGTTCTTGATTTAATTTAATAGAGCATATTTAACATTTCTTAAGATTTCATTTCTGATGCAATTAGAGCTGATTTTGCATGATTCCTCTCCAACTAAGAGGTTTCCACCCACAGGACACTAGCTCAAGCTCTACATAAAGAGTTTTCCAGATCGGAATCAATTGAATTTGAATTGTTAATTTTCTAATGAATACAGTTTCGTTGTGTTGAGTTGTGATTGTGTGAATTTCATTGTGTGTTTTATGTTGGGTGTTCGGGCGTGTAGTAACCGTGAGGCGTGTGTCCAGGTACGCCTCGGCGGGGCCGTCAAGGCCAAGGCCCGGGGGTAGGGCCGGGGGCGGTGGGTAGCCCTGCGGTGGGGGTGGGGGTGCCTCCTGTGCAGCCGCCGCCCCAGCAGCCACCCAGCCTGCCTCCTGCCGTGCAGCCAGCACCCGTGCCGCTACCACCCGACGACCCGCCCATGCCCGTACTGCTGCCTGAAAAGAAGCTCAAACCTGACACGATGCCTCTAGAGGGTAGAGACAAGGCTCAACCTTCACCGTACTGCGATTTTTGCCTCGGTGACGCGCGTGAAAACAAGAAGACTGGCGGCTCAGAGGAACTAGTCTCTTGTTCTGATTGCGGCCGTTCAGGTAAGCCTAGGCTAGAATTAGAGAAAACTGCCTCCAAGAAGGGACGAAAAAAAAAACATTTCTAGTTGACTTTAGCTCACGTCAAAGTCACGCCTTTCTCATAGATACACACGCAAAACGCTACATATACTGCTAATTCTTTATTATATACTAAACAAATTTAATTCTTGCCACTTGTTCCACAAAGGAAAGTAAGATTCATTGTAGATATACACATGAACATTCCCATTCAAGCTGTAGTGAAAGCAGTGTCTGTAGTATTTACGTATGTGCTAATCTTAAAAGAAATTTACTTCAAAATTGTGATAATAACGTACAATTGTGACTTTGATACAAACACCACAGTCAGTTCAAATAGGACTGACATCTAGGAAATGATCTATTTGAAAATCTCGAACTTATTTTATTCACATGATAATCATGCTAACCAATTTAGAATATTGAGTGTTATAGATAATTATACTGTAAGAATTTTATACCTATGTTAACACAAATGTTAATACTAGGTAATACAATGAGTGTGTTTATATAGCAAAAGAATGACTGCGCGTTTATTTATAGAGAATAATGATTGTATTTTATCTAAATTACCGCGAATCTATAAAATAAACTGAAAAGTTTATTCAAATGTTCATTTGACAAAAAATATCAGTACAGGATATCATTTTCATAAATAATTTCTGATTAAATTTTATGTTCGTCATATGTACCAAAGAAAACTTATTCGTTATATACGATCATTATTTTCCTTAGGTAATTATTTACTTGGAGAGACTGGAATACCAAATATAATACATATGTATAATTTATAATTTGGATTGTCTTCCAAATATTTGGGCATTTACTAGTATCGTCTTATTTTGATTTGTTGCGAAGTCGATGAAAGGCCACACTTTCTCTCATATTTGTTTGATTTAACTTTTTGACATGTACAATAGTGGCTCTTCGTCGATTCGTGATTAGGGTCCAGTTAAAAATGTTAATGTTTTACATGTGATATGTAAAGTTCCTCTATTGAATGTTGAGTTGAGTATTGTTTGCGGGAAGTTGTATTAGCTGGCGAAACATTTTTAACTGAACGCGTGTATAGCACATTATGTATCACAAATATTAATTATTGTAGGGTATATTTCGCTTTTTCTAGGATAGATTGCATGTGATATTTATTTAATCATTGGGTTATCGAAAAGTATAATATTTATTTAACGCGGTTTTGGTCTGGCAATAATCTCACAACATTCTTTATAACCAAACTCATATTAAAATAGGGGCATTTACATTATTATGAAGAGTTGCGTTATAAAGAATATTTTTGCATAATTTGTTCAAGTGTCCTAATATCAGCAACAAAATTCTAAATGTATATCCATGGGGGTTCTTTGTAAATATTAATTGCTTTTACAAACAATAGTTATTAAGTTATGAATATATTTAACAGTCCACTATTAGATGGTCCATCGTTGTTAGACATAATTTCAAT
Organism: Ophonus ardosiacus; assembly: GCA_943142095.1. Lineage (NCBI taxonomy): Eukaryota > Metazoa > Arthropoda > Insecta > Coleoptera > Carabidae > Ophonus > Ophonus ardosiacus. The sequence continues at coordinate 30,910,234 of OW964827.1, read as the reverse complement.
GTTTATTTACATTGTTGGATAATTTCAAGTTCTCTTTATCTACAAGAGAATTTGAAATATTAAAAGAGTTGCTTGTTATTCGTTAATGTGGGGATTCAATGTTCAGTATTATTTATTAGGTGTAAATCAATTGCGATTCGCACTTAGTGAAAGCACTCTTCAAAGAAAGAATCACAATTGAAGACACCAGTAACATTGTAGAGTTGTATAGAACGAAATTGAAATTGAATCAGGAAAATTGGGATACGCTGTGTTGTAAGAACAGTAATTTTCCAAGCGTACATTATGTATTAAACTTAATAGTGCAATAAACAATTATCGATCGAAAGAGTGTGACTCATTCAAGTGCTGAGGATAGTGCACTTCAATTTATGTAAATTTTTTCCAAGCGAAATTCTCACGGAAAAATTACATTAAATTGAGTTTAAGAGAAAAAAACTTGCATAACTTGGAAAGTCACTGTTCTTCGGCACTGTGATTACCCTACCCAGCCAATCCTTTAATATACACCCACTTTTGAGTCATTTTTAGTTTGAAGACTTATTTTGAGAAGAGTTAAATTCATTTTCAGGTCATCCGTCCTGCCTGCAGTTTACTGCAAACATGATTATTTCTGTGCATAAATACAGATGGCAATGTATAGAGTGCAAGTGCTGTTCAGTTTGTGGGACTTCTGACAACGACGTAAGTTATACTCAAATATCACACTTTAAAATATCTTGAAAGAAAGTTTAGTCATATGTATGTATGAGAACGAAATTAAGGGTATGTTTGATGACGAATATAATTAAGTAAATTTTATTATCTTAGATTTAATGCGTATAAAAAAATATGTTTGTGACAATAAAATGGTGTGTTTTTACAATATATAGGTGTCCCATTTAAATGTACCATCGGATCAAAAAATGTCCCGAATCAAATCAAAAGTTTGATGGTTCGGAGGGGGACGTCCGAATAGACAAGAAAAATTTTTTTCAAAACCAGTGGTTCTCAATCTACTATACAAAGTTATATTTCTTTAAACGGGATGGCATATACTTTTTAGGCTCGATAGAGTATTATTTTCTGAATTCAATCATGTACTCATTTTATATGATTACGTAACAAAAATATTGAGAAAAATTCAATTGAAATAGGGCTGTTGCAAGAATTTTTATATGACTTCTAAGTATTAAATTTTAAAAGATATTGTTCTTTAAAGAGCCTCAAATTTAAAAATATCACGAAATATCATTTAGATATTTTACAATTAATTTTTGAAATTTGGATAAAATTTTGAATAAGTCACGTGATCTGAAACAGAATGTGACGTCAGAACACATACATCTTCAGCGGTTCTAATTGGTCCGTTTATAATTTAAAAAATTTTGTGTTTGGTGTCAAGTGTATTGTCAAAGTTGTCAAACAAATGTCAAATTTTTAAGATTGGTTCAAGTTGTATAATATGTAGGTAATAAAAAGTTCAAAATAAAATGAGTAATTTACGATATTGTATTGTGCCTTCTTACAAAAATACTGTTAGGAACAAACCTACTATAGAGTTTATAAATTTGTCAAAAGATGCGATGGAAAGAAAATTGTGGCTAGAAGCAATAGGTTGAAGAGCTGATGATGTCAGAAAAATAGTGTTTTCATGTTTGTAAAGATCATTTCAATTTTCATCCACCTTCAAGATAACAGTATATTTTTGTTGCTTCACTTTATGTTTAGGGCAAACTTTACATCTGCTATCCAGATATTATTTCTCGACATAGATCTGCATATCCTATAGCAGATTCAATGTAAGAATCATAACCAGAACCTTAAAGTAAAATATATTACCAATTTATATAGTAAATTCAGTTCTTATATTTTATTTTATCTCAGATCTTTAACACCCCTTATTTCAGTAGCAATAAAACAATCATTCTCTGATATAAATTCAGCCACCATCCAGCTACTGACCTTCGGTAAATTGTCCGACTTAGCTTGAGTGTAATTATTATTCATTTACAATGAGCAATGTCAGCGTCAAATGTCAAATTCAGGGAAGTCAAATTAAAAGATTTTTTATTAACATGTGACAAACTGTAAGCCTACGTTTGTTTATATAAATAATATGAATAAACCTAGGTGATGGAAAAACTATTTTCCTATTGGCTATTAATGATGTAATGTATGTGTTTCTACGTCACAGGAGTGGGGGGTAGTTTTTCAGGACGCCAATCTTTTTATTTAATTATTTCCACAAATAACAGCAAATTATTAAAATAAAAATTATTACTAAGAAAATCATTGCATAAACTTTCATTTAAAATAGTTTTTGAAAAATGTGGAACAGGCTCATTCAAATAAATTTGATATTTACAGTTATTTTTCAGTAGGCCATGTATGAAAAACAAAAACTGCTATTTGTCAATTTAAATATTTAGGCCCAATATTTTCATCTCTGGTTAAACTGCCGGTTAAGTTAACTGTCGGTTGTAAGAACAATGTGGCATCGAAAAATTGACACATATGTAATTTTTACAATTAGGCTATGATATCGTTGTTGTGGTTTTCTATTAACTGACAATTAAATTAACAGGCTGTTTTACCGGAAATGAAAATACCAGGCCTGAGAATGGAAATTAAACAGAACACTATTTATAAAGTTATTAACAAATATTTGTTTCGTTTTAATTTAAGCTCAATGGGTCTATAAACCATAACAAAAAATAATAAAATATACGCTTTATCCTTAATGTACTACTCAATAAATAACGATTAGGATAAAAAAAAAAATAATTACTTTGCGAGATATTTGAATTTATTTCAAGGGTCACAGATGACGTCACACTATTGATATCTTTCTCGCGCAGCCTACTACAGAAACTGGTGTGAGAAAAATAGCTGTAGCTTTCTTTAAAAATCAAGTGCAGTTATACAAAAAACAATTATGACTTTTTGATACCACGAATTGCTTCAAAATTAAACGAACTTTTATTTAATTAAAAAAAAATGGTTTATAGGCCCATTGTTTTTATTCAGAACCTACTGAATAATACCTATAAAAATCAAATTTCATTTCGTTAAATTTTGTTTACAGGCAAAATCTTATCTGAAGATTGCAAAACTGGTCCGTAAATATTAAACTTTGCTTGAAATGTCAAATTATATGTTGCTGTCAAAATTTCGATTTGCATTTTTTTCTTTCTTTTTTCGTGTAAGAAAATAGTGAATTATTGCAGCTTCTAAGTTGAAAGAAGCAAACAGAAGCAAACGTTAACGTTATGAAGAAAACAGCGTATTTTAAAAATAACTGACTACCAATTTCAATGTTTACCGCATTTAATTAGTGTATTCATGCTAACGTTAACGCTAAACGCAACACAAGCGAAGTTGCAGCCGCACTTTTCACCGAAATATAACCTCAACACATACAGAACGTGTAACATTAAACACTTGCTGTTCCATTACATGTAAAGCCTGATTTATAGATTGCATAGAATAGAATAGAATAGAACAGAATAGCACAGGGAATAGAAATATAAACCAATGTAAATGGAACCATTTATACTTTCACAGAATGGAATAGAATAGGATATAACCAAGTTTTATTTCTTATTCTATTCCATTCGACTTGCTCCGATAATATTCGTGTGACTTGTGACTTCGTTGCTTTTGGCCCATCCCCTAACGTAAAAACTTTCTGTAGACAATAGTTCTTTTGCAGAAATACCATATCATATTTTAAAGCAAAAACAGATAATGACATTATTCAAATCACCAATAAATATAGTTAATTTAGTGTAAAAGTGACGTCATTCTATACCAAAGTTTTCTATTCTTTTGCTATCTATAAATGATAAATTGTATTTCTATTCCATTCCTTATTCTGTTTCATTCTATTCTGTACAATCTATAAATCAGGCTTAACGTGTCTCGCGTCTCCTTATTCATTTTTTGTAATACCATACTATTATGACATAACAGGACTAAAAACAAAAATGAAAAGATAGAAATAACGGCCTAGGACGGTGTTCCTAGAAAAATAACAGCATATTTATGGACTGTTGTCTAGGAGAACTTATAAATTAACCAAACAAGTTGTTCAGTATGACAGATATAGAAAAATTTTATTCCTAAATTTTATATTATTGCGAAAAATATTGAACGCCACACGGCCGATATGAACTCGACCAGGGTTGGCCTGATTTAAATCATTTGATTTAAAAAAAATCACTGATTTTTACACAGATGAAAAAAAGATTCAAATTGTAATAAAAATTAATTAATTTACTACAAAAGTATAAATAACAACAAAAATATGGACTGTATTCGAATTCTAACAGATTACTGATTACATGTTTTGACCTATTTTATTTAGGTATGTATTGTTTAAAAAGACGCGCGCGCGTGGGTACTTTATATACTAAATTTATGCAAAAATTCAAATGCATCTTTTGGGGTTTATTACAGATTTCGGTTTCGCTTATGAAATAAAATATTTATATTGCTTTTAAAACAATTAAAAAAGTACAACAACACCACTAGATCTTTAAATAAAATAAAAAAACAAAATATCATGATTTTTCCAACCCTGAACTCGACTGATTATAAACCTCAGCTATCGCCTCGATTTACAAACCTCAGTGGCATCCGTTATTTGCCTCATATCGGCTTAATGACGTTAATAACTATAACGTGAACCTTATTACATGCGTATTCGGGCTGTGACGTGACTTTAGGTGCACGTAATTTTTGTATTAAAGCTACAATAATTGTAATAACGTTGGTTTAGGTAAGAGTATATACATTCGGTCCTTTGATTGGTCAGAATGCAACTATATCACAAAAACAAAAAAAATATCACCTGTTATCAAATAAAATCTACAGAATTGAGTAATGTTTAACAATGTTTTGTTATAATTTTTAATATTCAGGTCTTGTACATTTTTACAGATAAAAGTATTTATTATTGACAAAGTTTGGTTTCACGAATTTAAATTATTTATTTAGGGCCGAGATATTCACCTCCTAATAACATTATTTGGCGAATAATAACTATGGATACAATAGGGGAGTTTCACTATGTGAAATTTGAATGTTTTAGTACTAAATACTAAAAATATATCATATAAGTACTATATTAAAATATCTGATGTGGACACCACATGACTTCCTTGTACGCCTGTTACACTATACATATTTTGTTAATAATTAAAATATGTATTATAACAGACCCAATCATAAAATTGCACGTATTTGACATAATTTGACATCAACATTAATTTTTTTGTTTTTGTTATTTTTTGTCCTAATCCATAGCAAACTTAATTACAGAACACAAAGAGCTAATTTAATCATAATTGAAGTTTTCGATGCAGAATTCAATTCTCTAAAACTTTTATTTGAAGCATTTATTACTAAAATCAAAATAACACCATTTTTTTCAAGAAAAACTAATAACATCTTCAGGTAAAGTATCACTTCCGGTTAGACTATTTTAATCAAAATCTATTATGTTATTCCCATTGATATATAAGTATTATATACCAAATTTGAAAAGTTTTTGATTATATTTTAATATAGTTTTTCATTAAAATCTATTACAGGCTTCAAGTAAAGTACCACTTCCGGGTAGACCATTTAACTAAAATATATTATGTTATTCCCATTGACATAAAAGTCTTATATATCAAATTTGAAAAGTTTTGGATTATATTTTAATATAGATTTTAATTAAAATCTATTATAGGCTTCAAGTAAAGTACCACTTCCGGATAGACCATTTTAACTAAAATCTATTATGTTATTCCCATTGATATAAAACTCTTATATACCAAATTTGAAAAGTTTTGGATTATATTTTAATATAGATTTTAATTAAAATCTATTATAGGCTTCAAGTAAAGTACCACTTCCGGATAGACCATTTTAACTAAAATCTATTTTGTTATTCCCATTGATATAAACTCTTATATACCAAATTTGAAAAGTTTTGGATTATATTTTAATATAGATTTTAATTAAAATCTATTATAGGCTTCAAGTAAAGTACCACTTCCGGATAGACCATTTTAACTAAAATCTATTATGTTATTCCCATTGATATAAAACTCTTATATACCAAATTTGAAAAGTTTTGGTTTATATTTTAATATAGTTTTTCATTAAAATCTATTACAGGCTTCAAGTAAAGTACCACTTCCGCAAGTTATGCAATGATCAAAAAGGGAGGTGCACAACTAGATGTTATAACAACAGTTCTAAATGCAAAATTTTAACTTTTTACGGCTTCCCGTTTTTCAGTTATGCGAGAGATACATACGTACGTACATACAGACGTCACGACGAAATTAGTCAAAATGGATTCAGGGATGCTCAAAATGAATATTTCCGTTGAAATCTGGAAACCGAAATTTTTCGCGATTACAATACTTCCTTTACTTCGTACAAGGAAGTAAATATATGAAAGTAATATTAATTTTACCTTAACATTCAAAATTTTAAATTAAAATTTAACATAATTCAAAAGAAGCGGTTGTTCGCTATTTAAAATCCGGTTATGACATCAGACTTTCGACAGCGCAAAGAGACTAGATTATATGTGCGCAATGGGACGTATTTCGTAGTGCAGAATGAACAATCAGATATAAAACATATTTTCTTCATTTTGCTGTAAAATATACATGTATTTTAAATTTAATCTATTTAAATTTCACAAAAGAATACTTATTGCTTCATGATCTCTGGCTACAACCACACAACAAAATAATATAATACGATTGAGGTTATACTTGCTGCGAGGATACGCAGAATACCTGAACGTTACAGTTATCTTTTGTCTTTTTTTACACCATGGTGAACAATATACAGGGTGTAAATTTTAATACGGGTCATAGGTCTATAACATAGAAAAACAGTTTTTTAGACGCCAAAAGTTTCCATATTAATTTATTGAAAATATAATTGGTGCCTATTATAAAGAAAAAAAATTACGAATTTTTTCATACCGAACATCTTACATTTCTGTTTCATTTAAAGCCAGAAATTAAATTTAAAAATTTTTACAATTAAGAAAAAATATCATTAGCCATGAAAGTGACAGTAACAAAACATTGTCATGATAGGGGACAATTAAAGATTAAAGTTATTAATTTATGAACCAATACAAAATAACACAAAATAAAGTAAAAACTAGGATATTTATATCAGAAACAATTATTATTTATTGTAATAGGTATTTACAAACTAAAGATGATCTACATGTAATAAGAAATGTTATAAGAAACGAGAAAAACTGCAAACTACAAGAAAACAAATTAAAACCATTTATGCTGGGTTTATACAGCATGTAAATTATGAAATTAAATTAAGCTACTGAATTAAGAAACTAAACTAAAATAACGTCGTTTATGCAGTAAATTAAAATTCAGAATTTTATGTTTGACATTTCGTATAATCTAACTTTTATAGGTGCAATTGCGATATATTTATATAAGATAAAAAAATAAAGGTAAACAATTTGTTGAATAAGTCCAATTAGTATTTCGTCGCTCTTTTCTGCAGGAACTTTGTTATCATCGTCGTACATTTTCATAGGTTAGGTGCGAAAATTTGTCATAAGTGCGCGAGTGGCGCAGGCGCAGCATTAATAATTTGTAATTTTTCTTCATGAAACAAATTGTTCATGATTTCTTCTTAATAAAATGAAAATAATAATAATAATAATACTTTAACAAATAAAGTGTAAGAAACGTTTATTAATGAGTGTCTAAAGTCAACAACTGTTTTGTTTTTTTTCTGTCAGTTTCACGGCTATTGATATTTTTTCTTAATTATACAAATTTTTAAATTTATTTTCTGGCTTTATATAAAACAGAAATGTAAAATGTTTAATATCAAAAACTTCGTAATTTTTTTTTCTTTATAATATGCACTAATTACTTTTTCAATAAATTAATATAGAAACTTTTGGCGTCCAAAAAACTGTTTTTCTATGTTATAGCCCTATGACCCGTTTTAAAATTTACATCCTGTATATATCTGTCTTCATTCAACAAAGAACAAATTTCTGGACTTTCTATTTTCTTTTATCTCTTACTGTGCAGTTATAATATGGTATAAGACTATCTTTCTTTTACAGCGAACGATTGTTATGTCGAAAGTCTGACGTATTTCCTTAGCTATTAGCGCGGTATTCAAAATTATAAAATTTTAATAATTTTTTTCAGCAATATGGAGTTCTTTATATAAAAAAAAAATACGTATCACTATTTTTTCATGTAGATTAACATATATAATTTTCAAAAATTTAGCGCGGTATTCAAAATTATAAAATTTTAATAATTTTTTTCAGCAATATGGAGTTCTTTATATAAAAAAAAAATACGTATCACTATTTTTTCATGTAGATTAACATATATAATTTTCAAAAATTGTGAAACTCCCCCATTGTATCAAAAATTATTACCATAGAAATTATTCGCCCAATAATGTTATTAGGAGGTGAATATCTCGGGCCTTAATGCATTTTCTAACGTAAAATGAAGTATAGCTTAAAATTTAAGCCTTTTTTGGTGCAACAGGCCATAATGGAGGGTTATATTTCTGACGGTACACGCAAGAAAGAGAGAATTGATGTAAAAGTTGAGATGGAAGATCATAATACAAACAAACCATCGCCATTTTTAAAGTTTTGTCTTCTTTCACTTGTGTTTCGTTATTTGAGTTCTACATAATTCAATGTCTTCGAATGGCGGTGGAAACTTAAAGAATTTCATATTTGTCATGTATTATTTATAATTACAACGGGACTTACTATTGCAAAGACCTTACACTCACTTATAAATATAAAGTAAGTATGGGCTATCCAGCGGATCAAGCGGTTTACGTCATCGTTTAGGGATTTTTGAAATTTTCTTTATAGTTTTAAATCTATTTTATTAACGGTATTTTATTGGTTTTTACTTCCTTGTAGCCTATCATAGATTTTAATGAAAATTATATTAAAATATAATCCAAAACTTTTCAAATTTGGTACATAATACATTTATATCAATGGGAATAACATAATAGATTTTGGTGAAAATAGTCTAACCGGAAGTGATACTTTACTTGAAGCTGTTATCAGTTTTTCTTGAAAAAAATGGTGTTATTTTGATTTTAGAAATAGTGCCTCAAATAAAATTATTAAAGAATTGAATTCTGCGTTCTGCGTCTAAATCATCAAGTATGATTCATTTAACTCTTTGTATAAGCGAGACATGAAAATTTAAAAATTATGTACTTTTTGATTTTTGTAATTGTTTGCTATTGATTAGCGATCTGTTCTAATACATATTTATTTTATTATTATTAACAAAATATGTATAGTTTAACAGGCGTACTAGGAAGTCATGTGGTGCCCACATCAAATTTTATTATTATTATTATTATTATTATTATTATTATTATTTATTTGAAACCTTTAATAGATATAATTATATTTGGAAATATTATTATTAAGTAAAATTTTGTTAATTTTTGCAAAATGACGTTTGATTATAATTTTTTAATATTGGTAATAATTCTGAACATGTGTATTACTGAACCTGAACTTGAACTGAATTTTTGGTTTAAACCGTGACTGAAAAACCGGGCATAAATATTATATATTAGTCCAGTGAATGAAGCATTTTACCCTACAAAAGGTCGGGTAGTTCTGAATTTTTGATATGTTGTATAGGATGGTTGGTTAGTGAAATATCCAAATTTCCACAATCCCCCTTCCTCCGCTTCCTCCGCCATCTTGTAAAAACCACCGAAAATCGGCACTTTTTTCAGTTTATTACCTATAACTTCTTTCTGGTGCATTTTAACACAACAAAAGTTATTTGCCGATTTGTAGAGGACAAAATTTCCTGCAAAATAGTTATGTGAAGTTATTTTGTACGATTAGTAGCAACGGAGTTATGATGCTGACAAAAAAGGTTAAAATTGCGTACTTAGCGAAATTTTGAGTTTCTTTCCACTTTACATCGCAATAGCTCTGTAACACATCATTTTAGCGTAAAAGTCCTCATATTCAATCTTGTAGAGAATTTAATTACCTACATAATCCAATTATTTTTTTACGATCAAAGCAACGGAGTGGGGGCAATTTGCAAAAAACGATAAAAATATTTTTTTCTAGTTTAGTGCAGCAACACTTTTTGGTTTATTATTTCTAATTATAAAAGTATTATTCAAACAAAATAATATGTATAGATACAAAATGAACGTAATTATGTGTTGGCAAACGTCAATGATTCTCATTGGACTATTAGAATTTTTTTTTTTTTTTAAACAGCACTTCCTTCTTTCATTTGTCTGCGATTTCTTTCTACTGCTCTTCAACTCAGAATAAGTTATTTGCCAAATATTGTATAAATTCTGAGATTCAATTTTCTAAGACTTTGGCGTATTATGTCTTTTGTGAAACCAATAGCGGTGGAGCCAAGCTGCTCCCAACATGGTGAAAGTAGCGATCTTATAAAAATATTGAGTTTTTTATAACTTTTCCTAGCTATTAGTAAATAATTATCAACAAATTTCATTATATTCTTTTAGATGTGGTACCCAGCTCCTACAGATACGAAATGGATAAAATATAGAATACACGGATTACCGCGAAACATCCATTTTTAAAAATTGCTTTATTAACATTTTAACCACCGAAAATCGGCAATTTTTCAATTTTTTGCTTATAACTTCTTTCTGTTACATTTTAACGCAAAAAAAGTTTTTTGACAACTTGTAGAGGATAAAATTTCCTGTACATTTGGTCCACGAAGTGTTCTGTAGGAATAATGACAACGGAGCTACAAAGCTCCAAAAAAAGAACAAAATAGCGAACTTAGTTAAATTTTGAGTTTCTTTCCAATTTACATTTCGCAATAACTCCGTAACACTTCATTTTAGCATAAAAGTACTTATGATAAATCTTGAGAGCTCACTTGCCTGCAAAATACATGTATCAATTTTTTATATGACCAATGTAATGTAGTGGGGTTAACTTTATAAAAAAATACGAAAAAGTGATTTTTTTTCAAGTTTAATGCAGGACCGTTGTCCCTCCAATTTTTGTCACTATACTTGATTTTATGATACGGAATTAACATAATACAGATTCCACGAACATAATTCTGAGCTGAAGAGAAGTAGAAAGAAGTCGCAGACAAATGAAAGAAGGAAGTGCTGTTTAAAAAAAAAAAATTTCTAATAGTCCAATGAGAATCATTGACGTTTGCCAACACATAATTACGTTCATTTTGTATCTATACATATTATTTTGTTTGAATAATACTTTTATAATTATAAATAATAAACCAAAAAGTGTTGCTGCACTAAACTAGAAAAAAATATTTTTATCGTTTTTTGCAAATTGCCCCCACTCCGTTGCTTTGATCGTAAAAAAATAATTGGATTATGTAGGTAATTAAATTCTCTACAAGATTGACTATGAGGACTTTTACGCTAAAATGATGTGTTACAGAGCTATTGCGATGTAAAGTGGAAAGAAACTCAAAATTTCGCTAAGTACGCAATTTTAACCTTTTTTGTCAGCATCATAACTCCGTTGCTATTAATCGTACAAAATAACTTCACATAACTATTTTGCAGGAAATTTTGTCCTCTACAAATCGGCAAATAACTTTTGTTGTGCTAAAATGCACCAGAAAGAAGTTATAGGCAATAAACTGAAAAAAGTGCCGATTTTCGGTGGTTTTTACAAGATGGCGGAGGAAGCGGAGGAGGGGGGATTGTGGAAATTTGGATATTTCACTAACCAACCATCCTATACAACATATCAAAAATTCAGAACTACCCGACCTTTTGTAGGATACCCCCCTTTTTCAACCTCCGTTTACTGGACTATATCTACATTATACTTTTCAACCTGTATTGTGATTTCATTTTGTTTTTTTTATTCGTTGTTCATTGACAAAATGTCAAATGCTCTGTTATGTCAATTTCAAGAGCTTGTAGTTAATTTATTGACTTATTTTGAAAATGAAAAATAGATTGGTGGGCTCTTACTTTCACTGAATTGTAATATTGAGGTAATATTTTGTTCTATTTGTTAGTAATAATTTGAAAATTAAATCTATATGTACAGCGTGTGGCAAACGTTATACGCAATGTACAGAAACAGTGAGAAATTGTATTGTATGCAGTATTCTGTATTTTTTCGTTTCTTTTTTTTTAAGGATTTCACATAATCACGGCATATTACCCATTGCTATGTGTGCCAATCTGCTTTGTATACAGATATCTCTAATGACAGCAGGAATAAATTATGCCAAAACGGCTAGTTTGGAACTAGAGTTTCTTTTTGACATATATTCGGATTCGGCCCTCCCCGAGTTTACCCGAATACCGAGACGCGTCACCTGTGATAGATCAGCCCCAGTCTTTTTCACTGCCCAGCAAAAAAATTTGCATGGTGCGCCTAAAGAAGTTCCAGAAATTAAGTCGTAAATATACACCGATTTTTCATACTTGACCGTTGCGTCATTAATTGCTGAACAGAAAAATAACAAGTAATTGTATGTTTATAACTGTCTTACTTATGGTTTCCTGCATTGTCTTCGTTACGTACAGTCGCGGACAAAAGTATGGAAATTTTTAAATATTTCATTTTTTTTAAATATATTTATAGTTCTCGCAAATTTGAATCGTATTTTCTAAAGTCAATATATCAAAGAATATATTCACAAGAAATCTTTTGATATTAACTGTACGATTTAAGTGAAATAACATATACTCGTTTTTTCAGTGGACAAAAGTATGGAAACTTATTGAAAATATGATTTTCATTGTCTTACTTTCAGTTGTATTTTGTCATTTATTTAGTAAGTTGATGTTAAGATGGGTAAAAATAAATATTTTTCCGACGACTTGAGAGAAAGGGTAGCACAGCTTCATAAAGATGCTGTGAAACAGCGCAATATTTAATTTTTTTTTAAATCAGTAAAAGTGGGATATCAAAGATTTTGAAAAAAAATCGCAGTATAGAAGTGTTAAAATTAATATAAAAGTCGGTGGTCCAAGAAAACTAGTGCTAGAATTGACAAAAACCATTCGGCGTCTATCCGTAAGTAATCCTACTTTATCATCAAGTGAACTTCTGCAAAAATTCGGGAACAATATCATGTAGATTTCAGTGATACGATGGCTATGTGATGTAGGATTACTAGGAAAAATAACCGTTAAGAAACCTGTACTATCAAAGAAAAACAGGAGGGCCACAACTGCATTTGCATAGGAACACTCATCGTAGACGAGTGAAAAATGGCATACTGTCCTTTGGAGCGATGAAAGCAAGTTCAAAATATTTGGTTCCGACGGGAGTCAATAAGTTAGACATCTTGTTAGCACAGTTGGCGGGAATTTTGACTTTCATTTTGAATATGAAATGTCATGTTGTTCCATAACCTAACAAAACATTTAACAAGTTTGTGTTTGATGCATTTGTTTAATTATAACATCTAGTAATATTAACAATAATCATGTATTTATAATTAAATCAATTTGTAATATGAATTAAATTAATAATAATATTAATTAAATTAATATTGAAACTGCAAAACAGGCAAACATTAGCGCCATCCGTCGTCATACTTTGTGTAATAATATTGTCAAATGTCAAACTGTTTCAATGTTCTGTAATTTATTAGGAAGAAACCCTTGTTAAATGCTTATTATTTATGTTATTTATACTTAATAATAGTTTCTTCGTGAATATAACGTATAAGTTTTTATATAAAAACATTTCAGCTATGCAAACATGAAAAAAATTGTTTCCAGTATAACTAACAGTTTGTCCCATTGTTTGTCGATCACTTGTTAGTACCCGCTACGTCACGCACAAATTCTTAAACTTTAAAAATTCATATCTCGCTTATTACGTAAAATTTTTAAGTCGCGTTTGCACTGAAGTTCTTATTTTATCCTGTTCTTACAGGAAAAAAAAGAAAAGAAAAATGGTATAGGACCCCATTATCAAAAAAAAAAAACAATCTAGGTATTTCTATTCTGTAGTGCGTACAAAGCAGGCGATGCACAGAACAAAAATAATTGATTAAAACAAAAAAGTGTCATTATGAATCAAGATTATGAATGTTATTCTCACAGGTTATTCTAATTAATTGCTTCTGGCGTAAAATAAGCGATTATAAAGATTTTGTAGATTTTTACGGAAATTGAAAGCGCTGCCAATGTTTCGCGAGATTCTTTACTGCCGGAAAATAGGACACAGTATAAGAGAACATACAGTACATTTCAAGGGTGGTCTTAATGAAAATGAATTTGTTAGCGTATATTAATGAAAGAGCGTCGATATTAAAGTCTCCAAATAGTTTATGGAGTGACTACACCGTGCTAAAATTAACCATGCGCGGTAAGTAACCTAGCGTGGTAAACCAACTTTATCTACCTTTGGTATTATAAATATTTCAACAAATTAGTTTGGTTTGGATTACGTTAAGTAATTTATTACCGCAGTGCTGTTATGAATATTACCGCACTGTTTTCTTCTAAAATAAAAAATTATACAAACTAAAGTAGAATTTTAAATTCAGTAATTTTTAACAACACATTTGCTCAAAAACTAGTGGGTTGAAAAAATGTTGAACAATACACGTTTGATTATGGTCAACGAAACTCGTTTTTTACTGCAGAACTCAGCTCATTGCCTATTTTGGCAATCAAACTAGTTTCTGGGGAAGTTTAGCATGGTAAAAATTCTACATCACATACTATTTTCTCACAAATATAACACTAATGACTGCTGAAATTGAAATTAAAAATTAAAATTATTGCTCCATTTATTTATAATTAATATTTTTTTAGTAAACTTTAAGTACGTCACAAGTCAGTTATGCGCAAACTCAGACTGAACGGTGAAATCGAACCACTTGAACGTAGGTCGTAACAAAGCGTAAAAGCGCTTCACTGGTAACCGCAATCGCGTGCGTCAGTGTATAAATCGACATACGTTGTGCCAAGCCTCTACCGACGTCATCACAGCTTAAAATCGGCTTTTCCGGAAAATCTGGGCATTTTTGAAAAAAATAAAACATGTTACATCATTTTTCAAGTCATTTCCCATGGAATAAAAAAATAAAAAAAAATCGCTAAACTTCCCCATTAAACTAATTAGTATCGTTAATATATATTACTGCCCTTAGCTACTGTTTGTTTATATTCAATTCAATGTGTTGCTATTTTTATACTTGCCGTCAAATGAATATGGATAGCATTTTCAACATTGCCTCTGAATTGGCAACAGTGTAGAAATCTCCAGTCCATATACGTATTTGACTCAAGTATAGTGGATAAGTTATTTTAAACAAAGAAAAAAATGAGCAAAACCTCATTGCTGTAAAAGTTATATGAGTGTGAAAGTGATAAAATGCTGTCATGAATGTATACAAAATACACAGTATAGTTTTATTTTAAGTATAACAACTATTTTAATGATGGTCGATGTTCCCTTTAGGATCAATTGCTGTTCTGTGACGACTGTGACCGAGGCTACCACATGTACTGCTTGTCCCCGCCGTTAACAACGCCTCCCGAAGGTTCGTGGTCATGCAAACTGTGCATCGCAGAATTTCATAAGTAAGTTCTGGACCCGCCATACGAGTATTGTAACATAAGTTTGCCTTAAGTTCATCAGTGATATTGCAGGCGCAGTGTATTCATTCTTAATGTTTTCTTTTTATCACGCCCACAAGGCCCGAGTGAGTTGTTATTTATTATTTTACTTCTAAATTTTATTTTCTTCCAAATTGAAGTATTCAAAATCAACGCATGTTAACATAGGCTTAAGTACTTAAAATAAGGTATAATTGTTAGTATGTACTTAAATTAGTATAGGTGGCAGAAAATTTATTTAAGTATATAATCCATACTTGTCTTTTTTATAATTATTGACGTTTTGTAAACGATATATTTGCTCGATATTTATTATCTAACAAATTTAAACGCAGGGTTTTATAAATTTTTAAACCTATTTAAAATAATTTAAGTTTTTAGAAGTTTGTTTTAAGTTTAAAATACACGACACTACTATTATAATAGAACCAAGTTGTTGGTGTGTATTTTGTGATTACTTTTAATTGATATTTGGCCTAATTTGGCGTTACTATTGTATCCATTAAAAAGTAGCTACCTCATTTCTAAAATAGCTGTCAGAATATTTGTTTAAATATTGTAAAAGTTAATAATTCTTTGCTATTCACAGTATTGCTTGGTAGCCATGGATAGAATATTTTTTCAGTGAATATATTTTGAAAGCAATACTGTGAAAGGCAGATTATTAAGTTTTTATTATTTGATTTTTATAATATATATATGCATGATAAAAAATAAAGATTTTTCAAGATATTTGTACTTTTGATTCTGGAACATACTAGTCATTTACAATTAATCTGTGAAAACATTGTCTAATGAAGATATAATTTAATATTAATTGGAATTCACTGTATTATTGTTATTTAATGCGAATGAAATGATTGGACCACATGATACGTAATCATTGGTTTTTCCTTTAGAACACCATTAGTTTTTGTTATTTTTTAATTTATGAAGGATATTCTTTTTCATGTTAAGAATAAATTTCTTAACAGTTACCAGAATTTTGCAAGTATAAATTCAGAAAGTTTTTTGAAAGTGGCGCCACAGGCAGAACAGATGATATCCGATGACTCAGTTCCTCGTACGAGTACGCCATCATTCAGTTCGTTCGCCATCGCCATTCATTTCATATGTGTTTGCTTGCCAGTGCGTACGTAGTGTTGAACGTTTCGTAACATAAGGTGATTTGTACATAATATTTTCATTTTATCGTGAAATTAAACGTTACAAAACTTTCAAGGTAAGATTTAGCAGTTAATAAAATAATGTGATAAATCCGTTTTCCTCCATATTCGTGAAAATATGTCAGTATTGTTTAGAATGTGCAAGTATCTTACACGTTCCCATTAATTTTTGCTTTGTTTGTCACAATCTAACAGTTGTTTTGATTCAACAGCAATAGTGGCTTGGCAATTGGGTCGTTTACATTATCATCGATATTAATGTTAAATATTTAATAATATTTGTTATTCAGGCGTGTTGAGTTCACTAGATGTTTGCATTCTTTGTTGATTCCGTATACGTGCCCAACAACAGGAACCTTATGGGGGGGCCTTCATTGTTTGTTTAGATTTACATATGGACTAAAACATTTATGTATTGCATTGTCAAGTATTCCTCGTGTTTAGTATAACTTCATTGGTTACGTGTACATTTTAGTTTGTGGTGAAATTTGAATAACTAGTTATTTACTTTTCATTCTTTGTGTATGGCCCATTTTTAACTGCAGTAGCGACAGCTGTATGCCTATATGTTTTTCATTTCCGTATATTTCATTTCAAGAACATCTTTTTTATTGGGATAAATATACATGTTTCATTGACCAAAGGTAATATAAATAGTATTGCAACTACATATCTATTTTCAAAATTGTACTTTCTAATATACATGTCATCATTTACGTACATTTTATTTGGTACAATATCTTTAATCTGGTTATAATTATATTTTTAATCGTTTTGTTTTTAATTTTAATTAGCATGATTAAAATTAAAACTGCATCTCAGCTCAGCACTTTGTTATCCTACATTCCTTAACGACAACTATTTTATCAGATCAAGTTTGGTTTATAACTGAATATCTTTTATTTATTCTTTTCCATAATATGTTATCACAAACGAATTTGTACAAAATAATTTCCTTTTTTTGTGTTTGGTTGTAGGTAACGCTATTTTAGTGCATCGTTTCAACTTTACCCTGATGTAAAATTCGAACGAACGATCATGAAAGAAGAAATTTTTGCTGCTGTTATGTTCCTTGTTCGATTCATCGAGAAGAGTGAAACCTTTCCGCGAGATCAACTCGAAAATTTCAAAAATAACCTTACCTCCCTTCTCACACAAAGGTAAGACATCTATAGAGGATAAAATACTTTCATAATAGATTCTGTTAAAATAGAAGTTGCTATTTTCGATCATTGACTTAGAAATCAGTTGTAATTCAGAATAATCTCTTCTAATTTATCTATCTTGCGATTGTTATTACTAGATATCATAGCCGATAATAACTTTGTTTACCAAACATCACCTGATGGAAAAATATCTGTTTATTGACTTCAAAAAGTAGGAGGCCGCTGCTAATTTTGGACAAGTTATTTTCGCCTTTGACTTCTAAGTTCTGTTTGAACTTTCAACTGTTTCAAAAAGTTTGTTATGAAATATAAAAACAGAGATAATATTATCTTTTAAGTTCTAGTATTATTCCTATTTGCCATCAGACTATAAATGAACAAATCTGTTTGCTTCGTTCTTGTAAATAATCGCCTTATTTTGTCATTCATTTCACAATTTTTTATTTAAAAACCGCAAATTCATTTAGCGCTTAACCTTAAACTAATTGTTACAAATTTACAATTTGACTAATAAAAAGTAAATAAAAATTCTGATATTTACCAAATTCTATTTAAAAATCTGCATTGAACAATAAATTTGGCCAGTATAGTTGTTCAAATATAGATCGAAAATATGTGAACAAAATTGTGTGCGAAGTGATTCATCTAGTAGTAACGAATTTCTCGAATGACGTCATTCAGTAATTTTGTTTCTGAAAGAATAGAAGTCAGTGTAACACAATTTAAATGCATGTAATCACGACATAAAGAAATTAAATATCGATTTATCGAAGTATAGTTCATAAACCTTTCAAGGTTGTTACAAATACGTCATTTCAATTTCCATACTTTAAAAAATTGTTAATTTTGGACTCATAAAACACGTGGTTTTAATTGTATGTTACGATGAAAAGTAGAAACAAGCAAATGATTGTTTGCGGCTATCGAATGTTGAAACGGTTGGCTGTTATTGAAGATATTTGAAATGTTATTGTTAAAATGCATTAGCACAGTACAAGTCAAGGCTGTGGCAAAACTCATTATGAATTCATTGTGCAATGAAAAATCGGTTGGTTAATGCATATTGAATTTTACACCTCGTAGCGCAACGACCCTTCGAATAGGTAATTAAATGTGGATGTTGCCAATTGATTTAACAAAGAGAAAGAGTTTAGGTTTAATATAATATTTACTATTTTACCTATGTAGATAACTAGTATACATTTTGCCTTATAACTAGGAAATACTTCATAAAAATTTAAAAATTATGCAAGTTGGTGGCGGTTAGGGGTGAACATAGGGATTTAACAGGTGATTCTAGTCTTACGCAATTTCCTGCTCTTCTGTTCATTTTAGGGGAAAAACTGTAGAGTGAAAAGTTTTAAAGAATTAAAAGTTGTTTACAAAATTGTTTTTACATGCTTTATTACGTGGTTGGTTTCTCCAAAAATTTTAAAGTACCGTCATTTAATAGCAATAGCCATGGAATTTGTTTTCTTTTTTCTGGTTTTTATAATGGCCAGTTGCACAAGCAAGGTTTAAATTGAATTGAAAATCGAAATTTTGACAGCAATATATAATTCATTTGACGTTTCATTTCGATGCAATATTGTCAGTTTAATGTTGGTGCAACCGGCCATAAATTATTTATGAACGTCAAATGTCAACCTAACTTTTGGAACATAAATTTCGTATACTTTTATAAGTACTTCCACCATAATATTTCTTCTATATATTATAAAAACACGTTTCTTTTTAAAATTATGAAGAAACCAAACACAATAAAACATGTAAAAACAGTTTTGTATGTAACTTATAATTCTGTAAAACTTTTCACTCTACAGTTTTTCCCGTAAAATAAACTGGAGAGCAGGAAATCGTAAAACTAGAATCCCATGTTAAATCCCTGTTCACCCCTAACCGCCACCACCCTGTATAAATATTAAACCTCTATAGTTCCAATAAAATAGATTTTACAAATTAAAATACAGGCTGTTATGTAAGTGTACAACGCTTAACCCATGGTAGAACTGACCCCACCGATAGTAAATTTGGCAATAATTTTTGTTTAACATGCTTTCTACAAGAACTAGAGGCCTTTAAAACTGATCAATCACGTCATAGTCCAATATTTTGTAAAAACAAAAGTAAAAATCAATGTGTTCTTTGAAAAAAAAATGTCATACATATCACAAATGACATATAAGATCATTGACGTTTATTTGGAAATAACTCTGTGTACCGTTTTGCAGCAGCACGACTATTTTGTAATGTTTCGCCATAAACCAAATGCGTACTCTTGATTGGTAAATGGGAATTTAAGAATATCAAAAACCTATATAAATGGGCTACTTGCGCGGTACTGAAAATCCGATTTCTATCACTATATACGTAATGTTATGTTGAAAACATATATAAAAATATAAATTTTATTTTAAAAAAGTTTTGTTTTTTAGTAAATTAAGAAAGAATTTTTTCTGTGACGTCATTATATTGAACTGAAGAAGAGAAGCATGTTTAAGAATATAACTTATAGATGGCATGCGTGTTAGAAAGTTTTAATTTGAATTTGACATTTTTCTTTCTCTGGGCTTTCAAATACATTAATTACTTCCCAAATAAACACATAGGTAGTTACATGTAATTTAAAATATCGATACGTAAAAGACAAACTAAAATACTAACCTTCAAACTATTGTTGAAACGTCAAACAGGAGATCTTCATTATCCGTACAAACAAACGCTATGGCTTTACGACCACTCATTGGTGCGGCGTAATTCTACGTCATACATGGCGGTAATTCAAATAATTAAATTTCATTATTTTTTTTGGCTAATTAATAAAAATTTTGTCAAAAGAAAAAAATAGGGGTAGCAAGTTTTTACCTGCTCTTCAAAAATATGAAATGTCAAGTAACAAGTAACAAGCGTACAAGGAAGTCATGTGGTGTCCACATCATATATTTTTTCAAGAAAAACATAACAGCTTCAAGTAAAGTATCACTTCCGGTTAGATTATTTTAACCAAAATCTATTATGTTATTCCCATTGATATAAAAGTACTATATACCAAATTTGAAAAGTTTTGGATTATATTTTAATATAGGTTTTCATTAAAATCTATTATAGGCTTCAAGTAAAGTACCACTTGCGGGTAGACCATTTTAACTAAAATTTATTATGTGATTCCCATTGATATAAAAGTCTTATATACCAAATTTGAAATGTTTTGGATTATATTTTAATATAGTTTTTCATTAAAATCTATTATAGGCTTCAAGTAAAGTACCACTTCCGAAAGTTATGTAATGACCAAAAAAGGAGGTGCACAACTAGATGTTATAGCAGTCCTTCCTACAAAATTTCTACTTTCTACGCCTTCCCGTTTTTCAGTTATGCGAGATACGTACGTACAGACATCACGACGAAATTAGTCAAAATGGATTCAGAGATGGTCAAAATGGATATTTCCGTTGAAATCTGGAAACCGAAATTTTTCGCGATTACAATACTTCCTTTACTTCGTACAAGGAAGTAAAAAATTGATGTGAACAGCACATGACCTCCCCTAAATTCCATGTTTAAAATAGTAATGAAATAGGCAAGTCTGTAATACGAAATTTTTGATTATATTTTGTTATGTTTCTCCTCGAAAATCTGTCAAGAGCTCCAAATTAAGTACCACTTCCAGCTTATAATGTGTAGTCAAAATCTAATGTTTCAAATTATAAGTACTAAAATCGAAAAGTTTTGGTTTATATTTTAATATAGTTTTTCATTAAAACTGTTATGAGCTTCAAGTGAAGTACCATTTCCGGTTATCCAATCGTCACAGACCACAGAAATATTGGATGATTTTTAGGCTGTACAGAACAAGATGATCCCACAGAAATCAAAAGACGTATTTGAGAAAGTACAGGAAAAGTTTTGTGAGTGTTGGTTTTCAAAAAATGAATTTGTTATGTTGTCTGACATTTATCAGTACACCACAATTTTGGTTTGTTTGAATATCTGTTGCTTGGCAACTTTATCTCGGGCGATAAAAGCCAAATTGCGCCCATTTTTTAGGGCAAATAAACAAGTTTATGATTCCAAAATAAAATAAAGTTAATAAGAAATACTGTTACTGAATACTGACTGTATACATTTAGTCGAGCATTTAGTATAAACTTTTTATCTCCAAACTTATAATTTTATTTTAAAGATCTCAGGTAATTGTGAGCATCAAAAGTAAATTAATTATAAGGAATAACATATAAAATTTCATGATATATTTTTTTTCGTGTCATTCAAATAAATTTTACATTATATGCTTAGAATTATTGTACCATTATTACATTAGAAAAATCTGTTGTGCCCAGCACAATACCTCTTGCCATTTCCATTTTGTTACATAAATATCGAATTTAACATTTCCCGGACACAATAATTATACTCGTATCTATTCTTTCGTTCTATAAGGAATCTTTTCCTACACTTCTAAAACACTTGTAAGCAAAGAAAGGAGAAAAAGTTTTAAAACATTGATGACCGATTTTTTTTACAAAATTGTCAATAGAGAAGAATAAATGAATATAAATATCAGCTGACAAATCATGTATGGCTTTCATCCAGCTTCCGTGCAACTAAAATTGCCGTACCGGTGTCGGAGTCGCAATGAAAGGAACGGCCTAACCTAATGTCGGCTGGTAAAATGGCAACGGAGCGCACAGGTCGGTTTCGTTATAGTGTGAAAAGTCTTATTGAAATGCATGTTAAAAAATTTTGTCGGGTCAATGTCGGAGACGAAACGGAACGGTCCATGTCGTATAATGTGAATCAATCTATTTTCGGTTCTCGGAAAGAATGATGCCCGTATTCATAAAACTCAATATAACGCTTCGTTGCAAAACGAGCCGTAATATTTTTACGATCGTTAAATTTAACTGAGTATTCATAAAAAATAAAAACAAAATATAAAGCTCCGTTTTGAAACGATAGAGTGATATAATTCCTAGTGATATTTGATATTAAATACAAATTTCAGGCCATACAAATATAAAAAATTAAAGCATATAGTAGTTTGTGAAAAAATAAAAATTACAGATTTGACAGTTGTTTACATTGTGTAACAATATTGTAATCTTGCGGTTGAGATGAATATGAATCTTGAGAAGAAAAGGACAAAAGGAAAAAATTTCTGTGATGCAGAAATTGCAATTCTTCTAGATTTAATAGAAGAAAATGTGGACGTTATTGAAAATAAGAAAACAGACGCAGTAAATTTAAAACAGAAAAACGAAGCATGGGGAAAAATAACTCAAAAGTTCAATGCCACAAATAACACTGAAGAACGGACACTTACACAATTGAAAATTTTTTATGATAATTTTAAAAGAAAAACAAGGAAAGATAATGCGGCGGACAAGGTATATTTTTTCTGTTTTATTAATAGCAAAATCGTTATAAATAATTCTTGATCTAGGCGCAATTATATAAAACTGGGGGGGAACTTTTATAAAAAAATTGGATACCTCTGGCGAACGTCTTATAAATTTACTAGGAAAGCAATTTGAACCTGACAAAAATATTTTCGATAGTTCTAATTACCATGAAAATCTAAATTTACGTAGTGAAAAGGAAGAATGCAACGAAGACATTCAAGAAATAAGCAATATACCAGAAGTGCATGTAAATATGTAAATAAATAATTGTGCAAAAATATATTAAAATTAAAAATTATTGCAGAATATTAGTAATATATTGGTGGAAGAAAAGGAGAAAAATAAAAAACGAAAGGCAACGGATGTATATACCTCGTTAGAAAAATTAACATCGGCAAAAATATCAAAAAAAAATATTGACAGTGAAATAGCTAAATTGAAATTAGAATATGCCAAAGAAAAACTTGATAAAACTAGGGAAGAAAATCTTCATTTAAAACGAAAACGTTTGTTGGAAGAGAAGAAAATTGAAAATGAAATTAGATTACAAGAAATGCAATTAGAACAAGAAAAAATTAAATTAGGTTTAATGAGAAAACAAAATTCATTAGATTAGTTTTTTAATTACTTATATTCTATAAGAAATTATTGATATTATTACATAATAAAAAGATGCGCCTAACGACGGAAGTTATTATTTATAAAGATATTTCTGAAATTATTAGCACTTAAATTTCTGTCATTATTTTCTACTAATAAGGTCTCATTTTCGGGTTCTTCAGCATCAATAAATTCTCTTATTTCTGGTGGGTCATCATTCATAAGTATACATATGTTGTGGAGAACTGTTGCCACTACTACATGTAATGTAGTTTCTTTCTTTAAGCGCATTCCAAGTGAAAGACATGGAAAGCGTCTTTTCCATACTCCAAATGCTCTTTCTATCGTATTTCTTGTTTGAATATGAGCTTCATTATACCTTCGCTCGTTGTCTGTATTTGGGTTTAAAATAGGAGTAAATAAATAACTTTTAAGGGCATACCCGGAATCACCTAATAAAACACTGCCATTATATTTATTTTCTTCGAAATCGATTCGAAGTGGGGAATCATAAAAAACTGTAGAATCGTGAACACTTCCAGGCCATCTTGCAATTATGTCCATAAACTTTAATTTTGCATCACAAACACATTGTATATTGTACGAAAACCACCCCTCCTGTTCCTGTAAAGTTCGGCTTGAAGTCCTCCCGGGGACTGAATTCTAATATGTGTGCAGTCGATTGCACCAACAACACACGGAAAACGACGAATTGTGTAAAATTCTTGCTGAATCTTCCTTCTTTCTTCGCCAGTATTTGGCATTTTAACAAAGTCCTTACGAAGAAACGCTAATGCACTAGTAACTACGGGGATAACTCTACTTACAGTTGGCTGACTTACATTAACATGATCACCTAGAACTTGCTGAAATGTCCCCGTGGCATAGAATCTTAACGTAATTAATATTTTTTCCATTGAAGTTAGTGCTTTATTTCGTAGTGTAGGGCTTTCTAAATTTTGACCTATTAGTTCACACACATGCAGGACTGTAATTTTGTCTAACCGAAATCGATTTTTAAATTCCATTTCATCATATATATCGAATGGATCGGTTCTATTTCTAAAGAGTCGAGGTCTTGGCATAATTACAATTACATTTTCTATATAATTATTGTCCGAATCAGAAGATGATGTTAATAATATAGAAGAAATAGATGATGTCGATAATGATGATGATGATGACGATGTAGATGATAATGATGACATTGTCAAATTCTAAAATATATTTCTATAAATTAATAATATCTTTAAATAATATCTAATTAAACGTACCTTATGACAATTATAATAGATCAAAATGTACACTTGTCAATGTCAAAATTATATGCAACGAATTTCAACAAATGAATATATTCAAATTTAATGGCTGTAATAGGTATTACAGCCGAAATTCGAGTCGTTAAATATTACGATGAATTTTACGGTTGTTATGGATAACGAATGTTTATGAATAAAAAAATTGTTCTTTTACGGCCGTTTTGAATATAACGAAGCGTTACCTTCGTTACGGACGTTTATGAATACGGGCATTAATGTCTTGACAGTCCGTGTCGATAAGTCTCCACTCCGGTCTGTCAGTATGAATTATTAGAATATTAGAAACGACAAGTAAACTAAAACATGACGTAAAATGAATCGAGAAATAGTTGTTTTACATTACCAGCCAGGTAAAACGGTTTTTACGAAATTTTGTTTGTCAAGTTTGATTCTATTTGTCAAAAATTATAACGAACCGTTTAGAAACTTTACGAGTGTTTATGATTATGGGCATAATGGGCTACTTGCGTACCTTTTTTTTTATTTAATATTTTTGAAGAGTAGGTAAAAACTTGCTACCCATATTTTTTCTTTTGGCAAAATATTTATTAATTAGACAGAAAAAAAATAATGAAATTTGATTATTTGAATTCCCGCCATGTACGACGTAGAATTACGCCGCACCAATGAATGGTCGTAAAGCCATAGCGTTTGTTTGTATGGATCCCCTGTTTGACGTTTCAACAATAGTTTGGAGGTTAGTATTTTAGTTTGTCTTTTTGGTATCGATATTTTAAATTACATGTAACTACCTATGTGTTTATTTGTGAAGTAATAGGGTCCTATACCATAGTCATATTTTAACTATCTTAATAAGATAAATATACATAAATTAATGAGTATTAGTGAAAAAATTTTCTTTAAATATTGACTAGGTCACAAACTATAAGCGATTGAAGATGATTACTAATTGGGTATGATGCGTTAGGTACTAAGAATTTGATTGGTGGCCTGATTTTAAAAAGGAGAATCGCGCGTCTTTAGCGGTCACCTTTAAAAGAATTTGAAATGACATGTTGTTCCATAACCTAACAAAACATTTAACAAGTTTGTGTTTGATGAATTTGTTTAATTATAACATCTAGTAATATTAACAATAATAATATATTTATAATTAAATCAATTTGTAATATTAATTCAATTAATAATAATATTAGTTAAATTAATATTGAAACTTCAAAACAGGCCAACACTGGCGCCATCCGTCGTCATGCTTTGTGTAATAATATTGTCAAACTGTTTCAATGTTCTATAATTTATTAGGAAAAAAAAGGATATTATTTACGTTATTTATACTTAATAATAATTTCTTCATGAATATAACGTATAAGTTTTTATTTACAAACATTTCAGCTATGCAAACATGAAAAAAATTGTTCCCTCTATAACTAACAGTTTGTCCCATTGTTTGTCGATCACTTGTTAGTCCCTGCTACGTCACGCACAAATTCTTAAACTTTAAAAATTCATATCTCGCTTATTACGTAAAATTTTTAAGTCGCGTTTGCACTAAAATTCTTATTTTATCCTGTTCTTACAGAAAAAAAAATAAAAGAAAAATGGTATAGGACCCCATTAATATATTTGAGAGCCCAGAGAGGGAAAAAAATGAACTAATGTCAAATTCAAATTAAAATTTTCTCGCACGCATGCCATCTATACGTTACATTTTTAAGCATATGGTTTCCTTTTCCATTTTAATATAATGACGTCACAGAAAATTTTCTTTCTTAATTTACTAAAAAACAAATAATTTTTTAATATATTTTTATATATGTTTTCAACATAACATTACGTATATAGTGATAGAAATCGGATTTTCAGTACCACGCAAGTAGCCCATTCTCAAAAATAGTAGCGGTATCAATAAATGAAGTTTACAAGTAAGTAATGGTAGGGTCACATAGCTCATGTTATGTCAATGTCATGTCAGTAATTCAAAATTACATAGCAATTAATGTTGTTTCCAACGAGCATCCCATGCCAAAAATTTTGTTTAAAAATCTGGCCAAAAACTCTAGTTTCAAAACCGCTGATGAGGGCGCTACTTATTCCCGCTGTCATTCAAATGTCATTATTAGACTGTCAAAAAAATATATTGATATTATCAATTTAGCGGTTATAACCAACGTCAAAAAAGACAGCCATATGACAGCGACAAGTGATATGATATAAATTTATAATTTCATATCACATTGGTGAAAATTGAGAATTGGGCCCGTAGTTGTTATATTAATGTTAATATATTTTTACCGCAGAAGCGAGAATGGGGTCTTTTCACATTTTGTGATTTGTTTTTTTCTTGAAAGAATAGATTAAATTAAATATGTAGGAGTATGTTTTACACCTTACAAGTCTTTAGAATCAGAGATATGATTTTTTAAAAGTTGCGTTTAATTTCAAATATTTCAATGGCTGACGACACAGTTTCACGCATATACCTATTAATAGGTATATGGTTTCACGGATACGACAGTCGAGCTCTATCGGTTTAATTTGGAACTATGATTGTTTGGTTTGGTATTTATTTAAATAAATATTTTATTTGCATTCCTTATTCTGCACTAGTATTTTTAAAGAAGTAGAAAGTAATAATATAATTCTCTATTGTATACTCTGTTGTCAGCTGTTACAATTTTAGGTTAGATTACTGTTTCATGTTGTGGAGCGTAAATTGTATTTGTGTGAGAGAGAAATGTCTGTGTGAGTGTGAAACTGTGTCGTCACAAATTTAGACCGTGTTCTCAACCGTGAAAGTTTATTAGCAAATTTATGAATGAAAAGTCGCATATTTCAAATTATTTTATGTTACTATATTTATTAAATGAGTGGATTTCATTTTATAAAAAAAATCGATTTTTTTTTTCTGAAATGACCCCATTATATTATTCACTCATATATTTCAAGGAAGTATTATCTTTCTTGAGAAGTGCTTCATGCTCGGTTACACTACTGACACTTAAATTTAAATTGACAATATCGTATCGAAACGTAATGTCAAGTGATTAAATTGAATATTGCTGTCAAAATTTCTATTTGCATTTTTTTGTTAGCCTAGCATAAAATTTAATTGTCACTAGTGCAACTGTCCATTACATATCTTTTCCTTTAAACCTAACCTAAACACACTACTAATAATATTGAATTCATCAGTAGCATGGTGATTTATGATGTACATTTGTGTTTAGGTTTGAGAAGCATTGGTTCCCCGAAGTTCCTGCGAAAGGTCAAGGCTATCGGTGCATCCGCGTGAACGGCCTAAGCCCGATAGACATGACACTAGAGCAAGCTGCTGTGCAGTGCGGTCTCAGCTATAGAGACCTTCGGTTGCCCACAGAGCTCACCGTCTGGGTTGATCCCAGTGAAGTTTGTTACAGGTATACACAACAATACTAAAACATACTTTTATGATAAGATAGTCAAAAAGATTATAATCAGATCATATTCGTAAGAATACGTATTATCTTTTTTTTAAAAAAAATATGATATAAATTTCATTCATCGAAAATTGCCCCTACATATATATATGACCTGAATGCATTTCTTACTTTTTTCTAATTCTTAGTTATATTGTTATTCTAAATATTAGGATACTGGATATACATATACGAATGAATTAATCGTGAAGTTTATATTTAATAATGCATTGTGAAAATTTGTTCAAGTAACAAATAATTAATAAATATAATACCTGGCGTAAACTTACACGAAATGTAAGTGAAATTGACACTAAAACAATTAAAAATATTGGGTGCATACTCAACGCCCGAATATTCAAAAAAATCGCGCCGACAGCTATCCTAAACCTACCACCGATAACATAACCTAAAAAGACCTCTGCTTGGCCACGAGGCCGCGCCCACCTATTCGTTTTTTGAATGATTCGGGCGAAGCGTTTTCTGGCGGTGCGCGATTCTGTTGTTGAATAGTCGGGATTTGAATGATTCTGTGTATGCATTTTAGCTTTGAATATTCGGGCTTTGAAGACTTTAGTAAATTAAGGGAACTCTTCATTGAAGTATGTGATCAAATTTAGAGAATATATTACTATATTTATGTACGAGCATAAAAGTCGACCACGCCGCAGTTTTGAAATTATTTTTTAAAAAAACAAGACCTCAGATTAAAATAAAACTTATGCTGTTTGAAAGATCATTTAGTACTATTTAATATGACCCTAAATTAATTAGAAATCCTTTCGTATTCTCAAAAGAAAAGTTCTAAAACGAAATGCATGAAACAAATTAACATTTGCACTTAGAAACTGATACAACACTAAAAAACGAATTATGTGCAAATTATTGCAGACAATAATTGCAATCTGTCCAAACTGTGATTTCACGTGAAGTGTCAAATTGTTGAGACCCATATTTCCCATTTATTTATACGTGAGTTTACATGACATGATATATATGCACCTTTGATATCGGTTTCTGCACTTGATAAAAAATAAACACTCTTGATAATTTGGTCTCATGTTAAAGCGTAATAAATTCACAGTGTCTACCGTCCTGAAATTCCTTGAATACCTGTAAATATCCTGAAATGAGAAAATGGTCCTTGATTTCCTTAAAAATCCTTGAATTTTAATACAATACGTGGAATTTTGTAATTTACTTACATTTTTGATATTTTTTTATATATATATATATATATATATATATATATATATATATATTTTTGTATTTATTTTTGAATTGAGCATTTCTAGAATTCTAAGTTTCTAACATTCTATAAATGTATTCATTTATTTGATCATTTTTTAAGAACGTAGTCGATTCGTTAGGTTTTGGTCAGTTTCGGCTGTGTTCGGTCAACGAATTCTTTATTATTAATATGTGAAATAACATGGAATTTTTAAAAATGTTACTTGGAATATCTGGAAAAATCCTTGATTTTTTTAAAAATTATTTGGTAAGACACCTGTAAATGCTCTTTCAAACAGCATAATTTTATTTTAATCTGAGGTCTAATTTTTGAGAAAAAAAAAATAATAATTAAATTCAAAACCGCCAGGTGGTCGAGTTATGTGCAAGTAAGTATATTATTAATATAGTTCTTTTTTTTTAAACGTATTTTTATAAATTTATTAAATCTTAATAGAATTTGATATTTGAGTAAAATACATTGAAAATTCTGTCACATACATTTGCGAAGTACTTAATACATATAACGAGAATGAATGAGATAGTTACAGACTTTCTGTCGCTCTTATTGCTTGTAAATATTATTGTCATACTGGTTACATGAAAAACATTTAATGCCGTTTTTTCCAATTCTTTTGATATTTAATAAATTTGTAACTATAACTAGATTAATTTAAAAAATATATAAATGTGTGTAGTTTTTCATTCTATTTGTTGTCTACTTGTGCTTTTTGTATTAATTTTATTTTCATAATTTGAGAGTTAATTAGATTTGCTAAAATATATCATATAATACAAATAAAAGACATTAACATATTGTATATTAGGCAAAAATAGATCATCTCTTTGAATAAAATGCTTGCTAATATTTGCGTAAAAAGGTGGTCAGCAATTTCTTCACAGTTTCATTTTGCCATGCTGGTGTAGATAAAATATTGAAATCTGTTCATAAAAATCAAGGACAATACAAAATGCAATTCTTGCTAGTTGACTTTTAAATCCAAATCAATGATATATCCTGTTTCATGTATTTTATGTCATATTGATTTTTATTTTTCTTTGAAATTCTTGTGTGCTATTTATTTTTAACATATTAAATTGAAATATTTTCTAATATTTAAAAAATATACATATATTACATCATTGAATTAAAAATTACTATTGCGAAATGCAAATTTAAAATGCATAGTAATAAAATATAGTTATTTTCGTAACAAGTTATGAAAAATACCAAATATCATGCGAGTGTAAATTGACGCACGACGCGTAGCGGAGTGCAAGTCAATACACACGAGCTAAGATATTTGTATTTCATACAAGTTATGAACATTATTTTTTAGACGAGCTTAAATAAATTTTACTTTTTCTACAAAACTGAAATTTAGGTTCAAACGTACTGACAGCTGACAAATGAATAATATATACATATGAGGTGCGGGAGGCCACGTGACTGACAAGTGCTTGTAGGGCCCAAACAAGGTTGCCAAGAGTACAGCTTGTGTACGTTGCCTGTGTTGCCGAATGAATTTGAGTGTAAAATTAATAAATAAAATTATAAAACTAGTTATTATTAATGGATATCATGTTGTTTTACTTTCTAATACATAAACTTAATTTTTAAAATATACACGACGTTCAACATTTAACTAATGGTTTTCCTTAAATTTAGAGCGCCAAGAAATCTTTGTATCGTAGATAGCAGCACAAGTATAATTTTTAAAAAATATTTTAAAAATTAAGTTTATGTGTAAAAAGTAAAACAACATGATATTCATTAATAATAACTAGCTTTACAATTTTATTTATTAATTTTACACTCAAATTTATTTGGCAAAACAGGCAACGTACACAAGGCGTATTCTTGGCAACCATGTTCGGGCCCCACAAGCACTTGTCAAAGTCACGTGGCCTCCCGCACCTCATAGCCAGAAAATAATGACATAGTAACCTAGCAACCGTGTCAACTATTACGATATGAAATATATCGTAACACTAATGTGATAAGTTCAACTTTCAGTGTTAGGATACTACTTTGATATGTCATACTTATCACAATGGTCGTCTAAAAAATAAATAAATAAATAGTATATCATCATGGCATATTACCTATTCCTAGGTGTGCTAATCTGCTTTGTCACAGATATGGTTATGATGATGTTATATTTGTACCGTGCGGGCGTTTACCAGGCGTCACTTCACGGGCACTAATTGCTGGCGTGGAGAGTGCACCACAGGGGTCACTTTTGTGCCATTTAAAATCGAAATATTTGGCTTTGGTCGGGATCGAACCCAGTTCGTAGATTCGCAACGAGACACTCAGGCACGCGTCCACGGGACCCCATTCATAGTAATGTTGCTAATTAAAAAAATATGCGACTTTGCTACAATGTTTCTACTATTTAATAACAAGAATAGATAACCTTTTAGTTTCTTTCGTTCAAAATACATTAATATTAAATAAAATATGATTCCCTGTAAAATTTTATTATCTCTGTTTACGTTTTAAATTGCATGTTATTCATAGTATGACGACAGTTGATAGTAACTTATTTGCAAATAAAATATTACAAAGGCAAGTATTGTATGTTTTAAAACAATATCTAAAGTTTCTTTGTTCATATATAATTGTAATAATAAAAACTTTCCTGTAAAGTGTATTGCGATTCTAAATGAAGGTATTGTTAAAGAAATTGGGACGAAAAATGTTGAACGAAAAATATTAATTTTAAAACAATTTTCTGCAGGTGAAATCTGCAAGAAAAAAATTGTGTACTGACTTCTTAATATTCAGTGAAAGCTGCAAAACAACAAAAAAATAATGTCGCATCAAAACAATAGTTATTTAAGTATTAAGGGCAGTAAGTGCTTCCTACCGGTTGAGAATGATTTTGGAGAACGAATTGGGGATGCCCAATATATCCGATACGTTTTGATCATAGATCATTACACTGAAAGATGAGAAAGTCGCGTATAATATCTCGTTTCCGTATTCGCGCTACCCTGTGAACATACATATATGTACTTCGAACTAAATTATAAAACGTGGATTTAGTTTTTAGTAGCTTATAGAAATTTGTAATTATAAATATAGACATACAAAATTTGAAATAATAATCTCTGATTAAAAATAAATATTCATTTTATTAGGTTTTTAGATATAATTACATATATTCAGAATAATTTAAATAAATAATAATTTTAAACTACATATGCATCAAAGAATACCTAAATATTATCATATTATTCTATATTAAGAACCGTTCGAGGCTCTTTAATTCCCCTCTGCCCGTCTGTAAACTTATTCTTCGGTAGTTTACTCCCAGTTTATCAACGATTTCGGCATTTGTATAGTTTTAAACCAAATATTCTTTTCTAATTTTGGTGTTTGACTTTTTTTTGATTCGCAGCAGATATTTAAATATTTTCCAGCATATCGAAGTACACATCCATATGCCACTCCGCTCTTGATGGTTACTGATATAAACCTAAAGAATTACAAATTTCCATGGCCGGCTATTCGAGTTTCATAGGTTTTGATCGTTGTTTTTATTTACCTACTTATCAGTATTTTGTAAATAAAGCTTACTGCCTTGGAAACCCTATCGGTAAAGATGAAAAAAAAAGTATCGTGTAAAATATTAATTTATATCGTGCTATAAAAATAAAAATGTGTACATATGTCATTTTGACTTATTACCCACTTGTAGGTATGTCATTTTGCTTTCATTCGCTGATTTCGGGTGGCGATATTTATATCCGCATATAATATTGAGGGCGTTTAGTAGGCGTCAACTCACGAGCTCTCAAAGCTGTCAAGGAGAGAATACCACAGAAAGAGGTCATGTTTTTTGCTGTTCGAAAATTTGAATTAATTTTTTAAGATTTTAGTTTGACGTGGGTCGGAAGTCGGAATCAAATTCGGGCCGCCCAAATCACAACCATTCACCTAATTCACACACGCGACACCATGATAAAATTGTTTACAAATCAATGTTTGTTTGAGTATCGTTCCGAAATTTTGAATTCATATTAATGTGTTGTTCAATGAATGTAAATTACATTTGGCACATTGGAGAAATTTTTTCATGACGATGTCCTAGATGCGATGTTCAATGATAGCTGAGGTATACATTGCATCTAAATTAGCTCGTTTACCTAACAAAACGACCTCGTTTTTTATGCAGCGAAAAAGAATTAATAATATTATTACCTATGAAAAAAAGACTCCAAGGACATATTTAAAAGGATAATAAGTAAGGAAATGCGAAAAAAATATGAAAATATTGTGTATAATTTTTTAATCCAATTTTTCGGCAAACATAAACTGGACAATAAAAAACCAACCAGCCTGTACAAGGCCTCGTATTTTCATCTTTGGTTAAACAGCCTGTTAATTTAACTGTCAGTTAGAAGAAAACACAGCATCGATATTATAGCCTAAATTGTAAAAATTACGCATTTGTCAATTTTTAGATGTCACATGTTCTTATAACCGACAGTTTAACCAGAGTTGAAAATATCTAGCCTAGATACAAAAATTGCGTCACTTCATTTTGTGATTTCAAATTTCTTATGAAAACATATATTAGAATAAATTTTCTAACATGAAACTTGTAAAAGTATATTATTTGTAAATCCTGACCTTAGCCACCGTACAAACAAAGATATAAATAGTGAGAGTTGGAGCTCAAGGTTTCCGTCTTTCTTTGTACTTAATTGTTTTTAAAACTATTTATAATTATTCCCTTATCTTTGTTTTTGTTCGTGACTGTACAGTGACTAATTCTCTAGATTTGAAGATTTATTTTGAATGTAGTACTCCAAAACCTTCACTGTCGTGTGCTTATCTTTTTGCTCAATATAAGTCAGGGTTTTTGAAAGAAGGACTTTTATAGGTCAATTTTATGGTTGACTTGTTCTGTTTTTATACGTTTTTTGTTCTTTCCTTGCTAAAATAATTGTTTGTTTCGTGTCTGATTCGTTTATGTAAGTATGCGAAACCTGTTTTTGATTGTGTATGTGGTTTCAAAAAGATTGTATTATTTTTTTTCAACAAATTGTAAGAAAGATATGGAAATTACAAAACTAAATTTCTTATTTTATTATGAAATAAACAGAAAAAGGTTTTATTGTAATGATAAAATGTTTGATCCAGATTATTGAAAATTTTTTTTATGTACTTGGATAAACTTTATTATTATACAGTGTGTCCCAATTAAAAGTGCCACCATTGGGATCTCGAGAACTATAAGAGATACGATGACGGTTAAATGTAACTTTTTGTGCGGGTTTGGGAGGCCATCTCAGATGTGCTTTTGTTTTTCCAAAAATTTTCATAGGGCACTAGATAATGACGAAAAACTGAATATTGTTGATTTTTTCTTTTTCAAATAAATTCTAAACTATTAGTAATTGAGAAAAACGTTTCAAATATAAAAGATAGATATTTTTATTAACTAACCAGTGGCGTACGAAATAATTTTTTATATCCGTAAATTTTTGAGATATAACACAAACTTATATTTTTTTTAAATAGAACCCATATCTTATTTTAGTCTGAAAAAAATAATTATTTTTTTCTCTTTTCAATAATGTAAGGATTATTATGTTTCATATTTGTTTTGCTCCTAAAATTTATTTTTTTTCTTTATTTTTGTGAAATTTCTTATTTCTCAAAAAAAAAAATATCATTTTTATTAATTATATTGTATTTGATCGATATAATTTATTTTATGCCTTTATTACTTAATATTTTCATTCTAGACTTATAATTACAAATTACACTATACAAAATATTATAACAATTAATTTGAACGAGTTTTGAGCAAATTCTTCCAACGAAATAAATTATTTAAATACAAGGAGTATTTCTAAATCTACCAATATTTTCAAAATAATTGTAAATTTAATACAAAATAAGGAAAAAATAATAATTTTGAAGGCAAAACAAATATAAACATAATAACGCTTACAACTTTGAAAAGAGAAAAAATAGTATATTTTTATGACTAAAATCAGATATGGGTTCCATTTAAAAAAATATAAGTTTGTGTTATATCTCGAAAATTTACGGATATAAAAATTTGTTTCGTACGCCACTGGTTAGTTAATAAAAATATCTATCTTTTATATTAGAAACGTTTTTCTCAATTACTAATAGTTTAGAAGTTATTTGAAATAGAAAAAATCAACAATAATCAGTTTTTCGTCATTATCTAGTGCCCTTTGAGAATTTTTGGAAAAACAAAAGCATATCTCAGATGGCACCCCAAAGGCGCATAAAAAGTTCCATTTAACCGACATCGTATCTCATAGTTCTCGAGATCCCAAGGGTGGCACTTCTAAATGGGACACGCTGTATAAACTACGGAAAAAAGAAAATTTCACATTGTAAATAAAACTACACAATGGAAAACAAATACCATTGAACTAAGAATTTTAGCGCAAACGCGACTTAAATTTTACACGAGGGGTGAATCACTCTTTCAATTTTGTACAAAAGATTGTACAATTATAGGATTGTAAGACGATTGTAATGATTGTACCAAGAATGTACAATCTCGAGAACTGAGATGCGAAGCCAGTCAAAACTGTAAGTCAAATCTGTAAATAGTGAACAAAATCGCAAAGAAATCTTTGTACAATTTTATATTAATCAACATCAACAAAAAGGGCTGTTTTTTACAATGTTGACCATAATACGGCCATTAATGGTGAGAAAAAATGCATAAGGGAAAATGTATATTTTACAATTGTTATTTTTGTAAAATTATTACATTTACTTGTTTTTCATTTGACCAATTATTACAACAACCATTGACTTTAACCTATGAATTTAATATTATAAGTTATGCATCGTTGGGACAGACAACGCAAAATGCGTTTGTCTGCGTCGTTGGATAGTTAAAAATCCCTTTTCATTGGTGGAACTTTCATGGTTCCATGTAACAACTAAAACTTTGACATATCTAAAAATCCAGCATCGCCATTCAAATGAACATAAAAAAATGTCATAAAGATGTGCATATTGAAATCTAATATTATTCACAATTCGAAGATATTTGTAAAAATATAAACTAGCAAAATTTACATTTTCGCTTATATGTATATATTGACCTATGCATTTTTGATCAAATAACAAAATTGCCTTCTAATAGAACAACTTTTCTTTAATTTAATCGACTTCGTATCTCCTACAACGAAATAATTTAATACTGCCCTTATAAAACACAAGTTGTAAAATAGTAATTTCTTACCTTTTGTACAGTTAAACCCGAGTTAAAACAAAAATACTAATGAAAATAGTGAATATGTTCACCTCAATAAGACAAACATTATCCTAAGGAACATACTATTGTACATGATTATAATGATGACTGTAGTTGATTGTAGCGTGATTCTATATGATTATAAGGGTTTTAACTGATTGTAACGTGATTATAAGGATTGTAAATGACTGTAGTGAATGTAAACTGCAATTGTAAAGAATGTATCTTCGATTGTAAGCGATTTGTACAATGATTGTAGGAGTGATTCGCCCCTCGATTTCACATAATAAGTGAGATATGAATTTTTAAAGTTCAGAATTTGGTGTGTGACGTAGCAAGTCCTCATCAGTTTTCGACAAACTGTGAATTCTATAGAGTACATATTTTTTATGTTTACATAGCAAAAATATTTTAATGAATGAACTTATACGTTACATTCTTGAAAAAATTATTATGAAGCACAAATAACATAAATAAAATGCTTTTTTTTTCCTAATAAATTATAGAACATTGAATTAGTTTTACCATTGTTTGACAATATTGTGAGTATAAACGGTATAAACTAGTGGCGGATGGCGCTAATGTTTATCCATTGTTGTTTTCTTGGTGGACGGGCTTATAAGACGCGCGATTCTCGCTTTTAAAAACAAGCAACTAATCAAATTGCTTAGGACATATCGACTTCAATCGCTTGTAGTTTACGAACTAATTAATATTTAAACAAAAAAAATAAAGATAAGTATATTATCACGGCATATTACCCATTGCTGGGTATGCCAATCTGCTTTGTTTACAGAATCGGTAATCAGGGCCGGTTTATCTACGTGGCACGTGCCACGGGCTGTTTATTTGAAAATTTTGTGGTTAAAAAATTATCGAATTGAATCCCTGTATTTCTGATCACGTGTGCGAAAGTAACCAATCAAAACAAACTTACACTGATAATAATTATCCTAAGACAAATATCACGTATGTCATTAAGGGCAGATTTTTCAATCTGTGATTAAAATTTTAACTTCTAGATAAGTAATATTGCATCGTTTTGTTGGCAGCAATTTCAAATTGACCAATCATAAAACAGCATTACGCTTTTGTCAATGTAATTTGTAATCAACAACTTAATTTGCTGGGATCGCATGGCCAAGTGTGTATAGTGTCTGGTTGCCAATCTGGTGATCTGGGTTCGATCCCGGCCAGTGCAGACGTTTAATCGCAAAAAAGTGATCCCTGTGGTGCACTCTCTACACCAGCTATGAGTGCCCGTGAGTTGACGCCACGGTAAAAATATATCGTCATCATTATCGATGTCTACATGAACTGTAGATACTGGGTAATATGCCGTGTGTTGCTGTGCCGAAACCGGGCATTAGAAATGGACAGAAAAAATACAATTTTTTTTCCTTTTGTTTCATTTTCGACAAATAAACAACATTTTTCATATATTGTTGACAATGGTTCTCGGTAAAAGTTTATCAAAAGAGTTACGCGAAGTCATAAGTTTATCGCAATCAGGAAAATCTACAAAAGAATTAAATTTATCGCGGTTATACCGTCAGAGATATTGTTCGTTTTTACATAAAGAAACAGGATCCATTGATGAGTAATGCAAATTTAAGAATTTAAGAAGAATATTGAAGACAAATCGACGTGCCAGTTGTACTTCTCTAACTTCAATATAGAACGAAATTACCGGTAAACAATATTCTACATCCACGTACACAAGAGCTACAAAAAAACTAGGCTTCAATTTGTATAAGGTAAAACAATCATTTTTATTTATTATATAAAAATGCGCATTTGAATTTGAGTGAATTGAAATTAAAAATTAGGCTTAAAAAACCTTTTTTGACTGGAAAGCAAAAGAAAAACAGGTTAATATGGGCTAGAACTCACAAAGATTGGGTGGAACGACAGTGGGATTCCGTAATATGGAGCAACTAATCAAGATTTGAACTTTGTGTGGGTGATTCTCGTAGTGGAGCTAATCCTCAAGCTATCCCCTGCTTCAGTTATGGTATGGGGCAGTATGTCTGCCATTGGTGTTGGTCGCCTACACTTTGCTGAAGGAACTATAAATGCCGAAAAATATATTGAAATATTAAATGATTATCCTCTTTCTTCTCTTGAATTTTTGCAGTCAAATTACAAATAATTTATTTTTCAACAAGATGGTGCCCCATGCCACACAACTAAACGGCTGTCACGAAACAATATTCCTCTATTAGATTGGACTTCTAATAGCCCTGACCTGTCTACCATGGAAACATTATAGAATAAAATGAAAAAAATCTTTGCGAAAACGCCCGACAATTCAAGAGTTAATGATCGTCTTCAAAAAATTTGGATTTTTTTTCCTCCAAATTGTGATGTTTTTAAATACATGCAAAGCTTGTTGCTATGTAAAAATATTACTTGCCCAGGTTAACCTTATATTATAAATAATTAAAGAAATATTTCTATAATTCATATAATTAAATAAAGGTTAGTATCATTACGGGGCGATTTGGTTATTTTACAGCCAGGCGGGCGGTAAAACTGGCAAAAAGCACGACGGGCGTAACGTTCAACTTTCCGCCCTGGTAAATAAGATGTAAACAAACAATTTTAATGCTGATGTGCGTAAAAATTTTTTTTTTTTGAATTTCATATTTATCCTTTATGTTATAAGTTGTTAATACAGAAAAATGTCTAGTATTCACTGCTTTATTAAATAAACATAAGTGTTATAACATTGAACTTGGAGTTTGATTTTTATTTAAATTTTTGCAGAGCATTATTTGATAAAATGTGAACGAGCGAACTCATATTATTTTAGGCTTGTAATTTGGGAAATCAAGACCCGTAGAATCGAGATTTCCTAAACGTTCCCGACCTAAAAATCACATACAGTTCGAGGTTACTGAGGTTAGTAAGATATTTTACGCACATCTGCTTTAAAATTGTTTGTTTACATCGTAGTTACCGTGGCGGAAACTGAAAGATTACACCCTGCGGGCGGTAAAGTACAGAAAGAGCCCGCTTACTGGTAAACATAACATCAAAAATACAATTGGAAATGTAATCAAGACTCTTATTTTAAAAAAATTATATTAATTCCGCTAAATTTTCACTAGATTTCATTAGAATTGCTTAAGGAATTACTTCAGAAATTGTCTCAAGTCGCCAAGTTTGACATTTAAAAAAAATATTCATATAACCAAATAGTTAGCAATGCAACGCATCGCCTTACTGTTTTGTTACATGGCCACCTGGCCACGTAATATTTTTATATAGCAACAAGTTTTAAATGTATTTAAAAAATAATTTAAAAACATTTAATTTCATTGCAGTTGTGCGTAAAACGTTGTACATACCTCAGGCCGAAAGAAGTTTACACCCTTGGACGAATAAAAGCCCTCCGCTCGCAGGCGTAAACCTTTTCTTTCATCCCTCTATATGTAAATAACTATTTTGTAATAACTGCAAGAAGAAAAAGAAAAATAGGTTTCAAAATTAACAGCTGTCAGATTGATGTCGAAAATAAAATATGTATGATATATAATATTTACTTACCATCCACCGTGAACGGTGAGTAAATGTTATAGCCCTGATGTAACCGTAGAAACCAATTATGCAATAAAAGTTCCAGTTAGGGCTGGTTTTTTACCTCTCGGTGAAAGGTATTGGAATCATGCTAAAATTCGCATATCCAGATTTTAGTAGATAAGCACGTTTTAAGGTCCCTATAATCCGATTATTTAATTTTTACGATATCTGTGTGTGTGTGTGTGTGTGTGTACGCGCACGCTTGTGTATATGTGTGTGGATATTTGAACCACGGTTTCTCAAATACTATAAGAATTAAAAAATATTTAACTGCAGTATCCTCAATCTGACATTCCTGGGAAGAGCTGATTAGATTTTGGTAACAATTGGACAACCGGAACTAATAGTTTCTTTAAAAAAAAATTCTAAATATAATTTCTTGGAAAGTTTTGTTATTACATATATTGAAAAACATAAAATTCTCCATCTAATACACTTAAAAAATTGTTATATCTTGTATAAATTTAGAGATAAAGGCACTGTAATATATAGAATATTTTAATGTAGTACATTGCAGAGGCTAAGGCACTAAGGAAACCAGTTGACAAATTTAAATGTTTATAAAATAGTTTGTAAATGACAGATGTCAGTATCAAAAATCAACAGTTTTAGTGATTATTCTGAAATCTTTTTCTGGGAAGTACATTCAATCTTTCTTATTGTTTTATTAATTAAATATTTAAAATTGTAGGTAAAATGCATATATCCATCAGAAATACCGCCAATCTAGTTAATGAATTGGAAGAATCTTTCACATTTAGGAACTCCCTCACACAATGAAAAATAGATATAATTACAATTGTAAGTGTGCAGAAGACATGTTAAATACAATAAAAAAACAATATTTGGGTAAAGTTCTGTAATTTCTTTTGTTATAAAACGACGGTTCGATAGCGAAGTGCAATACGATACTTATATAACATAAAATGGAAATGGCGAGAGGTCTTGTGCTGGCCACAACAGATTTTTAATATATGTGGCCAGTTTTTCAATATCTGCTTAAAACTTTAACTGAGATAAACAAAATTGGAACGAAATGAGCTGTCAATTGACAGATTTGTCATTGCTGTCAACAAAACGACGCAATATTGTTTAATTAACTAGAAATTAAAATTTTAACCAGAGATTGAAAAACTAATCCTTACTGTTTAAATTTTGTTATTACTGGATAATTTACAGCACAGGTATTGCAAAA
Source organism: Ophonus ardosiacus (assembly GCA_943142095.1). NCBI lineage: Eukaryota > Metazoa > Arthropoda > Insecta > Coleoptera > Carabidae > Ophonus > Ophonus ardosiacus. The sequence continues at coordinate 30,868,242 of OW964827.1, read as the reverse complement.
ATTAAGTTAGTATTCATATAAATACGAAGTTCGATATACTTTAAAAATATCAAAAATATTAATTTAAAATTTTTATTCACTCACTACAGAAAAAAAATTATAATTTTTACACTCAAAAATTAAGAATCTTAATCTCTAACAGCCCGATTTACAAAAAAGTTTTAGCTAATCCTCATTTTTTGATTAGCGAATACTACTCTAATTTTGACAGTTTATATCTTAAAATATAGTCTAATCTATTCCTAGTAGGTATTTATCTTTTTTGATAATATGAAGATTAAATTTTAAATACCGGAATAGAATAGAATTCACTAATCCAAAAATGAAGATTAGCTTAAACTTTTTTGAGAATCGGGCTGTAAATCTCTATGTAAGCACGTTAAAGTTTCAGAAATAGTGTATTAAACAGTTTGCGAACCATAGTTACGTATAACGTAACGTGACGTACAGTTGGACGTGATCACGTTACGTTAGAAATAGTTTGCGAAACTTTAAATCGTAACATAAATATTTAGATGTGATTTACATAGAAACAATGACAATAAAAAAAAAAAAAACAGAACTTATCACATGTCACGTCATAACTGACAATCACAAGAAATAACGAAAACATGTTTTATAATACACAAGAATTGAAGAAATTGTATATTCAAGGTGTGTTTTCATTTAATGATTATATTACGTTTCTTCAATATCGTCATAATATAAAGAGGTACAACTTTAAAGTGTGGGTTTAATCGTAGCCTACGTTATTAAATACAAGGCCGGGAAACATCACAATATCTGTCAAACTCGCCGTTTTGGCGCGACTTATTCTCGCTGTCTTTTATGACGTACGTGTTTTGTGGTTACAACCGCTAAATTTATCAATTATTAATGATGCCGCGAGACGAGATATGACGAGAAACAATCTACTCTCGTCTCGTCTCGAAATTTTTCTGCATCTCGTCTCGTCATATTTTTTCTTACTTCCTCTCGATCTCGACTCGAGAGTCTCGAATTTCTCGAATTTGTAATTAGATATAATTAAATTAAAATTACAATCAACATGAATTTAATAAACGGGTACCACTGATTAAAACATTATTTTACTAATGTCCGGTTTCATATACGATTGTTAAATCTTGTTTTTTGTATTTTTTAGTAATATAAAAACCAATTTCATAGTTAATAATAAATGTCATTATTGACAGACTGGAAAGTACCAGTTGCATAGAACCTTAATGTTAATAATAACTGATTGATTGGATCAATTGGATGATTTCTTTCAGTGTATGATGCCAAATTTTCATATTTATGATCCAGATCCAAAATTAACAGAACGGTGTCCTTAGATAGCCGATATCTCATTTTAAATTGTACATCATCAAAAAATTCAAAAAGATTTCCTCGATCTCTGAATACTCTTTTTCTTCGCAGAAATCGAATATTAATTTCAAAAAATTCTTCTTCAAACTCATCAGATTCCGAAAACATAGTTGAATAATATTTCCTATGACATTAATGTAATGAATATATTTTTATTTTAAATTACACAGCTAATGCAACTTGTACTTAATTTTCTTGATGCAAATTAATTTATGACGGAAAGGACAAAATAAATATTTTGTTCTGATTACACATATGTGACAGATGTCATAAATAGCAACTGGTTAGAAATTTAACAAAATCCGAGACTGTTGTTAAAATAGCAAACCATTTAACCATAGTTTAATGCCCAGTTTCATATCCGCTTGTTAAATCTTAACAATTTGTTAAATAATTTAGCAACTGATTAAGAAGGAACTATTGTTTCATCAACAAATGCTAGATTTAAACTATGGTTAAATGGTTTGCTATTTTAACAACAGTCTCGGGTCTTGTTAAATTTCTAACCAGTTGCTATTTATGACATCTGTCACATATGTGTAATCAGAACAAAATATTTATTTTGTCTTTTTCGTCATAAATTAATTTGCAACAAAAAAATTAGTAAGTGTAAGTTGCATTAGCTGTGTAATTTAAAATAAAAATATATTCATTACATTAATATGATAGGAAATATTATTCAACTATGTTTTCGGAATCTGATGAGTGAAGAAGAATTTTTTGAAATTGATATTCGATTTCTGCGAAGAGAAAGAGTATTCAGAGATCAAGGAATCCCTTTTGAATTTTTTGATGATGTCCAATTTAAAATGAGATATCGGCTATCTAAGGACACCGTTCTGTTAATTTTGGATCATATATATAAAAATTTGACGTCAACTGGTACTTTCCAGTCTGTCTATAATAATATTTATTATTAATAACTATGAAATTGGTTATTATATTACTAAAAAATACAATAATTCCCTAAACAAATTTTAACATGCATGTTGACTAACAATAGTTTAAAATTGATTTGCTAATTTCATGAAACATCATAAAATTTGAACAAGTTGTTAATTTTGAAAAGTTGTTAACTAACACAAGATTTAACAATCGTATATGAAACCGGGCATAAATTTAGCATTTGTTGATGAAACAATAGTTCGTTATTTAATCAGTTGCTAAATTATTTAACAAATTGTTAAGATATAACAAGCGGATATGAAACTTGGCATAAATGTACTCGACACTAAAACTGTATATTTAAATATTGTTACACTAATTTTTTTTTTTTTGTAAAGATTTATATAAATAGCCGCGTTCAGCACATCACAGCGCTGGCAACGTTGAGCACTGAAGTTTGCCGAATACAGTTGCTGGACCAATCATACTCGTCCAATCAATGCGTTCGGCAAACTACGACACTTAGCGATGTGACGTGCTGAATGGCCAATCTTTCCATAAAGGCATAAATTTTTATGGGACAGATAGGTACCTACTATTTAAAAAAAAACTGGACAGAAATTATTATAATTACAAGTTTTATTGAAATTATTTTTCGTTCATTTACTTAAATTAGTTTATTTTTAACTAACGTACGTGTGCCGCGAATTTTTTTTTTTTATTTGGCAAATATACCGCGATTTTTTTTTAAAGGTGTACCGCGATAATAAAAAGAATGAGAAACACTGGTTATTTATTATCTCATTGACCTTAGATTCCAATAGAGCTTTATTTACTTATGATTAATGAAAATATATATTTTTTTAAAACATTCCTGTAGAATTCGTTACGTCAAATTTGAAACACATAGGTTCTCTTTTTTGTTTAAGGCCGTATTATGGTCAAAACTGTAAGTTTAAAACACTTTTCAGCTTTACATCTAATTACATATTCAGTAAAAACATTCATTGATAACGACCTTAATGCAATGTAATGTAATTATGTTAATGAATTAGTTATACCCTTCTTTAAAAATTATTTATGATTGCGAATACTAATTAAATTTTGTTTTGTGTAGATTGGGTGAATCAGAAGGTTCATACTGCACGTTAGCAACATTCCCCTCCGATTCTTCTTCTGATTCAAGCAGCCCGACACCTTCTGAAAAGAAGAAACTCCTCCGGTCGCCGCGCTACAACGGCGTTGTGTCAGCAGCAGTGTCTGTCCACCAACAACACATGCGCAGCTCTGCGTACCTGCAATCTCCGTCCCCTAACCCGCTACGCATGCGACAGCTCAGCTTTAACATGACGCAGCGACCGCACCCTGGCTGGCGGTGTGACCGCCATTATCCCACCGCGCCCCCCTTATATCACCAACCCTATAACACGCACAGATATATGCAGCGGAACTACAAGAACATTCTCACTGTCTAAACCCCTAACACCAACGCCTTCACCGAGTCCATAGTCTCAAGTCTATCTGATTAGGTAAGGATTAACGGTAGATGTAAACCTTCAGTGTCATACTTGTTATTATTGTTGTTTTAGTTATGTTGTATTCCTATTAATTCCTAACACAAAGTATATTATACCCATTATTATCCAAATAGAAACATTACTCTATATAGAGTCTCGGGAACCTTTTGGTTACTAAATTAAAATCATCCTATATCTAATGATCATAAACGTTATTTTTGTTATTCTATTGAAGCTCAGAGAATGTCATTTAATTAACTTTATACTTTATTATATTTCTAATATGTTCTATTTGAAAATACCATTAAATATTAACTAACTAAAATATAGTACGTTGTCACATACGTAGTTCTTGTATAATGACTGCATATTTTAGTTTTTTACTATTTTATAGTGTTGCTACGTAAGTATTAGTAAAGAGATAAATTATCTCACATAATTTGACGATATAACAAAAATAATGTTTTAAGTCTGTAAACTTCGCCGTAAGTTCATTTTATAATTATTGTGTTTATTTGTTCATCGTTTAAGATGCAGAATTAAATTTTTAATTTATTTGCGGCCAATTCATTGAAAGATTAATATATTTTGCATGCAAAATTATTTGTATTTCCGTACTGTGATACATAAAATAATATATAGTAGGTATATGTCTATGACCATATGCGTGTAGTGTTTCTATTTTTCAATGTTCATATAGCTCGGGCGCCGTTTACGTTTCAAAAGATACTTTTTAATTTTATCGTAACTACTAGCATCCATTTATCGATATTATGATGTCGTATTTCTCTTTTTTTGGAAAATCTACACAAAATTTTATTCATGAATTTCATTTCTTCATAAAATAAGTCATCGAAACATCGAAAATAGGTTTAGAGATGACATACAAACCGAAAGGTTGAATAAAAGACTGCAATTGGCGCTAATATGATCTTAATTCTTCTCTTCTGTGATGTGGGACGCTGTTAAATCAAAATAACTTGTGTTGCGCGCTTTTGTTGACAAATTTAAATTAGGTTCGTGAATAAAATTGACCGTGCAAATTTTGTGAGTGAGTGTGTATACCTACGTACAAAGCAATCAAAGATTGCAGTTGTGATTGAGAAGATATTGCCAGTATTTTTTTTTCTTTATTCGCGAAATAAACTTGTTTTTACTTTATTATTATCAAAATTTTCCTGATTAAAATATTGTTAACATTTACACCTGTAGTTCAAATTGTTTATTAATGATAGAAATTTATAGGCGATATAGTTTATTTTGTGCGAATTCCGTTGACTCCTACCTATCCTCTTGTAAAGTACCTAACATATTATGAAGGAATCCAGTATAACTTAAGAGTTTATCTGCGCCATACGGTGCAATACAAATTCAAATGTGATCTACGATTTATATAGGTATACATAAAATATCGACTGAATTTTTATACTACATAGAATTATACCAAAAGAGAGAATATTTATATTACCTAATAATAATATGATGATATAGATCTTTATTTTTAAAATGATACAGTACTATTTCTCTGCTATTTATTTTGTAAGTAATTGTTCTTGCTTTGCAATTTATTCAGATAATCGTAAATTAAATTAATCCTAGTCCTAAATTTCTAGTTAATGCTGTGATTATCTTGAAGAGATTGCAAAGCAAATAATATGAAACATATTGTGTCAAATGTTTGCTAGTAGCTGTAATATATGTAAATATTTTTATATACCCAATTTTGTAGCTTAAGATTGTTTTCAACATAAATTGTCTTCATCTTGGGAACAAGCAGTATTGAATATACATTTTTGATTTTTTACAAGACTGTTACACCTTTAATGCCTGGTTTCACTAACATCAAATAAATCTTCGAATAGCTTATTTTTCAAGTAAGTGAAAAATATCGCATCAAGATATGACAGCTAGAATAAATACCGTCATTTTGTGTTATGGTTTCGATGCGATATTTTTCTTTTATTCAATGAATAAGCTACTTGTAAATTTATTTCAAGTTGGTGAAACCGGTCATACAAAAATTATATATCTTTTCTACCAGTTGTTGAAACAATATACAAAAGAATGACACTTGCCTCATTGATTATTAACCATGGTGCGAAATTAAGATTTGGCTGTGATCATTTTACACGAAATTTAAATTCTGCAATCTCGTGTTATTTAATCAGTAGGACTAGTGCTTGTATATAAGGTACTTAACAATGAAGCAGGTGTCTTTCGCACAGATTTTCTTCCTTACTTTCGAGTGGATTTAAAAAGCTTTCTAAATTTTTGTTGAATTGATCTCATACTCAAATTTATCCATCTTTCGTAATTATAATTCAGTTATTGTTTAAGAAAAAATTTAGAAGGCTTTCATATTAAGTCTAGTCTATTAAAAACTTTGCAATCTGTATATATTTTATTTTATTTTTTTTTTAAGCACAATTGTTTTATCTGTACAAAAAATATTTATTATCTGTGATCATGTTTTGAAAGTTTTATAAATTTTATGTGAAGAAATTTATCTAAGAAGTCAATGTGCGCTCAGGGAAAAAGCGACTTTTCAGCTGTAGAATTGAGATAAAATCCACGGGAAAGTAAATAAATAAATCTGAATAGAATAACGTGGCGGCGACTAATGTAACTGCCAGAGGTACGACTCAATCTCAAACTAGGGCCATATTATAACGTAATGAAATTCATCTATCGTTAATCTTACATATTCAGCGAGGAACGGACATGAACAAAATCCATTGAATTTGTAGTTTTGTCACTATTTATACATATTATGATTAAGATTGTGTAGATATTTTAGTGTTAGTTTTAGTTAAAGTGATAAACTGTGGAATGAAAGGAAATCCTGGTTTTGTTCATGCCTTATTTACTAAGATTTATATCCAGCCTTATATCAATTGGGAATTATGTGGTGTATATTACAAATTGGTTAAATATATATGTATGTGTTAGCAATTCATTCAAATATTCGTTCTTTCAATTTACTGGCTCCAGTGATAAAAGTCATAATTTCTTCAAATAAGGCTGTATACATATTTCTTGCACGTATTTTTTTACAAGAGTTCAAAGAAATTTAGTTCGTAGTTAAATCAGTGATCATTTTTTACAATAATATATAATCTATATATTGTATGTATATTATTATTATTATTATTTACTTCTAAAATGCATTGTAACGAGTGTCTGTCTACAAGTTACTATTATTTGTTGCATATTGTAATAATTTTTCTGTAGCAGACAAAAACTGTGGTCCAAAACTATGACGAAATTTGCGATTCTAATGATTTTCGTACTCTATTTTAAGATGATCCTTTTTACTCTTAAGGTTATGGTAATTTAAACAGTTTTATGTACAGATGTTCAGAATTGTATCCATTTACAACACAAGTAATTCATTCATATCCAAAGTACAAAGATAATGAATATAAAACTTGCTCGAAACAATAATTGTGATGTATTATTAAAAATCAGTTCATTTTTACAATTCTGTTCGCTTTATTTTTTATAATTTTAATTATTTGGTATTACAGTTAGTCGATTAACGTAATATTTTCTTTGCGTGATTACAAAATGAAAAAAATAACTAACAGGGTTTAATTACTACTGGTTCAAATGCATTTTGGTTAAATTTGATTCATACGATATTACCTGCCTATTTACTGCTACAAGATTTTTGGAGAAAAATTCAAAATATTTTAATATAAATTTTAACAAAACCAGTATTGTATGAATCAAATTTAAAATACTTGTAGAAAATGTATGTAGTTTGTTTTTCAATGTAATATAATGAATATAAGAATATAATCTAATGTTATATGAAGTGCAACATCGACTTTTCATTCAAAAAACCATTTTAAAAATACTTTTAAAATTATTAAAATGACAGGAAGTATTCTAAAACGCATGATTGTTAGCTGAAATGTCTCTTTTTGATTGGTAAAACACGAGTTTTTGACATACAACTTACATGCTTTTTCGCCAATCACTATCAAGATATCGGTGGAGGGGATGAATTTACCTCACTGCAGGAAATATAAACCGGGTAAACAAAAGTTGTTTCATTGTTTGCAATCAGTTTGTTGTGTAAAAACAAATAAGTTAGTGTAAAATTATCATCCAACATGGCTCCACCGGCAAAATCCATGGGAAAAGCCGTTTCAAAGATAGGAAAAGCACAGAAAAACATTTCCAAAAGTGATGGAGGCAAGAAAAAGAAACGCCGCCGTGAAAGTTACGCCATGTATATCTTCAAAGTTTTGAAGCAAGTACACCCAGATACTGGAATATCTGCCAAAGCCATGAATATCATGAACAGCTTTGTGAACGATATATTTGAACGAATTGCTGCTGAAGCTTCTCGATTAGCTAATTACAACAAGAAATCGACTATCACCAGTAGAGAAATCCAAACTGCAGTAAGATTACTACTTCCTGGGGAGTTGGCCAAACACGCGGTCAGTGAAGGAACGAAGGCGGTGACGAAATACACGAGTTCCAAATAATTAATTACAATAGAACTTGAATAAACTTGATTGATTAGTGTTTTATATTGTTAATAATGTGTTGCTTTATGTTTCTTTTTAATTTGTTCATACTCTAATAAAAATGTCTCATTATTCAAATAAAATTTCTACGATAAAAAGGAAATTATTATTTTTATGAGCGCACAATTTTCAAATGTTGATGGTGTTTTACAGGTGTTTTATATATCTTGATGTTGGTACGATTCCCCTACAAATTTATTGTCAAAAAATGACAGATATGCTTAACCTTTCAATTAGTTCAAATATTAGTGAAAATGTTTAACATCAACAAAGTTTTTATCGTATATTTATTAATTATAGTTTATTTTCACTATACATGTGGCACTCATATATCAGGAACATTTAAGAGCAACGAATTTTTTAAATTTTTACTTAAATTTGGGTTTCAAAAAACAGACAGACATCAAAAAGATACTCATGGATACATTTTTGGAAACATAACATCTAGATCCACGTTAGCAGTAAATATTACATTCGCAGTATTAGATAGAGTACATTTTCTAGAATATTATGAAAATAGAGAGAAATTTAACAAAGAACTAGCTTGCAAAGCAATGTTCAACAGGCTGAATAGCACATCATATGATCCTAAATGCAATCCTCATGGGAGAGATTTTCTCCGCAGAATTCCTTGCCCGAGGAACAAACTTTGTGTTGATGAAGACGTGAAGTGGAATGTCGTGCAGGGAAATCAACTAACATATGTTGTTGAGGATTTTGACCGACCGAAGTAAGTTCAAAACTTAAGACAATATTTCGTTGTTTTTAATGTCATTTATTGGTGTTAATATTCTTACTTTTTAATAGATTTTGGTATATATCAATGGTAGCATGCTACCACAACGCTTCAACATGCGATTGGCACTATTACGATACCAAACAACCATACGAAATAAACTATGATTTATGGATTGTAAATGGAAATCCAAACCAATCTACATTCAACACTTTAACTTATCAGTTTTCCTTCGACCAACAAAACACTTTGGAACTGTACTTAGTGTTTTGGTTGTGTTATATGGTGTTAGTTCCTTTGCAGTGCTATGCATCTAGAATACAGAAACATCCAGTAACAAAGTTATTCACTGCTAGTTTATTACTGGATTTTATTGCACTCAGTTTGATATTATTACATACGTTAAAATTTGCACTGGATGGGGTTGGATACCCGAAGTTATGCATGGCGGGAGATATTTTTGATATTCTGTCACGGGTGAGGCTTATCTTAACGTATATTCTTCATAATTCAAATATTTTTTTACACGAGCTCTTTAAAATATTTTTACTTTATAGACGTCATTTATGTTGTTATTATTACTGCTGGCGAAAGGTTGGGCAGTAACTAGAATAGAATTAACCTGGAAACCTCTTGTATTTTCTATATGGCTGTGTTATGGGATTGTACACATATTACTTTACGTGTGGAACCTTGTAAGTTATAAAAAGTATATCATACGCAAAAAAATAATATTCTTCTTTTTAGACGGAGGTGGACATAATAGAAGAAATCGACGAATATCAAACGTGGCCTGGTTGGCTAATAATAATATTTCGGTCGCTAATAATGGTGTGGTTCGTATTTGAACTACGAAATACTATGTTATATGAACACAATACACAAAAACTGCACTTTTTCCTACATTTTGGTGCGAGTAGCCTTGTATGGTTCATATACTTGCCAATCATAGCTTTAATAGCGTTACACGTATCACTCTTGTGGAGGTATAAACTACTCGTAGGTAAGAAAGCACTTTTCATTAAATATTTGAAAACAATTTCTTATTCCAGTTTTGTAAACTTATTCTATATTCAATTTTTAATATTTTTTAACTCGAACACCTGACATTCAAAGTATGCTCCCTAAGATTCATTAAATCGTACTATTGATACCTATTTATTTCATCCTATTATTCCATTGATTTTTCTTCTAAAAATATTCTACCCTTCCGAAGGTTAACAAATATTAGTCAGTCTGTGGTATCGTAACCTCAGGACGAGATCTGAACCTGTGGCGTGTTTAACACAGAACTTTATCCAGAACCTCTGTATAACTATATGATCTAGGTATTCAAATTAAAATTATTTTTCACTTAAAATTATCCTCTACACTGCGCATTAGTAATTAATGTTCTTGAAACATAAAATACGTCAGTAGATATAATTAGAATTGTATGTGTGCAGAAGACATGTTAAATACAATATTTAAGTAAAGTTCTGTAATTTTTTTGTTACAAAACGACGGTTCGATAGCGAGTGCAATATAATACTTACATAACATAAAATGGAAATGGCGAGAGGTCTTGTGCTGGCCACAACAGATTTTTTTCGATTATTTTCCAAGTGTAAAATAATACTGGATTTTGGTTTGCACATATTTAAGGGACTTTTTTATGTTCTTTCATATGGCGATGCTCAATTTTTTTATATCACTGCTGTATTTTGAGATTTGGTGACCAAGTTTTAATTTTATATGGACGCTATATTGAAAAGTAACACCATTGAAAAGAGATTTTTTTTTGCTTTCCAACAATGCATAATTTGTCTTTGTTCATTTGTTTTAAACAGCAAAAATGCAACAATTTTTATCTACGATAGTGCGTAAAATTGATGTTTAGTTGTTAGTTTTAAGTATGTAAAACGGTTGTTTAATAACAAGGCTTCATTAGTCACGGGTTGCCAAGTAACGAGTGATTAAAATTTTTAAACACCCTGAAGCCTCATTCACACAGACAACAGATACTATTAAGATAGTCAACTGCAATGATAAAGTAGTAGGCATTATGCCCTCAGTGTCGTAAGACATAACTAAAATCAGTATGGCGGGTAGTATCGGAGATAGTCTGCATCCCGCATTACTATTGAGAATATATTCATTATTTTTTATTGATATAGTAATAAACAGAAAACAACAAAATATATATTTAACGAGAAATAGAACGCATATTTATTTCTTAAAATTACATAAGTAAAATATAAAAATATAATCAGATATCCTATTACCATAAGGTGTAGGGTACCTATACACATACATTTAGTTGTGTACAAATTTCGCCCATTGCTTCTTATTTCTTGCCATCTTGTTAGCGTTTTGAATCGTCGTATTTTTCTTCTCCAAGATCTTCAATATTAGCTTAACCCAGTTGTCTTTCGGTCTGTTTTTTCTACCAATTTTGTCATCCATATTTGTCTCACCGGTCTAGCTTCGTTCATTCTGATCATATGGCTCCACCAAGCTAGCTCTCTCTGCTCAATGTCCAATACAGACTTACATTATAATGGTTCTCTAATCATTTCATTTCTTGTTCTACCCTGTATTTGGATGAGCTACTCGTTCAACCCAGATTTTGTAAATTTCTTCTGAATAGGAAAATAATGTTTTGTTGTATTTTCAACATCACAACCCGGCACAAAATAACTTCTTGGCATTTTACAGAAGCAAATAAACACAATATAAAATAACACAATAATGAAGAATGACACTTCACGAAAATACAATTTCAAATTTGAATTGTCAGTATGATTTTCAGCCAAGCCGCTACGATTTTAAAATCACCGAACATCCGAGCATTTACGAATTTTAACGAATTAATCCGAACGAAGCACTACTAGCGCTAAGTGTCGTAATACATAACTAACCGAAAGTCTCAAGGTCATGCTATGTAGTTGACACGGCCAGCATTCACAGTTCCGAAAATAAAAATAAAATTATACATAAAAATAACGATATAAATAATAGATTCTTATAAAAGTGATCACAGCTCTCGAAAATAAAATTAAACATAAGACATAAAAACAAGGATTTGCAAATGTTAAATATTTTACACAAAAATAAGCATATACGTAACAACTGTCGTTTGAACTGTCATTTTACGGTCCTGCAAAAAGATTTCAATTTAAATATAATTTTAAAAAGCTGTCTTAAGACAAAGGTTCGCAAATATGATTACATATAGTGCTTTAAAAGGTATGGAGTTCTTATTATTGCTTGTTAATTATGAATGTATTAAATGACAGTTGATATTTTATGTTCGAAGCTGTGAACATCAACCATAAAGTCTTATTTATAATTTTAATTATATTTCTTATTTTCGTAGCTGTGAATGAGCCTTGAGGGCCGGTTTTTCAATTTCTGGTTAAAATTTTAACTCTAGTTAAGTAAACAATATTGCATCGTTTTGTTGACAGAAATGATAAATTTGTCATTTGACAGTTTATTTCGTTTCAATTTTGTTTATTTAACTCTTAGTCAAAATTTTAACCAGATTTTGAAAAACCGGTCCTAAGCGTCGGTTTTTCGATCTCTGATTACAATTTTAACTTCTAGTTAAGTAAACAATATTGCAATCGTTTAGTTAAAATTTTAGCTAGATTTGAAAAACCGGCTCAATTTATAAATCCAAGGTGAATATTTTGTTATCATGGCAAACTTCTGTCATTTAATATTGTGATCCTAATTCATAAATAAAAGTTTTTTTTATATTTATTAGGATTTTAGATTCTATCGTAGATAAAATATTGTACGATACACATGCGTAAAACATATTTAGTCACTCACGGGTCTTAAAACCCTCGCTACTCTCGTGTTTTAATCTAACCCATTCGTGACTACAGACTAGCTCTACGTATCGTAAACATATACCTATTAACTAACTTAGTTAATAGCTATATGATCGTAAATAACTATTAAATACATAGGTTTTATATCTTTTATTAAATTTTAAGTTTATTTTCTTCATTTTCATTAATATTTTTAACATAAATAGCAATGAAATATTTTTCCAAATTTCATTATAAATAATAAGGAAATTATTAATGAAAATAACCAAATTATTATTTTTAATTGTTACGTTGTTAAATCCCTTGTTTTTAACCTATAATTTTTTTTTTATATTTTTGCTAAAAAAATCTCTTTTCAATGGCGTAAGTTTACAGTATGGCATTCATATAAAAATTAAAACTTGGAGATCATAACTCGAAATCAAATATTGAAAAAAATTGAGTATCACCATTTGAAAGAACATAAAACATGCCCTAAAGATGTACAAACCATAATCCAGCATTATTTCATAATTATACGAAGTTGCTCGCAAAAAAAAAATTGATGTGGCCAGCACCATACCTCCCGCCATTAAACTTTTATTATTTTAAATTCATATCTTCGTGTTTATTGATGCTGGAATAAGTTCCTATTTTCTTTTAAAACGGTCCCATTATTAATTTGAAATGATAGGATTTTTGACACGTCATATTTATACAGGGTGTTAATTAAAAAACTGGCCATAGGGGTTTAAAGTCTTCAAATTATTTTAGACAATAATGGAAAAAATTAGAACTGCTAACACTCGCACTCACTGAAATTAAAGTTTTAGATATTGGAGCAAATAATAGATCAATAAAACGTTCCAGGAATTTAAAATTTTGAAATTCGGCCATACTAGAACATCATATTTTCAAGTCACGTAAATAATTTCCACGGCCCAGACATTATTAAATCATACTAAAATCAGGGACCAAAAGCAAATTTGCGCACCCAGAAATGGGTAATAACAAGCTGTTATATTTTCAAAAACTATATCATATTTAGGCTAGTATTTAAACAGAAATTTAAAATATTCTGTAATATTAATAATTAAAATGATCAAAATAGAAGAAATATAGCAATTTAAGAGAATATGTAGATCATATTTTCAGTTTTGAGAAAACACTAGATCACGAATCCTGGTCCTTGTGCTATTTAACACGTTCACTGCGGAGTTTATTTTTTTTTTTACTATTTCCTGTAGTGCGTTTAGGGTCACTTGGTACCTAATAGTAGCTACCAAGTAAAAGTAGAATGATGGTTTGAATGTTGAAAAGTGTTGTATATGTATCTATCTACTATGCTTTAGCCCCGTCGAAATACTAATGATACCTAATCCAGTGACCTCTAAAATACAAAATGGACCGGCGACTCCTATCTCTATACAACGGCGCGAGCTGTATCCACTCAACTGTCATGGTGGGGTGGCTATTTCTTTCTAACAGTGAGAAGTACGCATGCGTCAGCTAGTATTAGTACGACGAATTAACGATGAACATGAAGAAAGCTTAAATACATTTTCGCATACCTGCTTGATCCAACTATACACGAAAGTAAGAGAGAGATAGACACCCCACCAGTCGGGCGGGTGGTATTCTCGGTGGATACACGCAAGTTATTCAAGCCGCCGGTCCATTTTGTATATAGAGGTCACTGACCTAATCGCATATAGAGAAAAATAAATTTTAGCTAATAATTTGCATATATATATATATATATATATATATATATATATATATATATATATATATATATATATATATACTGAAAACTAAACATGATAAAAACAGGAATATAATGACAAAATAAGCTTTGCATATATTCAAAAAATAATTTGAAAACATTTCATTTGATTGCAGTAGTGCGTAAAACGTAGTACATACCTCAGGCCGAAAGAAGTTTACAACCTTGGCCGAATTTCGTCCGCAGGCATAAACCTTTTCTTTCGGCCCTCTAAACGAAAATAACTATTATCTTCGAAATACAAGAAAAATATATATAGATAAAATGTATTAACGGATTTCTCGGCGGTGATTGTTAGGAAATCCGTTAATACATTTTATCTATCAACAAGTACGGCGTTACTTCCTCCTAACAAAAGTATATATGTTCATATGTCCCTAGTCGCAAAAAGAAGTATCATAAATATGGCTTCCGCAAAGTAGAAAAAACGCACAAGAATTTGCAGCACCACAGAATTGTTTAATTATGGTTGATTAGACCCCTCAACGCAGTGAACGTGTTAAGAATCATATTCTTTATTAAAAATTATATTCACACAGAAATATATCTTGAAAAATTTATATGTCTAGGGATAACATACAGCGCAGATTGTTTCGCATATTGCATAATGGCACATCTGTTGTGGCCGACGCGCTCAGAGCAGTACTTCCTTCTCGCAAGCAATTCGAGCGCCGAGATGGAGGAATTGGATGAGTTTAACGAGGCGCCGCATGTTATTAACCACTCGTACGCGTCGTTATCGTCTGGCAGTCTCAGTTCGTTGGAAATCAGCCACTTCGATCGCGACTTCACGAAGAATAAGGTCTCAGCCTAGCCAAACAGCTCAACAGTATATGAATATATGTATGACATAGATTATTTACGAGATTATGGTCAGGAAAGATTTGTTTGTACTTATTAGTGATCAATCGGAAAAGATGTAATCAATTTTTTTTTTTTTTTAAAGAACATTCCTATGTATTCATTACATACCTTGTACACATTCATGTAAAACATTACACTTTTATTAGTTGTTTATGTCGAAATTTAATTGTTTATTTTTGATAGATCTTTTTTATTATAAATTATTTAAATATTTTCATTTAAAATAGTTAAATTTAAAATATAAATATTATCTATTGGGATCTGCTTATAAATGAAATTTTTATTTCTTATGAGTAAAAAATATTAATGATATTTTTATTATTTAGAATTTTGTATGCATTACATTCAGTACAACTTTGATTTTCTGTGAGGTTATTATTTGTATCCAAACATATTCTCTTTGTTACACTTGGAAACCTCTCATTCAACATAAAACTAAATAACTAAAAATATACATGCCTTATAAACGCGCTGTTCATATATGTTTATGAATTCCCATAATCTTATATTTGCTGAACTATAAGAAAATAAACAAAATTATTATCTATTTTCTTTCCGGTTGATCGCTGTTTATTTGCATTTGATTTACTTTAATCTCGATTTATTTTGGCAACTTTAGTGATCTTTTCTGTTTTCTTAGTAAATACTATTAAAATGCAGCTAAAGTATTTGTGTCACACCTATTTGCTCGATCACCGATTTTTGTTTCTATTTAGGATCATTTGAAACAACAAAACACGTGGTGTGTTGCAACAATAGACTTCTGTAGATGGTGCCAAATTTAAAATATATTTATATTTGTTTTCTTTGGGAGAATATTTTATAATGTGATTATATATTTTCATTGGATATAAATGTTGATAAAGTTTTAAAGACTATTGAATCTTTTAAGAGTGAACTATACGATAAATGTGTCAATTTTCTTCGCAATCAATTGTGAAGGTTGTAAATGTAAATATATTTAGGTTTAGATTATTAAGTATAGTATTTTGTATAATTACATACAAAAAATCTTTATAAACAGTGCACAATTATGTATTTACACTTCAGATTATACGTATTGTAATATTTCTTTACATTTCCATTCAACTTTTATCTATTCTGATATGTACTCATCTATTTATTTGTAATAGAATCATTTATATATATTTCATTTTAAAATAAATATTTTATCTCATAATTTTCTTAATAAAATGGCTAAAATTGAACATATTTTTAATTTTACATTATGTAAATTCTGAATACAACCAAAATAAGCTGAAAAACAAGAAATATATTAAGCGAGTGTAACTATTAAAAAATAGTATATATTTTACATTACAAACAGTTTTTACTGCCGAAAGGAGGAAATGACTGGTGAGCCTGTCATCTCCTTGAGACAGTAAAACAGTTATCCTGGCGTGTATTGTACAATATTTTATTTATTACTCACTTGTAAATCAAATTTAAAATTATAACCTAAACCTGTCAGTTGTAATTGACACTTATTTTAATAATGTAGCGACATCAAGATACCCTCGTCGCCTTAGGTTATTGTTATTCTTTTTTCCCCAGTTTACTTGACGACAAAAAGAATAACAATAACCTGACGAGGGTAGCTTGATGTCGCAACACATATGACAGTAACAAAACATAATTTATTCACAATTTATAGTAATATACCGATTCCTAACCTTTTAGAGGTTGGGAAATACATCATTCCTAACTCTCCTAATCTCTTGGGTTGGAATTGGAAATAACAGATTTCACTTCCATCTCTTGGGCTGGAAATGTGTATGTAGGGGTTGCCTAGCAACATTGCCATAGATCCCTATAATTAAGTAGGCTAAAGAAATTTTAAGAGAGCTGTCAAAAATATTAATAAAATTATAGGATATAACTCAATAATTTATTTTGAAAATTATTGATTTAAAATGAGGATGATTGTGAATAAAATAGGATACATAACCTCGGTGGGAGTTTCATCACAGCCTCGCGCTTTATCTCACCTCGATGTTTCGCCTCTTGGTAATATAATAAGCCCTCGGCTGTAATGAAACATCTCCCACCTCGGATGTAATATACTATTTCGTATTACCATACTGTTATTATGATATAACAGGACTAAAAACAAAGATAAAAATAACGGACTCCGGCAGTTATTTTTATACCAGTTTTCTACAATTAAAAATCAAGTGTTCCTATAAAAACAACAGCATCTTGATGAACCGTTGTCATGGAGAATTTATAAATCAGCAAAGTTGTTCAGTATGACAGAAAGGAAAGAATTTTATTATTCCTAAATGTTTAAATTTTATGTTATTACGAAAAATCATGAACGCCACACAGCCGATATTCAAATAACTACTACTACTACACTACTGATTATAAACCTCAGCCGCGTCCGTTATTTGACTCATATCGGCCTAACGACGTTAATAACTATTTCACATTTCAAAAACGTACTAACGAGGTTACCAAACTGTCAATTTTACGTAATACTTCGTTTCACGTAAGAAAATAGTAGATGGCGCTTGAGGGCCGACCGTTTTTACATGAATAAATAATTTAAATTCTTGAAACCAAACTTTGTCAATAATAAATATTTTTATTTAAAAATGTACAAAGACCTCAATATTAAAAATTACATGAAAACATTTATAAAATCACCTCATTCTGTATATTTTAATTGATAAATGACAACTGACAGGTGACTAGGTTTGCATTTTGACCGATCAAAACGTAGAATTTATATCCTTATCTAAACCAACGCTATTTTCTTACGTGAAATAAAATATGTAACTAGTAAAGAATTCATTTTCAAAAGTAGTAGGCAGTATCAATATTAGTTATATAACTATCAAGTGTGTTAATGAGAGTGATTAATGATTAAGAAAATTTAACGCGTTTGCTACGCTCACACGTTAATTGTTGAGACACTTACAAAATTGCAATTTGCACGAGCGCCTCTAACGGCAAATCATAGAAATCAAGGTTGCTATGGTTACCCCGTCCAAACAAAGACCTGTCATCAGCCGTAGACTCTACACTCTAGCTATCGTTTTAGTTGAATAATCGAATGATCTTCAATTATATCAAACAAAAAAGTTGCCCCAGACACATCTTCTGGTTTTAAACTCATTTTTATTAACCACAATTTACAAATCACAATAAAGAATTGGGTTTAACACTGAATAACAGATGCGAACACAATGATAGATAGGAACAGGTAACGGGACGCAAGACAACGAGGGGAGATTTGTTTGGATGCATGATCTATTTCTCTCTTGCAGTGACGTCAATTTTGTAAGTGTCTATTAACACACGTGTTAGTTACAATATTTTTCCGTTCACTGCATTGTACTGAATTGTAAAATCTAATTTTAGCTTAGTAACGTGTGACACATAGCAATGGTATGTGGTATCTATGGTTACGTACTAATACTAATATCGTTTATTAATAAAAAATCATGCATTAATAGGGGTCATTAGTGAATGATTTCCTATTCATTAATATAAACTATTAATAAACGGTTAAAAAGAACTTTACAAGTGAGTAACAATTAAAATGCTTTTTTAGATTTTGCGTTCATAATGAAGTCATTGCAATTGCGTAACGTAATGGCTTTCATTTCGATACGCAATTTTTTGTTTTAGAAGTTTGGTACTAGATGACATTTACTTAACTCTTTTTTACGTAATTTATTTTTAGTTAATTGATTTTTTAGGAAGTAGATTATTTACAGTGGTCTGAGCTATATTACGTAGCTCAGGCGGAGTGCAATTGATTTCATCTTCCATTATTACACTAAATTCACTTAAATTTTTTACAATTTTTAATTCATTCAAATGTTCGTAAATTTGAAATGACATTAACTTTTAAATAATGAATGCATTGCATAGTAATTAATTGCCCTATAACGTCATATTAACTGTCATCTAGCGGTATTTTTGTAAAGCTTTGTAGAGAGGAGTAAATAAGGAGGAAGCAAGTGACTGTAAAAGTGAAGCCATTTCCCCCACTCCAGGCCGGGCCTATCTGTCAACCTTTGAATATATACATCTGGAAGTAGCTACCAACAAAAATCGTGTACCAAAGAAGATTGACAAGGATGGAGATACAATTGAGACCAATGCATTTTCCCCTTAGAAAAATAACCTTCTCACTCTTTTACAGGAGCGCTCGTGTGGTGCTCGTGGTTTTCCGTTCCGCCTCGTTGAAAACGGGAGTATCAAATAGCAGGATATCTTTGTCCAACTAATGCTTATACATAATTCTATCCTTCTCAATCTACTTTGAGCCAACAAAGTCTTAAGGAACATATAGTGTACGCTACTTCCATCTACGTTAGTAGATATGTATATTCAAAGCTGTCAACCTTCTTTGACCTTAGCCATAATGTTTAGCTTGTTTACGTTTGTGTTGTATCGTTTTAGAGTGTATTTCAATACGTTTTCGTGCCTTCATCCGGCATAGCGTGTTTTAAATATCTCGAAATCGTCCAGAAACACTTATTTTCTGGCCTAGGCCAGCAAACAGATAGCGAATTATGATGTCTATAAGTTGGTATTATTCTGGTGAAATAAATACGTTTTATTAAATAAAAATAAAAATTAAATAAAAATATTTGATTAAAACAGATGTTTTTTGAATTTTACGAAATTTAATTAAATATATTCAATGATGCCCGGTTTCACCATTGACGAATAAATAGTTTATTCATCAGTTAAGCTATTCGTCGAATAAAATAGCATATTTTTGTTCCACCAACGTCAGTTAGCAGTTATTCGACGAATAAATCGTCAGTTAAATTATCTGGAGATTTTTGCCCAGTTAAATATTTATTCAACGAATAGTTTGACATTTTTATTGTGCGTGTTATAATATAATTGTTCAGTGGCGATCAGAAGAATATTTACAAAAGGTACCAATCTAAAACGGATAATAGATAAATATGAAAAATGAAGTTATCTTTAGATGTTATTTATATTTCCGTCAATATTAGAATCTCATCTTCATCATTGTTGACATCTTCTGATGAAGAAATTGTTATTCAGGCGAAAAAGGAATGATCCCTATAATCACATGATCATAATTTATAATCAATTTGACGAAGTAGATTTTCGCATGCGATTCTGATATCAAAACACTGCGTTTAAGAAATTCTAAATATGATTCAGCATCATCTGGAGCCAATAAATGAAAGAAATATGCCAGTTATTTTATGAAGGATACTTTTTTTTGCAAAAATATTCCATTCTTTAATTTTTTCTTATGACAACACATCGTCAGTTTCTTATTTTCTAAAATATACAAATATTCTTCCACTATAATTTTTAAACATTTTTTTTTTCTTCACGAAGGAATTTTTTGCTTCTTATTTACATTTTCACTCATTTTCATTTGATTTCAATGACACAAATCAAAAAATTATTTCCGTTGACAGCGAACATGACAGTTTTGTCAGGGAGATGAACTTGTTAGCTGTATACTCAATGCAAAATAATGGAAAGAAAAATAATATTCCGTGGATAACAATCTATCAACGATTTTGGTTGGTGAAACGAAACTTTGACTAACCGATGAATAATATTTATTCGTCAGATAACTACTTGTAAATTTATTCGGCAATGGTGAAACCGGGCATAAGTAAAATGTATATAAAAACACATTAATATGATATTTCAATAAATAATATACGTACAACACATTTCTTTCAGTATTTAAAGTTTTATAAAATTTTAATTGAATGAATAAAGCAATTTTGTTTAAAAATTACCGTGCTTATCCCCTCTCTAGGACGGTCAGTATCTCTATTTTCTATGGTCCATCTCCAACTGTTCGTCCGTCCCTCCAAGGTCCGTCCTCACTAGGCTTCATTTCCCTGGCCCACAATATAACATCATGTCATGCTCCCTCCTACATATTCCTACCTCCATGATTGCTTCATTATCAGCTTCGACCAAAAAAAATATTTTTTTTTGCATTCACACCCATGACGTTTAAAATAATTTTCAAGCTGTCAGAATGGTGTAACTTTCCAATATGGCGCCCAGATATAACATATCTATCGGCGCCTAAATAAAATTGAAAGTTTGACATCAAAACTCAACAGTGATAAAAAAGATGAGCATCGCCACTCGAAAAAACATTGAAAAGTGTCCAGGAGATGTAACCCAAAATCTAGTAAGGCATGTTTTTTTATTCATCGATGTATAATGCGCTTAATGCGCACATCCATCAGCAAGTTCTTAAATTATTTGGTGAATTTTAGATTGACTATGTATCAAGTTTTTAAATTCAGCAATAAAACATTCGCTTACTCATCATATCCATCGAACTGAAGATACTATGAAGAGCCGATGGATTTTCAAACTTTCGCCGAATTAGTGGTGGGGATAAATGTCATTTTTGTTTTTAAGATTGTTTTATTGCGGATTATAAATAATTGCAGTACAAAAGTGTTTAATTCGCGAAACTGTTGCAAATACCTACATTGTAATCGAAACGTTGCAGTTAGTACACAATGGATTGCAATTTCATGCGGAAGAAAATAGCGTTGGTTTAGATAGGAATATAAATTCTCCTATTTGATTGGTCAGAATGCAAACCAAGTTCACAAAAGTCAGTTATTAAATTAAATCTACAGAGTTAAGTGATGTTTAACCATGGTTTGTTGTAATTTTTAATATTCAGGCTTCTTACATTTTTACATATAAAAATATTTTTAGTTTCACGAATTTAAATTATTTTTTAATGAATGTAAAAACGGTCGGCTCTCAAGCGCCACCTACTATTTTCTTACGTGAAATGAAGTATAATAAACATAAATGGTATTTTTCTCCTATAATTGTATTGTACTAAATTTTGAAACAAATTTCTGACAAAAATAATTCTGCCATTTTTAAATTTCAAGCCCATTTTCAATAGAGAGTTCGTAAAATGGCCCTTTGCGCTGTTTCATCGGTTACATCTGAAATCCATCGGTGACGTCATTTTAAAATTTGATGGAATTCAGCGCTTAATTTTCTGTTTTATAAAAAAACATGCCTTTATTATTTGAAAGTTATTCGCAAAAATAAAAAAACTGCAAAATACACATTTTTGCCTATATCTATTTTTCTAAAATAACCAAACATAACTAAAATCTTAATGGGGCAACTTTTGTCTAACTGACTTCGTATACCGTTCCCGAGATCCTAATAGCGGGCACGTTAATTAAAAAAATATTATTTATTTATTTTTTGAATTATTTTATTTCACACTAGAGCATTTTTAAATTACAAGTTATTTTATCAATATCTTCTACTAAGTTAGGCCCAATTCCTAAAACAGTGAGAGTTCCGCTCTGAATTTGTGTTTTGCCAGCATCGTGTATTAAACAAGCATTTAATCCGTTGATTTTAGCATCTACGTACATTTTTCGCAACGTACATTCACAGTTATTGCTAACTTTGAGTATAACTTTTGGCTGTCCCCATTTCATCCACTGTTTTAAAATTGCGGTATCTTTTATAACGTCGTATAATGTTACTGCAGCATGGGCGCATTGAGCTGCTATTTTGCCTTGGCTCATTTTTAAATCTGTACGAACTATTAACACCATTTTAGTTTGGCCTACTCCTATTATATTATTCACGAAGTTTTTTAACATTTTTTACAAATTAATTTATTTTTCTTTTATTATAATTATCCATACATATTCTAAATTCTTTAACTTCGTTCTGGCATTGCCTCCAGTCTTGTTTTGAAGCGATGCATTCCTGAAAAAAACATGAACTTTTGAGATGCACTGTTCTAATAAGAGTAACAAGCGGTCAATATGATGAATCCGCGTTATACTCAACGAAAGTGTTGCATATAATAGAAAACTGTTATGTATTAGCAATATGTTTTTAATAATATCGTAATAATGCTACATTTAAAGACAGTAATCAAGTGAATATGAGATGTCACCCGGACATGGTAAGAAGTAAGGTTATGTGTTAATTCTTGCCTGAACTTTATAATGTAATTCTATACATCCTGTCCTTTTGAGCATATTTTCAATAGGATCGATTTCAGTATCTTCTAATTTTTTGATCGTCATATCTTATTTATATTTAATACTTGCCAAATTATTGATTTTTCTAACCGATTTACATTGACATTGAGGGTGTGATAAAGTAAGGTTATGGGATAATTCATTCGCTGTTGCTTTTTTATCGTTTTATTAGATAAGAAATATGCAATTTTGCTGCAACTAAAATGCATAAATATGCATGTAGCTATTATCATATTCAGAAATAAATACCGTACGTTGTAAAGTGTTCTGTAGTTAATCATAGGTGTATGACTGATGAAAATAAAATGTTTTTAAATTTGTATTTTTATCATTATTAAAAAATAAATATTTAAGTCTACAGTCTGATCTTAAGTTTATCAACATATTTTGACGTTATAATTTTTTATAAAAATCATCAGTCAAAGTTCAAGTTGAATTTATTTATGTACTTCTAGTGAAACCAACGTGTTTTAAACAATAAGAAATTAGCATACATTGTTTCAATTTAATTGTAGAAGGAAAATGAAACTCTGAATAAATTTCTGACATGATCATCAAAAGACACGTTGTCATTTTGCCAACTATATTTTCCTCTAATTATAAACTGCCGAATTTAGGTTTACGTCGAAATGTCACAAACTTGTAGATAATGTAATCAGTTCATTCATTAGGCATCTTATCACAAGTTGCGAATTCCGTGGGTGTGTTATAGAGTGGGGTAGAGGTTATAGCACAAGGTGAACTAGAAATTTATATTTTTTACTTTACTGTATACATGCACTACTCATTCCGCAAACTACGTAACATTTCTTTTATTTATTACAATTAATAAGTACACATAAAAGGTAAGACAAATAATTCCTTATCAAAGAGTTTAAATGTTAATTGTTGAAGTGGTTTTCCCAATTTATAAATTTCGTATACACTTTCTTTTTGTATACAGATAGAATTTTGCCGCCAAAATTATTTTTAATTTATAGTAGAATTTTCTAGTTTATATAAATAATTCGTATTTATTTATATTTTTTCCATGTAAATTTAGTCGTTATATCATTTTTATGACTTGTTCGTACATTATTACATAAACAAAGACCCATAAAACTATATTTAAATTTTCATTATTTTTTTTACGAATGACCAAAGATGAATAACAGTTTTATCTGTTTTATTAATTTTTGTCTCCTTTACTGATTATACAAGATACTTTGTACAAAGTTTAGTTTCGATAACATTCTATAATTACAAATTAATTTGGACCTCGACCCTTTTACCTTACGGAGATAAAAAAAAATATATTAAATAGTTAGTTATCACTTGGGGTTTGTTTAGTATAGTTGTAATATTTTGGTAAGTCAACGCTTGAATTTTTTTTTTGTTAAAAAAACAGATAAATTTTATTACGCTTGTGTCATGATTTTTCGATAATTCAAAATATTCTCAGTCCGCAGTTCTCATATGCGCTCAACATAATAGTTGTTAATGATAGTAATTTAGCAAGGACATTAAGTTATTTGCTCAACTGTAGTTTGAAGTACTGTACCAATTTCAACTTCACTTAAACTTATAACAATAATTGTGTGTAGTGTTTTGAGATGGGAAGTAATGAATCTTACTCTCAGCTATTGCATACACATTTCTAAATATTTTTAACAATATGTTGTCGTTAAGAATAGGTAAATATCTATGTATGGTAAATGGTTGCGTGTTGAGGAAAACTGTTATTTTTTCATTTCGCTGTAAAAAAATCTGACGTAATAATAGAATTTTGATGTGGTAAATTGTAGGTTTTCCAAGGTTTATATATTTCAATATATGTTGTAGTTCTGTAGATACAGTTTCCTTTATTTGAGCTCCATAAAACAATTAAAATTTTAAGAGTAAAATAAAACAGTTACAAGATTAGTTATCGTGTTTTAAACAAACTAATATGCGCTAAATTGTTCTGAACTGAATCAAAAAAATTCTTCACTTTTACTTTTAGTTGCTTGTTGACACTGCCACGCTGCAATGGTTTTCTGCCGGTGCACATTTTGTAAGGAAAATCAAATAATAAAACTTATTTTTGAAGAATTGAACAACATCCACATATTTGTGTTTTAGTGAAGCCAAATAAATTATATTTTTCGTAAAATAACTTTCACATAATTCGAAATTGTGTCGCGTCCTACAAATATTTCATCTTATGTATCCACTACAATCTTATTTCCATATTTCTTAAATTTTCATTATCTTTTTCCTTATATAGGTGAAGGTGATAGCATGCCTACAGCTCTTGAGAAGATCCCCCTAATTGGGGTGATAGACGCGGGATCTCGCACAGTGGAATTTGTGGTCTTCAGGAGTCAACACAACGAAGAGTTGGTGGCCCATGAAGTAGACGTCACACAACATACTCCACAGGAAGGATGGCTGGAGCAAGATCCCAAGGAAATTTTAGAGGCGATACACAAGTGCGTCAAAGCCGTAGCCGAAGAACTACCACAAAAAGGTAAGGAGAAAAATTATGTAAATTATTTCACAAAAATCGAGGGCTAAAAGGAGTACATACCTCGTTTGTTACAAAATGTAAATTTTAGATGGTGTCTTGCCTATAAAGTAAGTCTGTGTTCTTTACGCATCACTGTTTTTAAGATTACTGCATTATCATGAGGATATTAAAGTTGATTCCATCAATAATAGGTAGAGCTTGGAGTTTGACGTAGATCGGCTATAATAATTGTATAGTTTTCGACAAAATAGACATTTTCAATTTATGGCTATTTGCATCGGCTATTTTAACTGTTGGTTAAATTGACAATTATCGTATCGAAACAATATGTCAAATGAGTTGTTATATATTACTGGCAAAATTTCGATACGCACTTTTTTGTTAACCGGTAAAGACTTTTTAAGTCTGGTTTTTCAATCTCTGGTTAAAATTTTAACTTCTAGTTAAAACAATATTGCATCGTTTTGTTGACGGCAATGATAAACCTGTCATTTGACCTTTCACTTAGTTTCAATTTTGTTTATTTAACTCTTAATTAAAATTTTAACCAGATATTGAAAATCCGATCCTTTCTGGGCCATTGAAGAGATAGAAGATATACGCGCCCATAGTAAGCCGCCAACTGGCGACAGTCATGGTTACTCGCTTGTCATATGAGAGTGATATGAAATCCATGGCGTTTGTTTCTTAAAATTTTTGACATAAAGTGTGAGAAAAGTCTTTGTCAACTTTAAAAAACTTCTCAAAAGAAATTTTAAAAGCTATTATGGAGTCTGCACAGTAATTGCCCTATGGCCACCTAGCGGTATTTTTCAAAAGCTTTGTACCTATAGGTGTTTTTTTGGGATAGCATGAAGCACACGATACCTTTTACATAGACTTCTTTAAATCACGACTTAAGCATTTCTCGACTCCGCAAATCTAGCCCGTGAAGTTGGAGCGTACGGAAATGCTAAAATCTCGACAAAATGGCTGACTAGTACACTGTGGAGTATAAAATAAATTAGGATTAGGTTACGTTATTGGTAGTATTTTTTTTTAAATATTGTACTCCGGAGTTAACTTGTCAGCAATCTTGTTTAACGGTGTCAAGGTTTGAGCATCTCCATACGCGCCAACTTCATGGGTTAGATTTACGGAGTCGAGAAATACATGTCGTGAAGTCGTGATTTGAAGAAGGCTATGTAAAAGTTTTCGTGTGTTGAGACCCTAGCCGATTTTTTACCTCTTATTTTAATAGTTATTTATGTACCTAGGACAAAAAATTGCATATTACATTGCATTACAGCGAGGCTATAATATGCATTTTTTGTCGAGGTACATATTACATTTTTCTGTCTACCTTACTTTACGTAATAGATCTAGAAATAAATACACGTTTTTCTAAATTCGTAAAATCTTATTATTTATTATATGAATAATGATAGGATAATATATATCTTCTGCCATTTTCACAAAATTTTAATTCTTAGCTCTATAGTTTGAAGGAAGACACACTACACTCACAGACACATCAACACTATTTGACAGGTGAAAATAAACAAAACCAACAAAATAACCTCGAAAACAACTCTATGCAGCGGCATCTTAGATTAACAATTAGTCATGTCAAAATTAATAATTTTTAGTATAGTTACTTTCATTATTAATTGCGCACATATTTAAATTAAATTTATCATTAAAATAATATTTTTATTTGCTCGTTTGATATTTGTTATTTACAATTCCGGTAGTACACACAATTACAATAATCATAAAATCGTAGTAGGCTTAGCGTACGAAAAAGGTTTGCGGACGAAAAAGGTTTGCGGACGAAAAGTGATAACGTTCAGAAAAGTGTCATTTTTCGTCCGAAAATAAGTACGTAAAATTTCACTTTTCGTATAGGTAGACAGAAAAATATTTTTCGCATATACTGTAATAGGGTCCTCCCTCTTGTCCTCCACTGTAGTAACAAATTAGAACATGAATCATTTATATTCAAATTAGACCTTAAAACTGTATATTAAGAACTATCAAAGTTCAAAAAAGTTTTTAGGTTTTAAAATCATCGAGTTTTTAATACCATTTCCTCATCTCTATATCTATGCCACATTTATTTTATTATTTATTCCAAATTCTCATTACTTTTAAACCTTCTGCTATCGTCTTTTTGAAATACGGAATCCATTTTCAAATATATAAATGCAGATAATAACAATAAAACAACAGAAATAAACCAAATAACACTGGTTTAAAATTAAATTATGATGCCATAAAGATTTCAAGCGTTGGTATGAAAGTAAAAGATATGTTGAATGACATGGGCTACCAGTGGTAATCAAATCTTGAATTATATGTGGGTTTTTTTTATTAATTATGTTAATAAATTGCTTATCATCCACCCATATTTGCAATTATTGACCACCAGAGTTGTTTTAATATATTTACGTATTTTTATAAGTGCTGAAAAATATCAATTTATGTGATTTCTATTATTAGCGAAGTCCACAGCACGTCCACAGTTTGAGATTAAACCATCACTATATCTTCTTCACGGAATATTAAAAAAATTATTACGGATTAACGAATAACAATAAAAGCTTTATAAAATTACATATCGTTTTCAGTTTATATAAAGTTTCATAACAAAATGTAAAAAATATAGTGGAGAACCCCATTAAAATCACTTATTAATTCAAATTTTTTTTACGAGGTAGGTACTGCCTTTTAGCCTTCGAAATGTTAATTATAACATGATGAATCTTTTTTAAAACTAAAAATGGCCTTGACTAAAAGGGCTGTAGCGGTACAGATAAAATAAGAAACTGTTTGTGTTCGTGCGTTTAGAGTTTCAGTCTGAATGTTGACATTTTATTATTAATAAATTTATTCATGGGGTCACATGGCCGTGTACCTGAGTGTCTGGTCGCGAATCTGGTGATCCAGGTTCGATCCTTACCGACGACATATGATTAGAAATATATAACATTTACTTGTTAGTGTAATAAATTATCGCAAAAAGTTATTTTATAATTATTATAGTATGTTTTTGTTTCATATCTGATTCATAAAACTTTGTAAATTGACATTATTTACACTTCGCCATACAAATTCAGTAATCCGAACAAATCGTTAATCCGAAATCCTCTTACATTTAGCAGTTCGCATTATAGGGTCTCTACTGTATACTAAAATTGTTAAGTGCTAACAAAATAGAGACTGGACTGAACTTAGTACCTGTCGGCAGAGGCGATGACGGGTGTTGTAATTTTATTTAAAAATTGAACTTTTCGATGGTTTTTCCATGCTACTTTTTTATGGAAACATAAAATTAAACAATAAGTAGGTATATACGTAAACAAGGTACCAAAAAATATCAGTTATTCAGAAGAAATATTTGTTATTCGGAAATATTTATAATATATTATTACCTTCTTTCTATGGAATTTTTATAATGCTGTTTAATTTAATTTTCTACCAAAACGTTGAAATTTAAATAAAATTACAGAACAGAAACTGTAAGGTTTTATTTATAGTGAATTATATTTCTCAAAGTTAATAATAAACAAAAATAATTGAAAATAAGATGGGGTTTATCATGGTTCTAGATAAATTAATTGTATTTATTTTTATTAATGTTTCAGGTTATAGTATAAATGATATTGTGACAATAGGAATAACAAATCAAAGAGAAACTACGGTAGTATGGGATAAATCTACAGGCGAACCCTTATACAATGCAATAGGTAAAAACAAACATATAAATATTTATGAAAAAGAGGTGGTAGTTGTAGCTTGATGAAACATTTTACAATACGTAAATAAAAAGAATGTTCTTGAATTGTTTCACAAAATTTTATTGAGTGTCGGTCGTTTCGTCCTCGCGGACATCATCAGACTGATTCAAGAACATAAGAACAATCTTTTTATGTACTTATACAGTATGTCCCATTTAGAAGTGTCACCATTGGGATCTCGAGAACTATAAGAGATACGATGACGGTTAAATGGAACTTTTTGTGCGCGTTTGGGAGGCCATCTCAGATGTGCTTTTGTATTTCCAAAAATTCTCATAGGGCACTAGATAATGACGAAAAACTGAATATTGTTGATTTTTTCTTTTTCAAATTACTTCTAAACTATTAGTAATTGAGAAAAACGTTTCAAATATAAAAGATAGATATTTTTATTATCTAACCAGTGGCGTACGAAATAAATTTTTATATCCGTAAATTTTCGAGATATAACACAAACTTATATTTTTTTAAATGGAACCCATATCTTATTTTAGTCTCAAAAAAATAATTATTTTTTCTCTTTTCAATGATGTAAGGGTTATTATGTTTTATATTTGTTTTGCTCATAAAATTTAATTTTTTTCTTTATTTTTGTGAATTTTCTTATTCTCAAAAAAAAAATATTTTTTTTATTAATTATACTGTATTTGATCGATATAATTTATTTTATGCCTTTATTACTTAATATTTTTATTCTAGACTCATAATTACAAATTATACTATAATGTGCCAAGGGCGACCTGATACAAAATATTATAAAAATTAATATGATACGAGTTTTGAGCAAATTTTTCTAACGAAATAAATTATTTAAATACAAGGAGTATTTCTAAATAGAAATCTACTAATATTTTCAAAATAATTGTAAATTTAATACAAAATAAAGAAAATATAATAATTTTGAAGGCAAAACAAATATAAAACATAATAACCTTTACAACATTGAAAAGAGAAAAAAATAGTTATTTTTTTAAGACTAATATCAGATATGGGTTCCATTTAAAAAAATATAAGTTTGTATTATATCTCGAAAATTTACGGATATAAAAATTTGTTTCGTACGCCACTGGTTAGTTAATAAAAATATCTATCTTTTATATTTGAAACGTTTTTTGGGACACACTGTATAAATATACATTGTTTCCCAAATAGATGTGTTTTGTTTTTCCAAACATTTTCAGAGGGCTCTTGTACATTTAGGCCATCTTTGGATAGTATCAGTTAATTTAACAGCCAGATAAAATGAAAATATTGCATCAATATTATAACGTAAATTGACAAAATTGTACATGTCAATTATATGATTTGGTGTTTTTCTTTTATCTTGAACTTAACTGACACTTTCTCCAGATATGGAAAACCGGGCCTTAGTAATCTAGCGAAATGTTTCAAATAAAAAATATAGATATTTTTATTGTTTATTTAGCGGCGTACAAAAATAATTTTTCTATCCGTAATTTTTCGAAATATAACACAAACATATTTTTTTATATTTAAATTTATTTATTTATTTCGTATCAAGAGCATACAAGATTATCAAAACAAATATGTACATAAATGTGCCTGTATACTTATTTTTCTTTCCAGTGGTATAAGGGTTATTGTATTTTATATTTATTTTTATTATTTTATTTTTCGTTATTTTTCATGAAATTTCTTACTTTGTTGGACGTATAATGTTTATATTTTGAATTAGTTATTTTATTTAAATACATTATTTCCTTGCAATTACATATATTCATCTATTTCAAATAGTTATTTATGCTAAAGAGAGGTAAAAATATTTTATTTGTATCATATACATATTTATGATATAGTTACGTTAAATTAAATATACAGAATAAATAAATTATGAAGCAGAAGAGACATGAAGTAAGTTATTAAATTAAAATAAAATACCATTTTGAAAAACTAATGAAATACTTTGAAAAAAGTAAGAAATTTCATAAAAATATAACGAAAAACCTAAGATTTTAAGGGTAAAACAAATTTAAAACACAATGGGCCGAATTCAGCACTCTTCTTTAACTAAAGAAGCTTATCTAAATATAACAAAATAAAGACAGACAAAGGTACAAAAATAAGAAAAAATGCAAGATATTTGCATGGTTACTAGACGATTATTAGACTAAAGAAGAGTACTGAAAATAAATATTTTTTCAGGTAAAAATCAAATATGAGTTCCATTTAAAAAATATAAATTTGTTATACTTCGAATATTTACCGATAGAAAAATTATTTTTGAACGTCGCTGAATAAACAATATATCAATTTTTTTTTCTAGATTACTAATAGTAAACTTCCAGTTAAATTTAGTTCTATAGTAAATATAATAAAATGAATAAATTTGATTCAATTTCCCTGTTCTTAATAAATTTAAATCATTGATGTCAAAATCTCATTAGACAGTTCAGTGTTATTGATGTTGAATTGTTGTAATTATTGGCAGGTAGCAAGAGCGTGGTTCTAACATTGGTGTCAACTAGAATCATATCATCAAGGTATCATATCATTGACTTGGCAGTGGCACATACAGAGTGATAAAAAAGAAATGATGCAGTTGGCAATACAGTTCTGGGAATCTTTTTATTCCACACCCCTGTTCCACACTTTACACAAGCTGAAAGCGGAAATACTATTTGACATGTCATTTTGACAATAAATACTACTAGGCTATGTCAGAAGTGGGACTAATGTAATTTTGAGTGATTGAAATGCTTTAGATAAATGCTTATAGGTAATGTAAAAAGTAAAATTACGTTAGGGAAACGACAACCATTTTAAGAAAAAAAATATTTAAATTTTCATATGTCACTGCCAACAGTGTCAAAAACAGGAAATAAATTTATGTATCAATCTTACCAATTTCAAGTATTGCCAATTGAATCAGTTATTTTTGATCACTCTGTCCTTCAGAGTTGTTAATAAAATCAGTATTGCCAATATATACTGATTAACCCGAAAATGCACTGACAGGCATATTACATTAATTTGGCTGTATTTATTTTAAATTAGTTATGCTACAGACAAGTCAAGAAACAAATCATATTAATAGCATTTTTTAAAAAAGTGTGAACCGTCGCGGGACGCATGGCAGATGTGAAACATCGAAATTAATTTGCATTGTCTACAAAATAAACTAAAATTACATTTTATTTTGCAGATAATTTAAATTTATGCCGCTCAATCGTATCAACAAAAATATTCTTCCAAATATTGTGTGTTGTGTGGTTGCGAATTGCTATTGAAATTATGTAGCTCGAGCTTAAAACTAACGACACACTGCGAGTCGAGACGGAGAGAGCCGACGAGTCATCTGGTTGGCCGGCTGGCCGAATGGCATGTAGCGTCGCGTCATAAAAGCCGTTGTTACCCCCCTATACAGGTGTCTCAATAAACTTGCTCACTATTGGTAACTTGTTTATTTGAGGAGATACGTGGTTGGTTAAATGAGCAAAATTGTGCCATTTTATATTAGAAAATTGGTCATGCAGATAAAATAAAAATTGTGTCAGCGGTACCCAAAATTTGGAACAGAATATATATTTTTTAAATGGAACTATATATTTTTTATTATCTTATTGGAAAGAGTATTTTTTGCTCTTTCCAGTAAGGTAATGTTGTTTATGTACAATTTTTTCAAATAAACGAGTTATTTACGTTTAAAGATAAAAATGATCTTTTATTAGTTTGTTTAGTCAAGTAAACCATGGAAACATTTGTCTTTTATAAAATTATTATTTTATTAACTTATTTTACAGTAATAATAAAACAATTAAAGAAAATATTCAAATTGAAAGCCATTATTTCTTTCGCACATTTCAGCTCTTTTGGAAAGAGAGCCGACCGTTCTACGTAACTGGTGTCTAGATATAACTTTCCATATAGCAAGATCATATCTAACTTTTCTTCATTCGTAAAGTTATGAAACATTATTAAACACAGAGAACTTTACGGGAGAAATTATTAAACGTTAAACAAACAAAGAATCAATTGTTTCCATAGCTTACTTGGCTGACAGTTTAAAAATTTTAATTTTTAACCTTAAATAACTCGTTTATTTGAAATAATTGTACATAAACAACATTACCTTATTGGAAAGAGAAAAAAATACTCTTTCCAATAAGATAATAAAAAATATATAGTTCCATTTAAAAAATATATTTTTTGTCCCAAATTTTGAGAACCGCTGACACAATGTTTATTTTGTTTACATAACCAATTTTCTAATATGAAATGGCACAATTTTGCTTATTTAACCAACCTCGTATCTCTTCAAATAAAAAAGTTACCAGTAGTGAGCAAGCTTATTGAGACATTCTGTAAACGCGTATATAGATATTATATAAAAATACAAAAAGTAAAGTTATAAAAGTAACGGCCTTGTAAGTTGAGTGCAAATGACAATAATTAATTAGACGACAACACGCTGTCGCAATACACCGTGACTTCCAGCCCCGCAAATCCCCCAACTGCATATCTTCCTGATTACAACATGCTGTATTTTGGCATAGGGAATTTACTTCTCTTCTCTAGTCAGTATTTGCTCGAAGCTCGTGCTACCAGCCATTGTGTCTACATTGTTATAATTTAGCATCAAATATTCAAGTATTATGATCTTAATTGATATATTGTTTTGAATATATGGTTTCAAAATTTTCTGAATTTGAATTAGAGCTTAAAGAGGTTCTACACCCACACACGTACGCATACACGCTTGGACACACATGCACGCACGCATATCATTTATTTGATAAGTGGATATGTCACTTCAATGAGTGGAGTGCTTTTCTCCACTCATACAAGTGTATTGTTCACAAACTTAATTTAGTTTGAGTGTTACTGACACACTTGAGTAAAATCTCTGAATTCGGTCCTAGTGTTGATTTTACTGTAATTATTAATTCCCAATTAAAATATTGGTGCAACCTATTTACATATTGATGTAACCAGCCATAAGAGTTATTTGAATTTTTTTAACAAGAATCAGTTTTTGTCATTATCTGTGAAAATTTTCAGGAAAACAAAAGCTTGTTTTATGGCCACCAAAGGGGCACAAAAAGTTCAATTTACCAGACAATAGATCTGATCGTTTGTATTATACTAACTTGTACAAAATGTACTGAGAATAAGTCTTTGCAGTTTAGTATAAAATAGTACATACTTGTTTTTTCGAAATACAAACGCACACAACTTACACAAGTTAGTCCTAACAATGTCATTTATAATATATATTTAGAATCGATTACGATTTTATATTAATAAAATGAACAAATCTCGATTACAAATTCACGACCATTAGAAAACAGTCTTTTTATCAAATCCCTACGACGTTACATTACTTAGTCCATTCACGATAGCAAGAAAATTTGGAATTCGCGGGCCGAAATAGGTCGTTTTAGTGGTTCGGCTGAAAATTAACTCCATTTTACCAATAGAACGACTTCTCTGTTCGTAAGTTAGTCCAAAATTCTCTCGCTTTCTGAATGGCCTATAGCTCGGGAGGTAATACAGTTATGACATGTTAGTACAAAATACACGACTACAAACGAACACAGTGCTAACTACTTACAGCACACAAACGCACATATTTTTCCCAAAAATTACAAATTTATGCAGCTGAACTATACAAATGAACAAACCTAATATCTTTTGTTTTCAAGATCCTATTGGCAGCAATTCTAAATAAGACATATTGTATACATATAAACATAATATTAGACTATCACATCACATTTATCTATCATTCCTATTTTATACACTTAATTCCTAAATGTACTATTAATATGTTTATTTATTTACTTAAAATTGCAGCATGGAATGATATCAGAACAGAATCAACAGTAGATAAAATTCTGGCCAAGCTTCCTGATAACAATAAAAACCATTTTAAACCAATCTGTGGCTTACCTGTTTCTCCATATTTCAGTGCTCTGAAATTAAAATGGTTAAAAGATAACATTAAGATTGTTAAGAAAGCCTACAGAGAAAAGAAACTTATGTTTGGGACGGTAGATACTTGGATATTATGGGTAAGATATATTTTATCTAAAACCTGTCAACAACAGAATATTATATCTTTCGTTTTAGAATCTTACTGGAGGCATAAAAGGGGGACTCCACATAACAGATGTAACCAATGCATCTAGGACTTTACTGATGAATATAGAAACTCTAAATTGGGATCCTTTGTTGTGCCGTACGTTTAATATAAATGAAGATATATTACCAGAAATTAGAAGTAGTTCAGAAATTTATGGACACATTAAATGTGACTCTTGTTTAGATGGTTTACCGATCTCAGGAGTAAGTAATTTATATTATATTGTTATACGATAAATTATTTTAATTAGATTTTAGGAAATCAGCAATCAGCTTTAGTTGGGCAGAGATGTTTAAAACCAGGACAAGCAAAGAATACTTACAGAAGTGGGTGCTTTTTAATTTATAATACTGGAACAACAGTAAGTGAAAGCTTGAATGTATTTTTAATGGCCAGTTGCACCAACGTAACTTAAATATTAAACTTTCCGTAAATTGACAATATTGCATTAAATTAAATAATGTAAAATGAATTAGAATAAATTGCTGCCAAAATTTCAATTTTTATATTTTTGTTTAAAATTTAAGCCTTGTTGGTGCGAATGGGCATAAACGGTTGTATTTATTCAAATAACACTCTGACCCCGTACGTTTAACCTTGCTTTAGATCCGTAATTCGTAATAAAAATTGACAATCATTTCCGAAATACAAACAAGATTGTCCCTAAAATATACTGGTATCCCAGATAACATGTGCATAACAAGTGCATGCGATTTCAGGGACTATAAAAATATATGAAGTTCGTTAATTTAAACAAACAAATGTTTATGGTTTATCTATCAAATTACTATATGTATTACGTAACACTCTGCGTAAGAATGCCTTTACTTGTTTGACAGATAGTGTGTAAAATGTAATTACTGATATGGGAGTAGAAAAAGAATATTAAACTGATAATAAAAGAAACAAGAATTTCTTTAATATCAGTTTATGAATTATTGATTCACACTCAATTCCTCTACATCAGAAGGAAGATCTATACAGGGTGTATCAAGATAATGGAACAGTGCATTTTATTCGAGTATGTGAAAAGATACAGAAAAAAGTGATTAAGATATTTTGTAAGGCATAGAGCGGGACACATTTTAGCATAAATTTTATTATCTTAAATCCAGTGGTACTCAAACTATATGGCAATATTATATTTTTTTAAATGACATTATATATATTTCATTAACTCATTAAATAGAGAATTTTGTTCTGAATTCAACGATATAATAATATCATACCCGTACATTGCGAAAAATTTGATAAAAATTAATTCAAAGTTAATATTTCATTTCTACTTTATCTAAGTAATCTGAGCAAACATTCAATCAATAAAACAAAATAAAATTTATTTTAGTTTTATTACATGCAAGTAAGCTACGATTTTGGCAATAAATTCTACTTTTAAAATAATTTTTTTGTTTTATTGCTTGAATGTTTGCTCAGATTACTTAGATACAGTAGAAATGAAATACTAACTTTGAATTAATTTTTATCAAATTTTTCGCAATGTAAGGATATGATATTATTATATCGTTGAATTCAGATCAAAATCCTCTATTTAATGAGTTAATAAAATATATATAATGCCATTT
This sequence comes from Ophonus ardosiacus, assembly GCA_943142095.1. Lineage (NCBI taxonomy): Eukaryota > Metazoa > Arthropoda > Insecta > Coleoptera > Carabidae > Ophonus > Ophonus ardosiacus. Next base: position 30,830,768 of record OW964827.1, on the reverse strand, counting down.
AAAAAAATATAATATTGCCCTATAGTTTGAGTACCACTGGATTTATGATAATAAAGTTTATGTTAAAATGTGTCCCCCTCTATCCCTTACAAAATATCCTAATCACTTTTTTCTGTATCTTTTCACATACACGAATAAACGGCACTGTTCCATTATCTTGATACACCCTGTATATGTTCCAGGCCACATTCAAAACTTATTTTCAGTGATGATAGACATGCACTGACATAAGCATTAAATTAAAAAATAAATCAATTTATTTTCACGGCAACGATTTGGTAAATAATTTTGAAATATTTATATTGAGCTGTCATAGAAAAGGCTAGAAATTTGTGTATTTTAAAATTATTTTAGTGGAATTAGATAAAATTTTGTAGCTAGTACGTTTTGAAAATGTGATATTATTTAACTCACATAATTTGCAAAACTCGCTTCGCTCGTTTTGGCAATATTCCGTTTAAAAAACAATATCACTCTTTTTATAACTGATTATATAAATAACTATTTATAATGTATAATTATTGTTTTTTAAGTTTTCAACAATTTATATACCGTATTTTTCGTGACAACATTCAGTACTACAAGTACTACACCAATCCAAGGAAAAAAGAATATTATATGTGAAAAATATTTTTGCTTTGAATACATTTTGCGAACAATATTTTTACAAAGAAAACTAAATACGTATAATCATATTTTCATATAGTAATTTTAAAAAGTATGAAATGAACCTACTGTTATTTTACTATTTTTGGGTTTTCTATTGACCGCAAATTTTACTTGAAATTAAAATATTTTCATCTATTCTCTTTCATATTTCGGTGTAGGAACTGACCAGGATAGCGATCCCAAGACTACGCTGTCATAGCGTGTTCTTGCGATTTTTACCCTGGGCAACCGAGAGAAGTTGAATAAACCTTATGCCCGATTTCTCCACAGCAACTTAAGTTGTTGATTATCAAAGTGCTACTTAATTGCATGTAGGCCTTATACCCCAATTGCGTTGCACCAGTATACCGTGAGTATTTTTTAACGTGAAACCAGGCCCGGGAAACGCAAATGGGGGATACCGGGATAGCATTTTTAGTTTTGCTTCCATACACTAGATATGGCGACACCAGTATCATTAGTTTGTCATTTATTTTATTTTTTTTGCGCGAATTTTGACATTTGTCATTTTCATTTGAAACAATTCTGAATGTCATTGTGAATATATTTTTTGTATTATAAGTAGTTATTTTGTGTGAAAAAACTTGTTAATATTTAAGAAGACAAGAATAAAGTGTTGTGTACCAAATTGTACTGCTACCGGAAAGTGAAAATATATTTTTATATAATTGTATTATTTTATACCAGTAGAACATATTACCAAATCGTATTCTAGGAATAACAAACTATAGATTTCGACAGTCTCGAAATTATCGGAATTTATTTATCAAGTGGTTGGAAGTTTTAAACATGGATGAACTGCTATTAAGTATTGTATCTTTCCTAAATGAAATTACAGTGTTTTCAAAAATGCATTATTTGTTACTCATTTTATGTAATCCTTGTAAGACTGATTTGTAGTTGACGTAGATTTTTCATAAAATACTACGCAATGATAGTATTTTGTGAAAAAAAATGCTTTAACTACAAATTAGGGGTAATTAATAAACTGAATATACCAATATTAATTGTAGGTAATGATAATACCGACCGAGTTTTATATTTACTTTTGCTTCCATACACCAGATGGCGACATTGATATGGTATCGATGTTTAACATGTACGTTTCCAATCTAAAATAGTGTATATGGTCTGTGCGTGAAACATTGGATTTGTTATATCCATGGTTACGACTTGACATCTGATTGACAGCAAGACGTCAATATAGGTCAATTTTGTTTAAATAATTATACCTGCTTTCTAAATTAAATTTAGTTGTAGAAAAAATATTGTGTGTACCTTGTGCCCGAGTGATTTTCTGACTTGGCTAAATTTCTTACAATATTTAAATACAATACTTCTGTCAAATTCACTCCCTATGTTTAAATGAGACGGGCAAATTCATCAGTCAAATATTAAGTCGTAACTTATAGGAAATTTCTACGGTTATCTGTCGTATTGATAAGATGTCATTAGACGTTAATTTTATTTAAATGTTTTCTAAAAATTAAATTTACTTTTAGATAAAATATTGTGTGTACCTTGTGCCCGAAATATGTTTAGTACTCTCGAGTGGTTTCCTGACTCGGCTAAATTTCTTTTAATATTTGAATATATTACTTCTGTCAAATTCGTTCCCTATGTTTCATTTTAAATGGGACAGGCAAATACATTGCTGTCAATCAAATGTCGAGTCATATCCATGGATGTGACAAACCCAATGTTTCACGTTAAAAAATACTCACGGTATTTAAATGCGAACTTATATCACAAATTATATTGGCAACAGCGTAATGCTGCTCTATGATTGGTCAATTTGAAATTTAGCGATTCAAAATAAAATACCATCTGTCAAACGTCAAAGCTGCCATTGTGTTTATTAGGGTTTATGTTTGTATTCATTCAACAATATTCCATATTAATTTACGGGATTTCCCTAATTTTGACGACGTTAATGTCGTGGATACTGTGAAGGTAGTCGATATTGTCGAAAATGGTAGGACTCCTCGACAAATAAGTACCTAACAGAATTGATTTGTTCCAAATATATTATATTATTTATTTTTAATATTTTTATGTGGACGACCGCCAGTCCTATAAACTGAAGCCTTTTTCTTCGATGTCGTCTTCCTTGAATCAGGCTTCATATTTGCACACATTTTATTGCAAATGCTGCGGCAATTAATTTTCAGGTGTTATCTTTTTGAATATTGGACATGGACACCGCAATGATTTTTTATTTTCAATATTCTCTTTAAATCTTAATTTCTACTATTTCACAGAGCAATTTTCTTTGTCTTTGCCATAATTTAATCGTTTCTTTATATCATTTAATTTTTACGCCGTGAGAGTCTAAAACGAAATAAATTTACCGCGACTTACCGATATGTCATCTGACATATGACACATAACCACATAAGTCACCGTTTTTTCGACTTACATTTAAGTGCTACTTACGTCTCACATTTTGACATTATTGCGTGGTGCAACAGTTTAAAGTGGAACTTAGGTCAACGACTTAAGTTTTAAGTTGCTCTGGAGAAACCGGGCATTAGTATTTTAGACCGTGCTTGTGACTGATAAAACGCCAGTCATTTTGTTTCATTTCCAAGGCTATTCATACTTTTGAGCTAATTTTCAATATTTTAAATTTAATTTTTGCCGTTATAGAGCTTGCAAAATTAATTTTGTGGATTGATTCTGATGTAGAATTTTATGCTCTACAACTTTTTGCTGAAGCTTTTTTTTACCTAAAAGAATTAGGGAAGCAGGAATTTAAGAAAGTATGATTTTACATGTTAAAGTCCTATGTCCACGCAACACTCTATCAGCTGGATTCTCGAAAAAGTTTAATAGTCCAGTCATTAGGTAGATTTACCCTGCAAAAGGTCGGGTATTTCTGATTTTGGGATATGTTATATATTTAGAGGTCTCAACAAAAAATGCAAGTTTTCCCCCTCGGGGGCCATCGGGAAGCACCGCCATCTTGAGAAAAAAGGCGCAAAAAAGCGGTTTTTTCTAAATATCTCTTCACTTATTTGCATTAGGCAAAAATAGTTATTATCTAATTTGTTGACTATAAAATTCTCTACAACTTTTATCTAAAACATTTTTTTCTATAATTAATAGATAGCAAGCTAAAGTGCTTCAAACAGAGCAAATTTTTTGAAAATTACATGAATGCTTCATTTAAATCATTTTATTATATATTTTTTACGTTTTTTTACAAATTACTTTTTGACAATCATTAATTATTATTATTTAACTAATATATATAAATATTAATTATTGTTTATAGTTTTTTTTTTCATTCCAAAGATTTTTTATAGTCCAGCAAATTTATGATTTTACCTTAAAGTAATTACAACAAAAGCTTTTTAACGGAATCCAGTCCCAGAAAAGTGCGCTGAATAACATATCAAAATTTGCTGGACTATAAAAAAATCTTTAGAATGAAAAAAAAAAACTATAAACAATAATTAATATTTATATATATTAGTTAAATAATAATAATTAATGATTGTCAAAAAGTAATTTGTAAAAAAAAATATAATAAAATATGATTTAAATGAAGCATGCATGTAATTTTCAAAAAATTTGCTCTGTTTGAAGCACTGTAGCTCGCTATCTATTAATTATAGAAAAAAATGTTTTAGATAAAAGTTGTAGAGAATTTTATAGTCAATAAATTAGATAATAACTATTTTTGCCTAATGCAAATCAGTGAAGAGATATTTAGAAAAAACCGCTTTTTTGCGCCTTTTTTCTCAAGTTGGCGGTGCTTCCCGAAGGCCCCCGAGGGGGAAAACTTGCATTTTTTATTAGGACCCAAGGATACAATATATCCAAAAATCAAAAATACCCGACCTTTTGTGGAATAAACCCTTATTTTTCTACCTAATGACTGGACTATAAGCTAATCCTCATTTTTTGATTATCGAATTCTACACTAATTTTGACAGTTTATATCTTGAAATATAGTCTAATCTGTTCCTAGTGTCTTTCTAGTATCTACCTTTTTTGATAATATTTTGAAGATTAAATTTTAAATACCAGAGTAGAATAGAATTCAGTAATCCAAAAATGAGGATAAGCTTAAACTTTTTTGTGAATCGGGCTGTATATGTATAAATTGAATATTGTAGATTTCTTTATAAGAATTATTTTTTTGTTGTAGAAAGTACAATCGTCTCATGGTTTAGTTACAACTGTAGCATATCAACTCGGCAGTAATGCTCCACCCATTTATGCCTTAGAAGGTACATAAAACATTTATATAGTATGTTTTAATGTATCTAAATTTTGGTGTTTTTAGGTAGCGTTGCTGTGGCTGGTGCGGCTATGAAATGGCTGCGGGATAACATGGGAATGGTGAAAGATGTAGTGAAAGACACAGAAGAACTCGCCTTGGAAGTGTTTTCAACAGGGGACGTTTATTTTGTCCCCGCATTTAAAGGATTATTCGCCCCATATTGGAGGATGGATGCTAGAGGGTGTGTAAGTCAATTTTACCCCAAAAATTAATCAGTATGTATTATACAAGACGCAACAATTTAGCTGCATACTCTTGAGACAATTTTAATCAAAAATGTTCTGTTTTATACGTGACCCAATTTTTCTACTGAGGTAGATATAATCTCTTGAGGAAGAATTTATATTTTCATCTCTAAACTAAGTAAACCTCTGTCTCATAGTAATTGTTACATTTATGGATTATATTTTGTCCCATATTTGCGTATAACTCATGAGAAACAAATATTTATTATGAGCATTATTCAGCTATAATATCCCGAGGGCATTGATAATTACGAAATAATTTTATGGCAATTACCGAAAGCGCGTTGCTTGGTAACCGCCCGACGTCGAAGGTGGAGGGTTGTTACCTAAAAGCAACGTGCTTTGAGGAAGTTGCGATATAGTAATTAACATATCAAGGGTGTTATAAGGACAATAACGCCTGAGGTCAACAGTGTACTTTCCGAGGGCCTCTGGCCCAAGGTGTGTACGTTGACTGAAGGAGTTATCGTCCGTTTAACACCCGTTTTTTATCGATTTATGTCTTGTCATTGTGATTTGTGTTGGAGAAATTAATCAAATTACTTAAACGCTGTAACTAGGAAACGCGATATTCTTATTTGTTTACAATACCGATTTCATAGCAACAATTTCATAACACCCTAGGGTGTTATTTGGTATATAATAACCCTGAAAGCAAGATTGTTATGATAATAATGACATACCAGTCGGTCGTAATAGTAATTAACGTACCAAGAGTGTTATAAGGACAATAACGCCTGAGATCAACAGTGTACTTTCCGAGGGCCTCTGGCCCGAGGTGTGTACGTTGACCGAAGGGGTTATTGTCCGTTTAACACCCGTGGTGCGTTCAACGTTTAACGTCCGACCGATATATTATTTTAATAAAGATTTTTATCGATTTATGTCTTGTCATTGTGATTTGTGTTAGAGAAATTAATCTACGCGATATTCTTATTTGCTTACAATACCAATTTTATAGCAACAATTTTATAACACCCTAGGGTGTTATTTGGTATATAACAACCCTGAAAGCAGTAATTATTAAAACTTTATGACATATGTCATGTGCCAAACTCAAGCAATTACAAAGTTATTACTTTTATTTTGCTTCTCTTTCGCAAACGAAACGCATGTAAACAATAATTTTGGACTTGTTAGATACAGTTTTTTTTAATTCTAAATATTTTTTGTATTTATACTTTCGTTCTAAAATTAATAGTATACAGATTATATTGTTCTCTATTCCTTTAATAATATATAAATCTTTTTAATGGCAAACCCTGATATTGTTTGTAGGATTCTGTGTGGCTTAACGGCATTTACAACGAAAGGCCATATAATTCGGGCCGCGCTAGAATCCGTGTGCTTTCAAACCCGAGACATCTTGGAAGCTATGCACAAGGACTGCGGCTTCTCGTTATCCAAACTCTACGTCGATGGCAAAATGACCCAGAACAACCTGCTTATGCAATTACAGGCTGATATTAGCGGAATCCCAGTTTGTAAGTAGACTAAAATTTCATTTAGAAAACGCAATTATTTGGAATATTAACAATTTTATGTCAATATTTGTTAAAATGGTTTAAACAAATTTTAGTTTTAATTACCTAGGAAGAAATAAAATTAATACTTCTATCAGAAAAACATCCTTTATTTTATAGGCTAATAAAATATACTACTTGTCATTTAAAAATGTAACTTTTTGCCACAGATTGAGAACCACTGGAACAAATATTTTTTTTTAAATATGCAATTTTTTTCTTAATGATTTTTTTCTAAATTCATTAGTTAAAGAAATAATCGAGCTAATCACTTTTCTTGAAATATCCTGTATTGAAATATAAAATTTCGGATCCAGCCACGCAAAATTTAGAAAGTTCTACGATATGCACTTATTTGTAATTTTGTTTCAATTCCATGGCTATCTCTGAGCAATATTTATAAAATTTCAAATTAAATTTCACAGGTTACAAAACGTGTAGAATACAATCTTTTTAATGATTTAGATATAGAATTTAATTATAGTAGTAAAACAGTGATCGTTCTATGATAGGAAGTGCTCTCGATGGCATGTGTTCATCCACATCTACCGTGGGGGTAGTTTATCAGCAACCCCTTTGGATTTAGTAGTAATTCTTCAGAAACATATGTTAGGTATTTCTTGTAGGGGGGCGGGGGGGTAGTTCTTGTACTACCACTAAGCAAGCATTTGAATGGCCAAGCCGGGCACTAGGTGGCCCACCTGTAGCTTTTACCCATAGAGTTAAGAATATACAATAGAGGGAGTTCTAGCCCGAAATCTTGAAGCCTTGTGGAGAATGGTCCACCATCTTATACTGTTCCATTTTTGATTCGTTGTTTGCTTTTGCTTGTGTTTACGTGTGCTATTTCGAGGTTGTTCCTTAAACTTTTGTGTTTAAATACCTTTTTTGGATATATTTAGTAAATTTTATTAATAAATATGCCACTGTACTTCTGTATTGGACTGCAGTAATGGAACAGTACAATATGGTTGAGTCCTGATTCCCCTTCCGTCACTAGGCATCAAGGTCATTACCCACAATCATACTTTACGCCCCCTCTACATTATATATTCTTAACTCTGTTTTTACTTTTTATTTTTACCTGTATACTAGGTGGCCACACCCGAAACAGATGGCCCCATCCGATTCTGGTGGTCGGGGTTCGGAATTTTAATTAAATTGATAAACAAAAACCGCAGGAACATGAATGAAATAAAGTGAAACGAGTTAGAAACCATGCGAATGTGTAGGTAAATAAAAAGATATGTTATTTTATTAGTTTATTTATATTAAATTAATTATTACAGTTGTGATTTTTTTACGTTTTATAAATTTTTAGAAATTAACAACAATTACAATCAAAAATCAGCACAGGGGCCACTCCCAGTTTATTTCCAGTTTTTATTACAAATATAAATAAATATTTTCTACCTCCCGTCATACCGTAGGTAAGGGAGGTAATGTTTTCGGTTGAAAAATTCGATAGTGAGTTTTCAGTGAATAAGCACGAATTAGGGTCCCCAAAACAGGTTTTTACTATTTTTACAATGATGTCTCTCTCTCTCTCTCTCTCTCTCTCTCTCTCTCTCTCTCTCTGTGTGTGTGTGTGTGTGTGTGTGTGTGTGTGTGTGTGTGTGTGTGTGTGTGTGTGTGTGTGACGATTTTTTCGTCTACGATAACTCATATCAAACTTCCAAAAATCTCTATATTCCGTATTTAAGATTTCTGCATTCATATAAAGAGTTGATTAGATTTTGGGTAAAATTGGATAACCGGAAGAAGTACTTTACTTGAAGCCCATAATAGTTTTTAATGAAAAACTGTATTAAAAAATAATCCAAAAATTTTAATATTTAAAACTTCTATATCAAGGGGAATAACATATTAGATTTTGGCTAAAATTGATAACCCGGAAGTGATACTTTACTAAAAGCTCTGAACAGATTATCGTGAAGAACAAATTATGATATAATCCAAAACTTTTCGAATTTGGTATTTAAGACTTTTATATTAATGAGAATGACATATTAGATTTTTGCTAAAATTGATAAACCGGAAGTGGTAGTTTACTTGAAGAAGCTCTAAACAGATTTTTTTGAAAAAATGTATTAAAATATGATCTAAAACTTCTCAAGTTTGGTATTTAAAACTTGTATATAACTTGAAACAAAATTAGTTTTTGGCTATACATGATAAACCGGAAGTGGTACTTAATTTGGGGCTCTTAACAGATTTTCAAAGAAAAGCATACTAAAATCAAAATTTCGTATTACAGACTTTTCTATTTAATTGAACAACAAATTAGATTTTATTTATAAACGATCAACCGGAAGTGATACTTTACCTAAAGCACATTGCTATTTTAAACATTGACGGGAGATCATGTGCTGGCCACATCAGATTTTTTAAAAATATTTTATAAAACCTAACAACCGAATTCACCATCCCTGAATCAAAATTGATTCTCTGATCAACAAAATTTGACACTGTTGCTTTGTTAAAACTGTTGATCTCCAAGGTAAACCAGAACTTGATTTACAGATCAGTGTTGATCAGAGAATCAAGACTTGATTAACGGTTGGGGAATTTGGTGGTAAGAGATGTTTTGTTTGCTTTTCTTTTCTGTGTAAACATAATTACAGCTGTGATTTATTTTTGTTTGTTATGCACTTACAAGTAAAAATAAGAATACATATTTTACAAGTAATTCCATCTACCTGTGCACGGGGACGGGATATGTTAAAACATTTTAGGTGACAACAATAATTGGTATTATTAAATTGTACATTGTTTGTCATAATAAAATCACAAGAAGAACTATATCTGTTATGTTCTTCTGTAGGATCAGTCCCTATTTTCCAGTTGCACAATTCTAGAGAACAAAACGCACGACTTGTCAGGTCAATAAAATTTGTGTAGTAAAATCCAGCTTTTGCTAATGTTACAGGGTCAATAAATTTATTTGGCCAGTTTTGAAATGTGGATAAACGCGTTTCTTCATTTTTCATCATTATCTATAAAAAGAACAAATAAATTATGAATAATAATATTTTATTTGTTGTACTTTATGTTGTTTACCTATGTATTTTGATAAAGTACACATTTAGGAATAGTGTAGTAATTGTTTTTTTTTTTTTGTTACTTTTTTACTAATGAAATATTTATATTTGTATATATCTCCACACACCATACATTTTATATACGCTTCAATCTAAATAAATTTAAATAGTGAAAATAAAAAAAATAATTAACTTATGTTTAGTTAAATTTCACACTCACTCATTTTTTCTTTCAACTTCTTGCTGGTAACTGTGGTTAGTAAATAATAATAAAAATTTTATAAGCATATATTATCAAAATGAAGAACCCACAAACCACATTTCAGGTTGATTCTTAATTTTTCCATTTTTTGCGGCTAATTAGAGGTTACATTATTACAGTTAATAAAACTGCAAAATTATTTGAGGTGTAATTTTTAATCATAATGGCTGGTAGCACAAGCCATGTTTTAACTAAAACACTGTTTTAAGAAATGTCAAATTCAAATTTCAATATTTAATTTCACCTTTATGTTTAAAGAACGATTTTTTAAAAAATATTTATTTGAATACAAACTATGTTCTGCTTTAAAATCATATTTTGATAAATTTGATACTATTTATTTTTGTTATTAAATAATGAAATCTGACATTTCTTAAAACAGCGTTTTAGTTAAAACAGGGCTTGTGCTACCAGCCAATGGCTCGTAGTATGATCACGGTTTTAACAAAAACCAGTCTGAAACACTGTTTTTAGAAATGTCAAATTTAAATTTAATTATTTAGTTTCACCCGTATGTTTAAAAAACGATTTTTTAAAAAATATTTGTTTGAATAAAAACTATGTTCTGCTTTAAAATCATATTTTGATATTATTTATTATTGTTATTAAATAATGAAATTTGACGTTTCTTAAAACAGCGTTTTAGTTAAAACCTTCATCATACTACGAGCCAATATGTTTTATTTTCAAATATCCTTTCTGTCGTAACCTACACATTTCACTTTATTTCTTATCACATTCCTGTGGTTTTTGTTTAACAACTTTTCTAATCATATACTCTTTGCTGCTACACACACATATGTTTTTAATATAATAAGTAAGCCAAAATTATACAATAAATTAAAATTCCAAACTCCGGCCACCAGGTTCGGGTGGGGCCACCTGGTATGTAGGTAAAAACTACAGTTAGGGCACCTAATTACGGAAAGCTACAGGTGGGCCACCTAATGCCCGGCTTGGCCATTCAAATGCTCGCTTAGGGGTAGTACAAGAACTACCCCATGCAAATGGGTGCTGGCCATCACTAAAATTGTGTCGCTCCACCTCTAAGGGTTTCTGCAAGAACTAACCCTACCATGTTAAGTTTACTACTAAATCTAAAGGGGTTGCTGAATCACTACCCCCACGGTAGATGTGGATGAACACCTGCCATCGAGAGCACTTCCTGTCATGAAACGATCCCTGTTTTACTACTAATTATCTACAAGTTTTTATTTAAAACATTTTTGTCTATAACAGGAAGGTTCCTGAGTTTCTATGATAAACGCGGTTAAACATCTAAGGCCCGCTTTTTTAGTTATCACACTTTATATTTCAGTGGCATATTCATAGTATAATATTGTATATTTTAGTTCGAGCGCAGTCCCAAGACATTACCGCATTAGGTGTGGCAATGGCAGCGGGACAAGCCAAAGGGATAAATGTATGGGATATAAATGCAGAGAACCATGAGACCGTTCCAATTGATACATTCTTACCTACTACAACGGACGAAGGTGCGGAATAATAAAATAATATAAACTAAACAATAGATTTCACAATTCTATTTTTTCCTTTATTATGTAATTTCATTTTTTTAGAAAGGGACGCGCGATACACTAAATGGAAGATGGCAGTTCAACGTTCTCTAGGATGGGCTACAACGAAAAAATCCATAGCAATGACAGGTATAAAACAACTTTATAATGTCTTCATAACAGAAACAGTTGCGTGTGTCTAGTTCTTGTGCTAACGGTGGTGGTTTTATGTTCTTATACTAATTTTATTTCGCTTATTCTTGTTTATTTTTAGTTGATGTTACATTATTGTTATTTTGTTTGTTGAATAAAGCCGTGTTGTTTATTTCTGTTTATTTGTGTTTATCTCTCTTGCATCATCGTCAAATCTATATATGTTTCAGATGAGAGATACCGATTGTTAAGCAGTATTCCTCCCAGTCTATATCTCATTCTCAGTTTCGGGATGCTGGCTCTATCCGAAATCATCAAAAGATAACAGCAGTATGCATGAAGTAGTGAATATGACTTTATTTAATTGTGGTATTTTAATTAGTGCTAAGTACTTACATTGGTGTAAATTTGGTGAAATGGATTTATGTTCCTTCTATCAGTCTTAATTTTTTTTTTGTAGTAATCTATTGTTTTTATTGTTATACTTATTATTTGTATTACAGTTTACAATATATCTAAAATAGGTATTTTATGAGAAGTGTAATCTAATGTGTCGGAGAAAATGCATAAATGTTACGCTGGAAGCAAAGTTACAGGCGAAGCCATATTAGTTACGCATTAGCTTTTTGCGCAAATTGCAAATTATACAATCCAATACTCGTATAATACAAACAATTAATTACATATTACCGTATTATTATTACTTGCAAGGTTTCTATTTTGAAAACAATTAATTTTATGAATATTCATTATTAATTAATAACCTATATATAAAAACAAAACTTTTTCAATTTTGCATTGAAATGAAATTCGATAAAACACAAAAGTTTGTGTTTAACCTTTAACCGACGAAGTGGGGTAACTAGTGACCAAAGGTATACATTTTACTTGACATTTCTTTGAGTTTTTTTTTTTCTTATGTTGAAGTTTCATGTAATCATCCCTTTTGTCACTTACCTACTCTCTGGTAACTTACCCGCGAACTGTTAAAAAAATTGCGCAAAGTAAAATAATAAATAAAGGAATTCCACTACCCGCACCGATAGAAAGAGGGGCAGGTGTTTTCTCTCCCCGCGACAGAATGACAAAAAAAGACACCGATAAATTGAAAAAATTAATCAATTTTCTAAAAACTGCGCACTACAGATTAATGTTTGCTGAGTTATTCTCCTTTTTTGATAATATTTTTGCATACTACAAAATAAATATGTTTTAGTTTATAAATGAAGTTTCAACTATTAATCATATTTTAGATTAATAGACATGAGGTAATTATTACATTGGGGGTTACTGATTTATTCCACTAACTGCCGAGATACCCATCTCATGATAACTTCATTTGGCGAATAATAACTATGGATACAATTGTATGAGCAATTATTACCATAGAAATCATTCGCCAAATAAAGTTATTAGGAGGTGGATATCTCGGGCCTTAGCTGTTTACGTCGAGTAGAAACACTCAGTTAAACAGTAATATTTTCTGATTACATGTTCATAAAATATTTAGTTCTATTCTAATACAATAAAGTTTCTAAATAATGCTGTAATTTTAGTTACTTCTATATTATAAAATTATGGTACGGATGGTAACGTTTAGGATATTTCGGTACGTAAAACAAGACCTATAAACAGGTGTAAAATGTCATTGATTGTAGATATATTTAGCTAAAGTAGTGAATTTAAATAATCTTCCATTTTTTGCATTTTTTATTGTTTTTATTGACATTTGACATGTAATTACAAAATTTTATTTCTGTATTATTATATATATATATGATATGGATTCTGATCAAAATTTGAAAGAAAATAAATGTGATTGTAAGGACTCCTCTGAGTATTACGTGCACCCATCAGCGTTGGAAAGATGGGCAAATGAGCACCGTCATCTTTGGGTAGATTCTATAGGAAAAAACGATTATTACATCCATAAATTGTCGAAGGATTATTACGGCAGATCGAAAAGTGTAAAACCACCTGATGTACCTTATCCATTCAGTAAGTTATCTAAATATATTTTTTTTTTTATCTCAAATGCTTAAATTAACGAGTTTTTTTTTTAATCTCATGCTGTGGTGACGTAAGTATTACGAATTTAAATAACAAAACGTACGACATTGAAGTACTTTATGATGTAATAGGTTTATGATAAATTTTACCAAGTCATTTCAGATAAACGGTCTTTATTAGTTAATAGTAATTCTTATTTTAGAAAGCCTTATGCCTCTTCCGAGAGCATATTGCTACGATTATGAATTAATAAATATTCGCCGTAAAGTTAATGGTCTTAAAATGATAGAAGATACTTGGTACAGACCCGCAGTTTCAAAGATGTCTCTCATAAAAAAAGAATTGCTGAAAAGTAAACCTTGTGAACCTCAGCCTCCTTTTTGGTGGGGAGATGTTAAGACAAAGGCAAAATGGCTAGATCCCTGTGAAAAAGTAATTCTAAACCAAAAAGACGAAAAGAAAGAAGAAATGAAAAGATGGAGTAAACTTCCAGATATAACTGGAGCTGGAAGAAGTCTTTGTCAAAGAACTTATGAAATGAAACAGTAGAGATATACGTATATATTTCTTTTTATGTAACTAAATTTATAAATTTTCAGAGTTGGTCAACCATTTAAACATGAAGCGATTTCGTTTTATAATAAACATTATCCAACAAAATTTATAAAATTAACTCCTATTAAATTTGGTAAATAAAAAGAATAAATTACGGTCTGTACTGCTTGTGATTATTTATTTTGAATGTAGATTACTCTTTGTAAGCTGGTTAAATATTTTTGTGTTACAGACAACAATGTGTAGGAAATAATGTATATTGTAATACAATATTTATTTAACTTGAAATAAAATGTTGGACAAAAATATAGAACTTTTTTCTACTCCCACTGTAGGTTGAGGTATATGATGCTATATTAGCACGCTGAACAGTGTGGATATCATAGTCATATTCACTCTAGGGTGGATATGAAAAACAACTAAATTAATTTTATTGCTACGAAATCAGTAGATTTTATACTGCACTGAATTTTAAATAAAAAAATTAAAGTAATTAAACCTATTCGCTAGTACATACAATTTTGTATACAAGGTTTTGCATTTATTTATTTTAAATATATACTGTATCTCAAAATATTATTTAATTAAAAAAATACTACGTATTGTACAACTCGAGTGGAATGCTCATATTCCATTCAAATAATTGAGGTACTCCGCCTGCGGGTTGTGCCCCAAACTTCATCCTCAAAGGATATGAGCATCATATCTCCTCCTGTTATACAATATACAATTTTATTTTACTCTTTAAAAAAATTCAAAGCTACTACAAATTTGAAACAATTTTTAAAACCAGTAATGTAAGAATAAAGTCACAAAATATATCGTTTTCAAATTTAAGAAAACATGTTTGTTTTTGCATTGGACAAAAATAATGAAACTTTTATACAATATTGTTTTTTGCCGATTGACAGTAAAAGTGCAATTTTTTGACACCTAACTGTCGGTAAAATATACTTTTACTGCCGGGGCAGTAAATCTGATATTTTTTATCGGAACGCTCGGTCTGACTGATCGGAGTAAGTTTACGAACGCGTCAAATTAACCCGATTGACTTTACGAACGCTTCAGATCGCATTCGATCGACTTTACGCAAACGCCTTATGTCAGTCATCATGTAGTTCATTTTTCTGAAAAATGGGGTCTTTTACACTCGCATCGTCCTAATGTTCATTCATCAACATGTTCAATTCTCACTTCGTTCTGTTTCATAACGTTCAAATCTACAAAACGTTCATCCATGAAGTTGGCGCGTATCAAAACGTTTATTTCTCGCGCGCTTCCAAAATTAAACAGTACATCACTGTCTACCTTAATTCGGGTGTGCGTTTAGGTTATGTTTGTTTAAGATTATTTTTATAAAAGTTACACGCACAGATATGTACAGGGCGATCTATGTGCATTTGGAATATACTGTTTAAATTTGGAAGCGCGCGAGAAATAAATGTTTTGATACGCGCCAACTTCATGGATGAACGTTTTGTAGATTTGAACTGATTTGAACGTTATGAAACTGAAGAACTGAACGCACGTTAGTATGTGTTTTCTATGGAAGTGAGAATTGAACATGTTGATGAATGAACATTAGGACTTTGCATACCTAGCCAGCACAGTTATTAACCTAGGTTCCTATTTTACCTTCCAGAAGTACATAATATTTAAACGACAAATATTTGAAAGTTTTAATAATATTTACATTCCAGTAGTCCAATGGCTAAATCTGAAACTACTATTCAATGTCACAATCATTTTTGCCTAAGTGTCTTTAATACATATTTAAACACATCATTATAATAAATTTATAAGTTTACCTATTAACAATGATCAAACACTCAAATAACCAAGAAGGAACTTGACAACACGTTTGGTTACTTTACTTACAAAGTAAAAAAAAAAAAAAAAACAAAACATAATGAATAAGATAATATGTAGATCAATCCAGAACAAATGAATTTCGTGAGGGGCAGCTATCAGAAATAAATTTCATACATAATTTACTCAATGATGGAGCCATGGAAAAATTTATGGTTTAATTTTACGAATGAATTGATATTTATCAGAAGATATATACATAATTAAATAATTTTTAAAAATATTCAAAAGTGAGGTTGGAATGGTCTATTATTCATGTCACAAAAAAAAAAACAGTAAGCTACATTAATTCATTAATTGTTCAGTTAAAACATCTCTATGAAATAAATAATTATTTATCATATTAACAACAATAGAAACGAAAAGTATATGCTTCTAAATTTAGGACTCATCGCTAGGTGACGTCATATTTTGATGACTCGGAATTTTATTAACAAAATTATGAATGAAAAGTTTATTATTTTTGAGAAACATTGTATGATATATTATTGAAATAACTTATAGTTATAATATAAACAAAAAAACTGTACTTTTTTTTTGAAAGACCTCATTGCTATTAATAAAGAATGAAAGTATATTTTTTGTCTATATAAGCATGTAAGTAATTGATCCTGTAGATATCACTACATCTTTATTAAAATATAATGGAAATCTTTTAATATTATAAATGGTAACAAGCAATGTACTCGTAAATAATCTGCACTTGGTGCTAGTATTTAATTGTTAAAAATGTACATTTACAAAGAATTATAGAATAGTTATGTTGTTATAATTCCACCTGCGTAAGATCATTTAACTATGAAAAGTGGAGTACAATAATTTAAAGCACTGAAATTAAATTTGATATATTTATTTAGACGAGAAATAAATTATAATATCCATAATAACAAGCAAAGGGTATACTTATAAATACCAAAAATTAACAATGAAACGTAGAAGAAGGGAAGTTCTATTTTGCAGATCATAAAATTAAAGCGGACTAGTCATAATAATTATTGGTCCCACCGACCTTCCAAACTATTTTGGAAGGTTGATGATTGGTCCTATAGTATTAAATCAGAACATATTAGTTACTTTTGTATAACTATGGTTTAGAGTATAGAAATATGATTGAGGTTACTTCCGCAGAGGTTATTTTACTCCTGGTGAATTTTACGGACTGACAATTTCTAATAAAACGAGAGGGATCGTACTTGGTATCTGTATGGCTTTTGTGATCCTTTTTAATATACAATTTAATTGTAATTCGAAATCATCTTCAGGAGGTTACCTTACTCCTGGTGAATTTTGCGGACTGGCCATTTCTAATAAAGCGAAGGAGTACAGACTTGGAATTTACGTTGCTCTAATTATTCTCGGTAATATACTATTTAATTGAAACTCGACGTCATCTTCAGAAGGTTACTTTACTCCTGTTAAATTTTGCGGACTGGTCCGTAAATTAGGTAGTATATTCTTGAAGCATTGTAACATATTGCTTTGAAATTTTATCAATTTTCGGGATTTCGGACACAATGGACTGATTTCTATACAGGCTGATCGTCGAAAGTCCAGCATCAAGAATATTTCTTTTATTTTGAGAGATACAAATACATATATGTTAATAAGTTAAGTTAGATAAAGATGATCGTAGTAAGAATTGTGTATCACTTCCAGTTAAGCGGAAATGAAACAACTTTAAATATTGCATAGGGAATCGGTATTTTTTTTTCAGAATGCACATAAAATTAGCATCATAACGACACCAATATATCATAGTTTTACTTCAATAATTTCAAAATGGCCATCATTCATTTTCAAATTCCAAAATATGTAGTAGTATTAATAAAAATCCATACACAAAAACAACTTAGTAAGTTTAAGTTATGAAATTTGTACCATTACCTTAAAACAAAAGAATATTTACCGACAATTAATGTGATAGTGACAATTGAGAGTCAAATATTTGTTACAATAATTATGGCTCAAATGCGTAACACACATGAAGAAATGTTTGATATGATATTAATATTATAACAAATAATTATTAATTGTCATTGTCACATTAAATAACAAAACTAATGTCGGCATTTTTGTTTTAAGGTAATAAAATTGTTATTATATTTTGCGCTCATAATGAGAGTTATTGAAGGCTCTTTCGATACGCATTTTTATTTTTTATTTTTATAAGGTTGGTACAAGATGCCATTTACTTACATTTTCAAACAATAACTAAGAAGTAACTGACTGAATAATGGGCCAGTTTTACAATCTCGGGTTCATATTTTAACTGACAGTTAAATAAACAAAATTGAAGCGAAATGAACTGTCAAATGACAAATTGATCATTGCTGTCAATAATCCGATTCAATATTGTTTATTTAATTTACAGTTAAAATTCTGACCAGAGATTATAAAACTTGCCCTAAATGTCAATCCAATGTTACCAACTACAAACATTACAGATACAAATTTCTCTAAATCAACTAAAAAAACGCAAAATATATAAAAAATAGTATAAAGGACTCAGTTTATAAGACTTTTGATGCGTACTCTATTTCATATGTTTGTTTTGTATGGAATTTTATTAATACATATTAATAAATAAAATAAAAAAAACTATGATATTTTATTATTGTTGTGAAGCAAATTTTATGCACATTCTGAAATAATATACAAAACATATCGTTCCTATGCTAGATTTAAAGTTGACTTCATTTCCGCTTAAATCGGAACCAGAGGTAATTCAAAATTCTTACTACGATTATCTTATGAGCCCAATTTTACCTAATTTAACTTTGTTTATTATAACATATTTTTGGATCTCAAAATAAATCAAATATTCTTGCTGTTGGACTTTCGACGATCACGTGTATAACAACATGTTAAAATATAAACTAGAATTAAAAAATGAATAAAATGAAGTAAATTTTATTAGAGGTTTTGTTTAATATAATCGAAAAGTTGCCATTTATTTGTCCTACACTAGAACAAATAAATAATAATTTATATTTTTAAACTAGCGATATATTGTAAATTATTTCTTTGATGTAGGTACCGGCTTTAAGAAGAAAATTTGTAATTTGCTGAACCTGTGGGAAGTTTTTAAAAATATTAGAATAAAAAAGTTTCCATACTGTAATTATAACAGGTAGGTAAAGCATTGTTGTAATGATTCTTGTAATAAAGGTATAAAAATAAGCGAAACAAAAGATAAAATAAAAAAGTAGGCTGAAACATTTTATCTTCTATTTACTTATTACAACTGTTTTACTTTTGACATTTGACATGTAATTTACAAATTTTAGTTAAAAATAATCATTTTCACCATAAAAATGGAACAAATAGTGTCCGAGAATCTATTTTTGTTAGAATTTCTAGTGGATAAATGCATCATTCTTCCTTGCGCAATCCCAAAAGAGATTCAGCAAGTCATTGGCGAAACCTGCGTAAGTTTCAAATTTCTCGATAATGACCCTCTTGATGTCTGCGAAGAAGACTTTTCCCCTAAACGCAAGTATGGAACAGAAGACGAAAACATGAAAAGTGGCAAATCATGTCTCTTCGCTATGTCCGCCACACAAGCGAATGAGGCACTGAAAGAATTTGAAGTGGTCGTCGGCGTGTTTAAAAAGCTGGCGACCGGTATGTTGCCCGACAAGATACAAATTGGCACGGCAATCATCCCGATAGCAAAGACATTCACCGAAATCATTGACCTCGTAAAAGAAAACAAGGAGAAGCAGATAACGGAAACTGTCTCCCGCACTCTGAAAGATTGCTTCAACATCGTCAATATCAACGACGAGGTGATTGGAAGCGTAGGAGTGTTCCTACGAATGTCGTGCTTCGGCAAACTGATTGTCACGCAGTTTCAAATGAACCTAGAGGACAAGTCAGTGTTCTTCAAGGATAAGGAAGGCAAATCTCTGTACAAGTACCGCAAGGCATCTAAGGCCGAGATGAAAGCCGGTGATGCTGAAGGCGGAGGTAAGGCGCGCAAGTGCAAGCCATACCGACCGATTTCATCGGCGCGCGGAGACGACACGAAGTCGTCGCCGTCAACAGACCAGTACGGAGGTGGGGGAATTGAAGGCCGCTGCGCCGAGTGCGTGCCGCCTCCGCCTCCGCCTGCCGGTGCCACCGCTACCTACGGAGATCCATATGGCGCACCAGCCACACTTACTGAAGCCCCTATCATTCCTTATCAATCCACGTTAAGTGACAAAGGCAATTACCAAGAGATAGGCGCTGAAATGAACGGTAACGCGTTAACAATACGCGTACATAAAAATAAGGGAACTGTGAAACGACTTGACGGAGAAGACGCCGAGACATTACTAAGCAATAATCCATGCCCTTGTGACAACGGAAAACCCACAATGCCTACTATGCCAGCTTATCAAGGTAACCCTCCGTGTACTTGTATAGCCGGTGACAAACAAATGGGCGCTGGAAGTGGCGCGGCATGCTACTGCCTCAGGCCCTCGTTGCCCATTGGAGGAGGTGCTCCAGGTGGCCGGGTTCCATGCCAAGAGAAACAGATACTCAGTCTGAAGGGAGCTGATGATCCAAATAACCCATTCGCCTTTAAGGTGTCGGGATGCCCTGCTGGTGGCGGTAACCAGAACGTGTCAGTGGTGGCACCTACGAGCACAAGGCCTGACGGAATGCAAGTCACAGAGATCTGTGATCCCAACAAGGATGTGTTTGTGCTGAAAATCGGCAAGAAGAGCGAGGGCACAGATAAGAAGTCCAACTTGGAACTAGAGCTGGTCACTCCCAAGGGTGTCGATAAGAAACCAATTCCCAAGAAGGTGACGCAGGAGACGCAGTACGACCCGAAGGACACTGGTCCGGGGGGCAAAGGCAAAAAGGGCAAAGGCAAGGGAAAGGGTAAGGGCAAGGGCAAAGGGGGGAAGGGTGGTAAAGGCAAGGGCGGAAAGGGCAAAGGAAAGAAAGGTAAAAAATGATCACACTTCATTCTAATATGTATGTAGATTATAAAGGCATAATTGTTTTTGATTTATTTGAAATTTATTATTTTGATATTTATATTTATTTAAATTTGAAAAATTAAATTAGTTTATTGAGATATGTTTGTTTTATTCGGGCTAAGGGAGAACTTGGAGAGGAGATGACTTAAAGTATTCCAGGTTATTATACTAGAATAATATATGGGTCTATTCTGTAACTCAGTGGTTAATTTTTAATTGGTTTAAAAAAATCACCAATCAAGTATATTGATATATAACAAAAAAATGGATTTTTAGTTGTCAAATCAATCTCTATTGGATAAAAATTTGAACCAGTTGTTAAAAATTAACCACTTTGTTACAGAATAGGCCTGATTATCCTTCTCTCTTGGTCCTCCTGCGTCCAATCGTCTAGCCTCAGTAACAATAATATAATTGAATGATATGGCGCAGGCGATGGTGACGAGGATGGCCAAGAGGGGAAGAACAACGGTAAAAACGGTAATGCTATGCCTGGTTACGCGGGCATGATACTAATGAAAGCGGACCGGGAGAAGAAGGACGACGACTGCTGCTTGCCGCCTTGGTGTCAGCCGTGCATGCCGTGCCCGCCGTGCCCTGTACCCTGCAACCCCTGTAACCCCTGCAACCCTTGTGCACCTTATTACTACTGCCCTCCAAGTTGGTGTCAACCACCTTGTGGCTACAAGACCTGGAATGTGCCAAGCGACACCAACATTTTGTGCTCAATGGGCAGAATCACAAGTGCTACATGCTGTTATTAAATTAATATTCATTTTTTCGGCCATAATTACATGTCAAATGTCACTTTTTTCTTATTGACTGTCATCTGTCATAAAACAGTGGTGTAACTTAAGTATAATAGATAAATGATGTAATAATACGATTGTTTTACTTTTTACTTTGCGCGGTCAATTCACCGACAATTGGAATTTTGGCGCATGCGTTTGTGATGTTTCTTTTGCCGGTTGCTTGGTTACCGGTGGGGGAAGAATTTAAATTTGTGCGTTTAGTAGAATGCAGGACATCGCATCGCCAGTTCTCAGTGATAGCGTTATATGCAGATGATGTACTGACGTGTGTGACAGCTTGAAGTGTTACCTGTCTGGACACATATATGGTAAGCTTATACTATTATTTACATATAAACTACAAGCATTTTCTCTTCATATTTCCTTCTAATGCTATTTATAGCCCACGTGTACCGCTTATGTTTGGTTAGGTACGATTATTGTAATCGATTTTGAAAGAATATTAACTAGGGGTTGAAAATTGGAATGTGCTTAATAGGTACAGTTGTTGCATCATCAAAAAACCCTTATTAATATTTTAATTTATTTAAAAATACATGTGTATTGAAGTACGGACATAAGATAATAATGATGACATATGACACGTGTTTACATATTTTGCATTACTTAAATTTATAACAACAAATTTTAATATGTATTTTTTTCATTCATGCGTAACATCAGCTTGTTATAATTTATTTTTAAGTTGACATTTGTATTATCTTAAAATATTTTAGTGATTAGTGTCCTTGTGTACTACGGGTCTATTTCAGGAGATTTTAGGAACCGAACATCGGTTGCCAGTCGTTTCGGTCTAGATGTTATCTTTTAATATCTTAAGAATTTGGTAATTACCAGGAAATCGTTTTATGAAGTGAGGCATAAAGTTCTTTTGTACTATTTTAAATATCTTTTTAAACAAATTTACTTTTTGTGGTGATTAAATTTCGCGGCTTCTAAGACCCTACAGCCTGATGCAACGTTTCGTCATTGATGTGTGTATTGATGCGCTTTTATAAGGAAAGTAGGCGACGGATTAAAATTGCTGATGCAATTATGCAATATTGAATTTTTTTTTTTATATTTGGCGATAATTTGTATAGGTTACTTAATTTTATTATGAGGTTTTGTGGTAGATAAATTTATATTTTTCTTGAAAGAACATGTTATACATAAAGCAGGTTAGTTTCAAACACTATAAAACATGTTTATCATTATGTTATATATTTTTATTTATGTTTTTATCTGTACCATTATTTTTTTTACATATACATAATTCACGATAAATATTGATGGCACTACAAAATAAAATATACTTTACGTATTTTCTAAATATAGGGAGAGTATTTTAAACTATGTATAATGTTGCATCAGCAAAGATTCCAAACAACCCTCTAAAAGTATCCCCTATGTGACACGCAAACTTCCTATAGTATTGTATGAATGAATGAAAATGTAGATTTGTTTTGAATTATCAGCCGATTTACACCTGATCAAACATTTTAAATAATGTTTAGAAAACTAAAGAAGGTTTACTATTAAGTATTATTAATAATACGCGCAATATCTGTGAGAAAATTTGATATTTTGTTTATATTGATGCTAAACAAGCAAGAATGTAGGTATACATTTATATTTTTATTACAAATAAAAAATATGTATCATTCCTATTTCAGCATTTCAAAATTTGTTGTCTTTTATTAATATTTTTTAGGAAACAATCTATATCACTACTACCCTCAATGCGTATCAGTAATAACAAAGTCTAATAATTATTTTTGGCTTCAATACATCCTACCACATATACCCTGATTTACTGCTGTTCAAAAATTTACTTCCTTCTGCTCAAAATTGTTTTTTGTGCAAAGTTGTATCTACTTCGTTATTTTGAGTACTTACGTTGAAATTGTGCTTTAAATGCTCTCTCTCAAATAGTAATTTTCGAAAATTTGTGTACGGAAGATTGGTACAACGAAAGTGTAAAAAAGCCCTGATCTTATCTTATTAAAGTTAATGATGTTAGAATAAATTAAAACGTACAGGAATGTTATTTTCTGTTGATGAAGAAGTAAATGACACTTAAGTGTCAACTTACAAATCATCTGACGCAATTCAAAGTCAGCGGAAAAATAACACAGATTACAATTCGGTAATAATATAAATCTTAATATTAACACAAAGTTATTTAATTTGCAAAACCACGTGTATATTATTTTTTACCAATAATTTTAATTAATCAGTAGTGCGAAAAGTACTTGAAATTTAATTAGCTACAAGTTGATGCTTATGTAAAATTATTTTTATCTTATCTATCTATTTTTATTGCTACTTATTACTTTACCAAAATTACTGTAATATAATAAAATTCTTCTACAATTCAATTATTTGAAATCTCTGATAATCATTATATGGTATTTATTTTAGATTTGATCATGCTTCTTATAAATTATCATTTTTCGTGGAAAATCTCATATTTAAAAAATGTTGAGTAATCATTATACACGCATATAAATAATTATTTATTTATATTATTTCGAATTTATTTGTATGTATTTTTTTTTATCTTATTTGTCACTTTTTAAGAGTAGGTCAGGATATGACATGCATGTTTTAATGTATTTGATGTAGATGTAAAGTGGTAGAAGTTTTAGATAATATAAACAAGTATTATTTACATTTTGATAAAAGATAAAGCCATCAATAAATAAAAAAAAAACATCACATTTATTTTCTCACTGTATTCGATATTAAAAGTTAAAGTAAATAGATCAGGTATAAAATAATTCCTATATGCATGTCCAACAAGTCATTGACTTTGAAATGATGACAATCGATATTCCGGAAGTGACTGTAAACGGATATTTGAATACGTAATTTGTTTTGTTTGGTTTTAAACGCGAAACGTATGAAAATATATTTTCAGTACAAATTAAAATTAAACAATATAATAATTTATAATACATTAAATAAAATGTACAAATATATATATATATACATACATACATACATACATACATACATACAGGGTGTAAATTTTAAAACGGGTCATAGGGCAATAACATAGAAAAACAGTTTTTTAGACGCCAAAAGTTTCTATATTAATTTATTGAAAAAATAATTGATGCATATTATAAAGAAAAAAAAATACGAATTTTTTGATACCAAACACATTACATTTCTGTTTCATATAAAGCCAGAAAATAAATTTAAAAATTTGTATAATTAAGAAAAAATATCATTAGCCATGAATCTGACAGTAACAAAACATTGTCAGTTTTTACTAACATGATAGGGGACAATTAAAGATTAAAGTTATTAATTTTTGAACTAATACAAAATAACACAAAATAAACACTATGATATATATTTAAGAAACAATTATTATTTATTGTAATTGGTATTTACAATTTAAAGATGATCTACATGAAACGAGAAAAACTGCATACTACAAAGGAACAATTAAAACCATTTAATAATTTGTAATTTTTCTTCATGGAACAGATTATCCATGATTTCTTCTTAATAAAACGAAAATAATAATAATTTAACAAATAATGTGTATGAAACGTTGTTGTTTTGTTTCTGTCAGTTTCACGGCTAATTGATATTTTTTCTTAATTGTGCAGATTTTTAAATTTATTTTCTGGCTTTATATGAAACAGAAATGTAATGTGTTTGGTATCAAAAAATTCGTATTTTTTTCTTTATAATATGCATCAACTCTTTTTTCAATAAATTAATATAGAAACTTTTGGCATCGAAAAAACTGTTTTTCTATGTTATAGCCCTATGACCCGTTTTAAAATTTACACCTGTATATATATATATTATTTGTGAAATAATGTTTTATTTGCTGTGTAATTGTAATAAATATGTAGGTTTGAATTCTATGTACAAAATGCGAAGTATGTAATACAGGGTGTAATTAAAATGTTATGCTAAAGTTCAAGGTATTAAACCACACTCTTAGCAAGCAAGAAATTTAAAAATATAAAAGTATTGAAGTAGATTTATTAAGTAAACTTTGTTGGATTTCGAGTTATGATGTAAAAGTTGTAATTTTTGTGTTCATAATAAATTTCGTAAGCAGATATTTTAAGATGATGGGAAAATTATTAAACGTGAAATGAACTGAGGATGATAACCCTTCGGATAACGTAATATGAAATTGCAAAATAATTCTTTATCATTATCTACTTGCAATAGACGAGGAAATGATCCAAAATTTAGAATTTTCAAATTTCAATATATCTTGTAATTTTTTGAAGCATAATTAGGTTTTTTCAGTGTTGTAATCAATGTTCTATAAAATACTTGAAAATACATATTTCAAATACAAAATACTAAATACAAGTATTTCAAATATACCAATATTTCTAATACTTTTTAAGTATTTCAAATACTTGTACTTTTAATTATTACGTTTTTCGTTTTCAACTTATTCGCGTATTTTTATTGATGTATATTAAAAGCAAACTCCTACATTAACATAGGACACTGTTTATTTCAAGAAAAATTAGAGAATAATCCATATTATGTTATTAACGTAGCATACACACCGGACCTAAACATTTTTAAAGAAAATGTATTTGAAATATAGGAAAGGTTGACCAAATCATATGAGTGAAATAAGACACTTTTTGCTCGAGTTGCATATAATTTAACTTCTGCAATAAAAGTGTGAAAAAAGTGCCGTAACGTATCTTTATTTCACGCGTCTGCGTTAAAAAATGCACTTTTTACCTTGTCACCCGTTACCTTTATTGTGTTAAAAAAGACATACTTTATATATACATTTTAATGAAAAAAATCTGATGTGGACAGCATATTACCTTCCGTTAATTATATGTATTTTGTACAAATCCCATACCAAAAGTTCCTTGGAAAAGATTCTATAAGTAAAATTGTAACACGAACATATACTATTTTCCAGAAATTCCATACCGAGAGATCCTTAAAAAAGATTATGTAAATCCAATAAAATCATAACACGAATATACACTATGTAAATTGCAATTGACACTGACATCTGTCAATTAAAATTATTTGAATATATCAGCTGTTTTCATGATTATAGCAAAGCTGGCTGATTTATGAAAGTTAATCTCTTTATAATTCTTTAACTCTATAGGTCTGTTCGTTTGTCGTACTCTAAACACGCTAAGAGTACTCTGATATTTTTTACTTATTCGCTTAGATCAGATTTGAGCATTTGCTCGGCGCGTTTATAAACGAACGTAATTTTTATGTGGTGCAAGTAACTTTTCAAAACTTTAGAACTATCATAAACAAATGCTTGGTAAACGTGAATAAAAAACGAAATAATAAATGATATGTTTCTATGTATATGAGACATATAATATGTCGTCGATCGTGGAACAATATTCTGAAACTGCTCACAAAAAAAAATTAATTCATTAGTAGATCAATAACCTAACAAATTATATAAGAAATTATGAATAGGTAAAAATATTTCATCCAAAACTTTTCGTTAAAATTAAAAATTACCCACAATACTTGCTTGTTAAAAATAATATTAAAATTGAATTCTAGGGACCTTAAAACGAGGTCATTTAGCAAAATCTCGATATGTGATTTTCAGCACGATCCCTGTACCTACCTTTGCTAGGCCAGCGGGAGGTGAAAATGATAAATTGTATAAAAAACGACTAGAAAAATTGATCATTTTCATCTCGAAAGTTGGATCTCAAAGAAAAATAAATATTTTTTATCTTTAGAATCATTACTTAATATTAAATTAATGTAAATATTAAGCATATGTCGTTTCTAATACAATTTAATTGCCTTAAGTATCAGTTAAGCAATTGTTCCACCATTCTTTTGTTAATTAGACATTTGATTAACATCTTAATTCGATTATCATTACTGTTTTGTTTTTATGACTTAATTATTATATTGGTTTCTATGTTTATGTTTTGATTTGAATTTTTTAACGACATGTTTTAAGTAGTAATACGATAAGACAGGGAAACCTTATTTTATCTTAGTAGGTTTCTATAACGAATATGGAAGGAAAATATGTATATTGATTTAGTAAGCATTTACTTTCATTTTCATTCTGACTAGATAAAAAATATGTAGATGTAATACAAGCATTGAATTCTTTTTATATTTTTACTCGATTTTTTATATTAATGAAATAATAGTAAATTGTGTTATTAGGATTAAAAGTGAGACTTTGATGAGCAAATAGTTTGCATTTGCGAGGCGAAGCGCAGCGAAGCCGAGCGAAACAAAAATTGCGAATCAAACAAAGACACTTTTAATCAGAATAACACATACTATTTTTTCTTCAACCGAAATAAATATGATGAATACATACATCTAAATACAATGAAGACAAGTTTTCGAAATGTAAAGCTCAGCGGGTAGTTAGCCATGACTTTTATTTTGTTTACATATTTCTTTGTTTTGTGCTGTCAAGTAGCAAAATTGTATAAATCTTCCTATTTGCATTTAAATTTTGATTTAAAATGTCTGGATTTAAAGAATCTGATTTACCATTTGATATTGAAGAAAGTGCAACAGAAATAGTGGTAAATTTATTGCCATCAAAATCGCGTGAAGTTTACGAGTGCGCATATAATCGTTTCATGGAATTATGTGCTATACAGGATTAAAAGTACTTTTATGCACGGACGTATCATAATTTGACTGTTATATACGAATTTCTTTGACATAAATGTCATTTTATAGCCCGCGGGCCTCATTATAGCCCGCCGGACTATAATGAAACGTCAAACCAAATTATAACCTACTATATAAACAATTTAAACAGGCAACATGAAAAGTTTTTATAACAAATCGAATTTTTTATATTCTTTAATGAAAAATGAAAATTAATTTTGTGATATTTATATGGAAAGCACGGAGATACACAAAATAAAACTCAAATGATATAACTCATAAACAAACAATAAACTGTTGTTCTCCGCTTTCATGGCAACACTAGATACTGGATGTACGAGGACAAATTCTTTTCGATACAATTTTTCTAACACTCATAATTTGAAAATTTTCGTCCGTGCATAAAGTTTTGTATGTACCACGAGCGTAATTTGCTTTTATGGCCTTTGACGTGTTTTTATCCCTCGGCTTACGCCTCGGGCTCAAAATCCTGCCACAGGCCATAAAAGCCTCCTTACACTCTTAATACATAAATAACTATTAATACATGTAAGTAAAAGTGTTACCTAGCAACAGTTACATTTTTATACTAGTAACAAAAAGATTAACTTTTAAAACAAAAAACAGTATTAAAAGCATAGCCTTTTAATACGGGTGAAGAAAAAAAATATTTATTATAAGAGTTTAAAAAAAAAGTTTCCTATTTCATAGATTTTACTTAAGTGTGACATCAAACTCACACAAGTAAGTGTGCAATGGAATTCATAAGCGAACATTTCACTTTTGTTTACTCAAATTTGAATGTGATCTATGAATTCGGCCCTTACAGTGGTATACGTTATCTGGTGAAATCTTATTATCATTACTAAAGTAATACTAATGAGGATGGATAAAATGAAACATAAATGTCAAAGATCTCCTTCCTAGACATTTTTAAAGAAAATTAGGTCATGTAAAGGAAATGGCCACTTTTTCAACTATTTTGGATTGTACATCCGTACATTTTACTTCATATTTTTTTATGAAATGTCATTGTCACTTATTTCTTTCATGGCAAGCTTAAAAGCTAAAAAATTAACATGTATTGATTTATTCCATTCTTGGCACTCTTATAATACGTAGTTAAATTTAAATAGAAAATAAAACTTTATATACCTTTTTCTCAAAAAAATCGTCATTGAGCCTATTAAATTCAACAACATAATATAAAATAATGACAAAACAAGTTACGTTGACTGTCACGTGCCTATCAGTTGATTTTGATCTTTTTGTAGTTTTCGAGATAACATTGGTGGCCCATTTAAAATTATCATCCTGTGTTCCCCTTAATTATATATTAACATTTAATTTGGGATGTTAGTTACAAAAAGCAATGTGGTGATCACATTATGATGGCGTTACCACTACCGGTATATCAATATGTATATGTATACAATATAGTAGGTAATTTTAAAATTAAATGCAAATATCAAATATCATTTTCAAGTGTCAAATTTAATTTTAGTCAAAATAAACTTTAAATGTAACTTGTAAAGCCCTCGGTAAACACGTTCGTTGAAGTTAACACACTTGGCTAACATCTCCTGTGCTACACTTTTCGCTTGTAGATTATATATGTTATTACTCACTTGTACCCTAAATAACTATTATACTGTAATTTAGAAATATGGATGTAGGTGTGTAGTACGTAAAATTACTACATTTTCTGTTTACGTAAAACTATTTTTGGCTACGAACACGTTTAATTGTAAAAATACTTGGAAATTCTATAAATGTATTTGGCTGTTATCTGCAAAAGAATTTAATTTTTAGTTCTCAAATTGTAGCTTATGCGATTTTGATAGTCTAAATGAAAAACCACTTAAATTTTGAGAGTATTAACGTGTCACTTATGTATTTATTTTGCGTACTTCACTTTACAGTTTAGTTTAAAAATTTAAGATAAAAGTTATCATTACGTCGGAGTAAATACTTTTATTACAAAAACAGTTAAAATACAAAGTTTTGTAATAGGACACACGTGTCATTGTTAAAATTATTACATTGCAAATAGATGATAGATAAAATACCAGAGCAGAGTAGTTGTTTTATTTGCATATATGGATAAACCCTTAAAGTATTGGCTGATAATTATTTAAAGATTAAAAGTTTATTACCCTACTAATACATGTTTTTTCAACGAAACTGCCATGTGCTAAAATTATTATATTATATTTATTATGTGCTTATATGTTCATAATATAATCTATTTTCACAAAAATGTATTGGGGGTTTTACCAGTTGGTACAAAGAAATTGTCATGTGTAACAAACATGGAACAGTTATACATATTGTATAACAGCACATAAAATGTATATCCTCCTATGATGATATAATCCCAGTAAAAACTATTTCCTCTGCAAACTACATAATCATATAGTTGATTCAAGGTTTTGTTATATAAAAAAACTGGTCTGTCATCTATAAGTATTATAGTCGCCATCAAATGAGTATGGACTGTTGCTCAACTTTTTTCCTTTCCAGTCCTACGACTTCGGTTAAATGGGACAAGTGGTGCGCCTTTGGAGCCATCTTAGATGTTTTTTTGTCAAAAATTCTCATAGGTTAATAGATAATGGCGGAAACTGATTTGGCCGATATTTTGATTTGAAATTACTTCTAAACTATCAGCAATCGAGAAAAATATTTCAAATAAAAAAGTTAGTTATTTTCATGTTCTATAACAGTATAATAGTATTTTATTTTCATAAGTAATAGTTACCAGGTGTCTGATAAAAAAAAATATTTTGAAACAAATTAATTTTATTGACCAAAATTTTTTAGCCACAATAAAGTAATATATTTAAATGAAAATATCTGATGTGGACACCACATGACTTCCTTGTACGCCTGTTACACTATACATATTTTGTTAATAATTAAAATATGTATTATAACAGACCCAATCATAAAATTGCACGTACTTGACATATTTTGACATTGACATTAAATTCTTTATTTTTTTGTTATTTTTTCTCCTAATTCATGGCAAACTTAATTACAGAAACCAAAAAGTACATAATTTTTAAATTTACATACCTTTCTTATACAAAGAGCAAATTTAATCATGCTTGATGTTGTTTTCTACGCAGAATTTAATTCTCTAAAACTTTTACTTGACGCATTTATTATTAAAATGAAAATAACAGCATTTTTTTCAAGAAAAACTGATAACATCTTCAAGTAAAGTATCACTTCCGGTTAGACTATTTTAACCAAAATCTATTATGTTATTCCCATTGATATAGGAGTACTATATAACAAATTTAAAAAGTTTTGGATTATATTTTAATATAGTTTTTCATTAAAATCTATTATAGGCTTCAAGTAAAGTACCACTTCCGGGTAGACCATTTTAACTAAAATCTATTATGTTATTCCCATTGATATAAAAGTATTATATACCAAATTTGAAAACTTTTGGATTATATTTTAATATAGTTTTTCATTAAAATCTATTATAGGTTTTAAGTAAAGTACCACTTCCAAATAGACCATTTTAACTAAAATCTATTATGTTATTCCCATTGACATAAGAGTACTATATACCAAATTTGAAAAGTTTTGGATTATATTTTAATATAGTTTTTCATTAAAATGTATGATAGGCTTCAAGTAAAGTACCACTTCTGGGTAGACCATTTTAACTACAATCTATTATGTTATTCCCATTGATATAACAGTCTTATATACCAAATTTGAAAACATTTGGATTATATTTTAATATAGTTCTTCGTGAAAATCTATTATAGGCTTCAAGTAAAGTACCACTTCCGAAAGTTATTTAATGACCAAAAAGGGAGGTGCACAACTAGATGTTATAACAGTCCTAAATACAAAATTTTAATTTTCTACGGCTTCCCGTTTTTCAGTTATGCGAGATACGTACGTACGCACATACGTACATACGTACGTACAGACGTCACGCCGAAATTAGTCAAAATGGACTCAGGGATGCTCAAAATGGATATTTCCGTTGAAATCTGGAAACCGAAATTTTTCGCGATTACAATACTTCCTTTACTTCGTACAAGGAAGTAAAAACTAATAGTATTACAGATTCTTCCAAATAAATAAGAAATTTGATGAAAATTTTTGAGAAATCTAAGGTTTGAAGGGTAAAACAAATTTACAATACAATAACTTATATACCAATCGAAAAAAAAATATGCATTTTTTTAAGTAAAAATTAGGAATGCGTTCCATTTAAAAATAAAATGTAAGTTTATGTTATATCTCGAAAATTCACCGATAAAAAAATTATGTTCGTAAGCCACTGGATAGATAATAAAAATACATAACTTTTTTGTTTTAAACATTTTTATCAATTTTTGAAACTTAGAAGTAATTTCAAATTGAAAATGTCGATCAAATACAGTTTTTCGCTAAGTTTTGTACCCTATGAGAATTTGTGGCAAAACAAAACCATATCTAAAATGGCCTCCCAAAGGAACACCACATGTCACATTTAATCCAAGTCGTATCTCGTATAGTTTTCGAGATTCCAATGGTTTCCTTCGAAATCCGAACATTCTGCATGTATAATAATTACAAAATTTAATTTTGTACGTATTCTACGCATATACAGAATGTTCATAATAACTGACCTTCACAATTATTGCTATAATAAAAATTTTGTCTTAAAAAAATATTATTTTGTTGAAATAATGAAAGTAATAGAAATATTTAAAGTTAAAATTTACATTAAGAATGAGTATATTATTATTAAATTCAGGCTACTTATCAGCTATGTTTTATAGGTAATAAAATTTTCACGTAAAGTTCAAAATTAAATTTCGCGTTTATTTCCGTTTTTCTGATATTGTAAAATAATGAAATATGTATGTATTAATGTAAAAGGATTAACTTCAGTATAATAATATTTTATTTTACAATGTGACTTTTATCACTTTTAAATGTTATTTATTTTTTAACCTTTATGACGATCATCTCTGTGAAAATTTTATTATTAGGTGTTTGCTATAAACCATTATGAATTAAGACATTTCTTTCCCTGATGAACACTAATCGAAACGTTGGCTTGAAATTAATATTTCATTATTACACTGTCTGTGCGATTATTCTCCTTGGATCCATTATCCATTAAGTCGAAAATAGCTTAGATGTCCGATATTCGCTATCAGTTAGAGGAGTTATAAGATATATTAAATTTAAACAGAACAAGCTGAACAAATTGGCAATATGACGTAATATATTATTAATTAAAATTATGTTTAATAAAACGTTAATTTAATGTTCAAAATGACCCCCTGCTCTTTAAATACACATTATAACCCTCCCTATAATTAAAGGGGTAGATTTCTGATGAGTAGCAGTAGCGGCTCGCATGGATATAGTTACAGACATAATTTTCTCTAACTACTATGGATATCACACATTCTGTAACTGAAAACTGTTAGGCCACTTTCACACGATCCGACTTTTCTGCCGGCGCCGTGTAAGAACGCGCCGTTAACAAACGGCGAAAACAAAAATATACACGGCGCGGTATTTCGCCGTTTATTCGATCCTGACAATCAGATGCTGTACGTCCACCGCACAATTTTCCACTTTTTAAACTTTATTAATAGTGTGCGTTTTGCAAAAAGAGGAATACACCCTTAAGCATAAGGCAAATGGCAATCGTGTTCTGGGACACTTTGTATTGTACCCTTTAAGGCTTCATCTACTATTAAATTTTTCGGAAAAATGACATTTTTATCTTTATAAAAATACAGTAGGCCAACGCTCGACGGATCTTTCGCTTTTTCCGAACCACAGATAAGCGAACCGCGGATACGACGGGCCTGTATTTCAAATGACAATTTGGTTTTGATTTATTAATCTTCTGATATATAATCGAACAAAATTGCATTTTTATGAACAAATATAAACTTCTAGGTAACATTTAATATGAAATATTTGTTCTCATACTGTGACAGAAGATCAAATACCGTACAACATGGAAGCCAAGGTTAATCATACCGTGGTTTTTATTATCTAAAGAAGTTTATTAAAAGTTTTATAGTTACCTGCATTTCGGATATCGATTCATGTAGGAAGAAATGTTACATAAGAAATTGCCATAATATTTTATTTTCCATAGAAAAATATTGAGCGCTTACTAAAATTATAAATAATAGTTATTTATGTATTAAGAGCGTAAGGATGCTTTTATGGCCTGCGGCGGGATTTTGAGCCCGAGCCGTAAGCCGAGGGATAAAAACACGTCAAAGGCCATAAAAGCAAGTTACGCTCGTGGTACATACAAAACTTTATGCACGGACGAAAATTTTCAAATTATGAGTGTTAGAAAAATTGCAGCGAAAAGAATTTTCCTCGTACATCCAGTATCTAGTGTTGCTATGAAAGCGAAGAACAACAGTTTATTGTTTGTATATTAATTATGTCATTTGAGTTTTATTTTGTGTATCTCCATGCTTTCCATATAAATATCACAAAATTCATTTTCATTTTTCATTAAAGAATATAAAAATTTTCGATTTGTAATAAACAGCTTTTCATGTTACCTGTTTAAATTGTTTATATTGTAGGTTATAATTTGGTTTGACGTTTCATTATAGCCCGGCGGGCTATAATGAGGCCCTGCGGACTATAAATTGATGTTTATGTCAAAGAAATTCGTGTATAATTGTCAAATTATGATACGTCCGTGCATAAAACTATATGTATTTTAAAATGTAATTTATTTTACAGAATAAAAAAAAAATACTTGCATAAATTGGACATGGATTTTTGTAGCCTTAAAATCGCTGAAAAGCAAAAAAAATGTATTTTTAGTCATATAAACTTTTACTTTAACATTATGGTGTCCGTTATAAAAATTATTTTTTTGTCTAACTTGCCCAAAAAGTAACCTTTTTCGTGCCTGTTTTGCGTGCGCAAAGTGGTTCATTTTACTAACAGTGCGAACAGGCCGTGCGCACGATTCTTTCACTTTGCGCACGGCTGTTCGCACTTTTAATAAAATGAAGCACTTAGCGCACCCAAAACAGGCACTCAAAAAGTCACTTTTTGAGTAAGTTGGTCAAAAAATATCGTATTACGTGCGCAAAGCGATTAGCGTTCGGCGAATCGCTTATTTTGCACACTTGTTGCACATTATTTTTAATTAATTTTACATTTTATAATAAAGCCATTGTATTTAAAATAATAAATATAAATAATTAAGATATAGAAAAAACAATGTAAAGATTATTTTGATTATTGTAACAAACAGTCGAGTTCTTTTTCTTCACCTTCATTTTGAAATACTTCTACTTCGTTATGTTATTAATATTAATTCTTCAATTTTAACTTTTGAAAGAAAAGTCAAATACACTAAACAGTGTGATTGGTATTGGTTGCAGGTTGCAAGATATGGGAAACTTTTTTATTATTACCCCCGGTTTTATAAAGCGCAGAATAAATTTACATCCATAGTAAATTTATTCAAACTAACAAATTCTTATCATTTCTATTTATTTTATGGCATTTATAACATTACTGTCAAATATCTAAAAATGTACATAATATGCATAATTTCAATGATATACGTATGCATAATTTCAATAATATACAGGATGTTTATTTTAAATGGACCACCGTTGATATCTCGAGAGCTACAAAGACTGTTAATTAAATAAATAAATAAATAAATATATCATCACGGCATATTACCCATTTCTGGGTGTGCCAGTATCTACAACACATGTAGACATCGGTAATGATGACGATATATTTTACCGTGTGGGCGCTTACCAGGCGTCACCTCACGGGCACTCATAGCTGGCGTGGAGAGTGCACCACAGGGGTCATTTTTGTGCCATTTAAAATTGGAAATATTTGGCGTCAAACAATTTCTATTTTACAAGACAATTTAAAAAAAAAATTGAACACTCGTTCTCAAAATACGGGACCCATCATTTTATTTTAAATGGGAACAAGTATTTTTATTTGTTACTTCGCTAGAAAATTTAATTCTGTGATGTAAAATTTTCATGCCGTCACATTTTTATTTTTGAGAAAAATGCTTATAAAGTTTTATATTAATTTGATTGAAGTATTACTGAAAGCGCTACGAATGAGAAGTTTACAGGAATTTTGTGATGAGTACCATAATACTACTTCTTCGGCCGTATGATGTACATTTTATTTCTACTGTCTACGTGTTTCAAAATTTATATTAATTCATTTATTATTAATTTTTAATTAAGCATTTTTATTACAACAAAATAATATTTCATCATTTTCTTTTTACTAAAACTCCTAATTTAACGTATGTTACCTTATAATTATTGAATTTTACTATTTCTTTGCAATGGTAGAATTGTATATCTCAACTCAAACCATACTTTATTTGAGAATATTTGTGATTAATATGACGTATAATCTTTTTTAAAAATATAAATTATAAATTACAAATCTTGAAGTTAATAATGAAGATTAAAGTGAATTTTAAACAGAGCAAGTCAAATGGCCCGTTGCACCTACGTATCATAAATATTAAAAATGGTTTAAATTGACAATATTGCATCGAAATGTAATGTCAAATGAATTATAATATATTGCTGACAAAATTTCGATATGCATTTTTTTATTTAAACGTAGATTAAAATTCAAGTCTTGTTGATGCAACTGGGCATTAGTTTAATTACTTATTTTTTTAATATTTACATAGTAATTTTAATTATTTGATTATATATATGTTCTTCTATACATTTGTTCAATTTTTCAATTTCATTGTAGTGGAACACTTCCATAATTTAAACATAGAATATTCTACTGCTTTTTTAAAAATAATTGCTTGTTTGAATGATAAATTTGAAATTTTATGGTTTTTCAATTTATTTGTTTTAAGCTCGATTTTAAGTGAGACATAATTTGTTAAATTTCTACTTTTTTCCGAATATAACGGTAGTCCCTACAGTTATCCCTAACAAAAAATTCCGGAACGCTCGAACCCCGAGCTTTCAAATTATTAATAAAATATTGTTTTTAAAATATCATCATTAGTTTTCATTTTGTCGTATAATAAAACAAAGGTACATTGTGTTAAAAAAAAACGTAACTCGGAGTAGGGAACAGAGAAATGTATGTTTTTTAATTTATACGTATTTAATTAAATGTCAATTTGACACGATATATTGTCAAAAATGTTATCCAAAGAAATCAAAGCTTTTCTCCTTGTATCTTATTTTAGAAATAGAAATAAATTAGAAAAAGGCGATTAATAATATTTTTTTGCTGCCTGTTGCAAATAAATTTCAGGAAAATTACATTTCATGATCAATTTTGGTACTTTTGAATTGTATAATGATCAGACATACGTTATACGTTTCTCTCTTTATAGCTCCGGACTTTGTTTTGGTGTGCAGTTTTGGAATGTTTAAAATTTATATATTCGGTAGGTATGTGAATTGTAGCTAAAGTAAATGTATATGTACATATATTACAAATTGAACTTTTCAATATAAAAAAATGTAATAAGTTACATGTTAATTTCCTTTAAAAAATTATGTAGTTATCCATGACTTTGTTCAGGCAAGGTTAGCAAATCACCTGACACGTGAGTTCTAGTTAATTATTTAGTACAAATGTACTACAGACTAGTTTCAAATTGAAATTATTGTAGGAAGGATGTTTTTAAAGTTCCGTTATTGCAAATTAAAAAGATGACTTAACAAATTTGGTACAGGTCATGAAGTTAATTTTGCGAAATATTTCGTAGAAAGTTCAATGTACTGTAGATATTTGCTAAAGAAATAAAAGCTAAACAAAATTGTACTTTACGATAAACTGACTAAAATTTTTGTATGTTCGAAATATGTGCAGAGCTGACATTGCCTGGGAAATGTCGGAGATGCACAACGCTAGATTTCATTTACAATTTTGTTCAATATTAGTCCAATCGACGGACACCAAAAAAGACCTTTGCATTACAAAAGTTGTGGAAAAACGATTTTAACATACATTGTTTGGGTCGAGAGGGGGATGCAAAATTCATATTTGTGACTTTGGGGAGGCTCGGGTTAAGCCGCTATCTTGGATCAAATTTACAAAAAAAAAATGAGTTTTTAGCTATTTTCTCAAAAACAGTAGCCCATATCAAAATTTTACAAGAATACAAGATTAAAGCTCGTAATTTTTTGTACAAAAAGGATTGTTACATTTTTTTACCTAGGTTGAACTCTTAACCTTTAACTACTCGCGCTGGTGTATTTTGTACACCACTCGGACTAAAATAGTTGTAATTTTGATTTAAATAGTCTCGTGCTACTGTGGAGCTACCTAATCTATTACTGAACTCTCTTTTAAAAGCCTTTTCATTACCGTTGTGACGGCTGTACGCGGAAAACATAGTTATTTGATTTTAAATTAGTAGGTGTTCCTTGTGGTGTACAGTATACACCACGCGGGTAGTTATGTGACTATATTTTGAAACTTCTAACTTGATTACTTTGCATTAAATAAATAAATAAATAAATAAATATATCATCACGGCATATTACCCATTTCTGGGTGTGCCAATCTGCTTTATCGCAGATATCGGTAATGATGATGACATATTTGTACCGTGCGGGCGCTTACCAGGCGTCACCTCACGGGCACTCATTGCTGGCGTGGAGAGTGCACCACAGGGGTCACTTTTGTGCCATTTAAAATTCGAAATATTTGGCGTCGGTCGGGATCGAACCCGGTACCCCCGGGTTCGCGACCAGACACTCAGGCACGAGGCCACGGGACCCCATTAAATATCTTCTTTTTTTTGTTTATTATTTATAAACAGCCAAATTCTGTTTAACGCATACACATAGCGCAACCTCAAAAATACAGGAGACTTTTTCTAAAGCAACTAGCGAACTCTCTGATGAAACCACACCTTTCAGAACGAACAAAAGTAAAAAACTTGTTTAAGGGCATTCATTGTTTTCTAAGTAAATATAAAATACAAGAAGAAGAGTAGGATCAGGAGTGACCACCAATAAAGGTGTGAAGAAGGTTCTTCTGTTGAGGTAGACACAAAAATCGGGTAACAACTTCATGCATTTCATGTAAAACATTTGTATGCAAGGTACATGCAATTACTTGCCCAGAATGTAATACTAACTATAACGACAATAATTAAGTAACAGCGTATAGTTATATCCGGAAAAGTCTGCAAAAATAATTATTGTTAGTTTTGTACGCAATTTTATTATTTTTATCTTTACGCTTGCTTTCATTTAGTTTATTATTTTAACATAAGGTAGTCAGAATATTTTTTTTTATAATATTTTGTACTTAAATAATTACAAAATATATTGAGAATATATTAAACAAAATCTTCTTTTATTTCATTGTTTGTGTTACAAAAATGGGCGCGAGTAGTTAAAGGTTAAAGAGTTATGTTCGAAAATAATTAACCGGAACAACAATTTATGAAAGAAAATTAAATTACTCAAAATATGAACAATAACAGTTTACATTCGTCGTGGTATCGAAAAAAATAAATTATCGATGATTTTTAAATAATTTTCCTACAAATTCATCAACCACTCTGACTCTGTTAAAGATACGTTACTTCGGTTTGAAAATTTTAATTCAGCTTGAAATCCTTCATGTCATGCATTACACGATATTTGCTCCAATGACCGGTTCGGAGTTATTAACAATTGAAACACATGAAATTTCTCTAAAATTTTCAACATCTGCAAATCGGCTTAGTTTTTCGTCTAAAATTACGACACGTATGAAATGCGCAATAATGTTTATCTTTAATTGTGAATTTCAAATGAGAAAATGAGTTCTGAACCGATTTGCAGAAGTTTCAAATTTTAGAGAAATTTCATGTAAGTTTCAATTGTTAATAATTTGCGGACCGCTCATCGGAGCAAAAATCGTTTAATACATGACATGAATGATAATTCCAAGCTGAATTAAAATTTTCATACCGCGGTATTGTATCTTTAACTGGGTCAGAGTGGTTGATGAATTTGTGGGAAAGCGTTGACAAAAATTATTTAAAAATTATCGATAATTTACTTCTTTCGATGACACGACGAATGTAAACTGTTATAAATAATAATGTCTATTAGACTAAGTATTATATACTTAATATTGTTTATATTTTAAGTGTTTTAATTTACTTTCATAAATTGTATTCTGTTTATATTTTAAGTGTTTTAATTTACTTTCATAAATTGTATTCTGGTTAACTATTTTTGAACATAACTCTCTGAGAGTTCAACCTAGGTAAGAAATGAAAGAATCCTTTTTGTACAAAAAAATACGAGCTTTAATTTGTATTCTTGTAGAAATTTGTTACGGGCCACTGTTTTCGAAAAAATAGTAAAAAGTCTTTTTTTGCATCTTTGATCCAAAATGGTGGCTCATGCCGAGTCTCCCCAAGATCACAAATTTGAATTTTTCATCCCCGTCTCGACCCAAGCAACATATGTGAAAATCTTTTTTCCCTAACTTTTGCAGGGTAGAAACCTGTAATGACTGGACTATATGTATTTGAATTTGAACATTTTTAACTTGTAACTTTTCTAAACATACTTAAACGTTTGAATTAATAACACTATTCTGGACTTCCATTGTCTATATTTCAATAAAGTTATTACACAACGTTTCGATTGTTGAAGTATCTACAATCGTCTTCAGGTGAATACTAACAAACTTAGAGACTACTAGAGCTTATATACTAAAAATATAATAATTGATCTAATGAAGCGTACAAAGTTTACAAATGGACACACTAGTGTAGTTTAAGGTGATTCAAACGTCCAATCAGCGGCTTCCACACGTTGCTTATTTCTACACTTGGTTGGCTGAAGACTTCGTTGTTGTTGTTGATGACTGCTGCGTCCTTGAATTTTCTCTTGTACCAGTGTTCTTCTCTGGAGATGATTTTTGCTTCAGACCACTTCATCCTATGCTGTTTTTCCCAGGAATGTTGTGCGATGCCGGATTTTGTTGTTTCTCCTCTCTGCGTATGAACTCTATGTTCTTTAAGCCTGATTTCTAAAGGTCTTCTCGTTTCCCCCACGTATGACTCACCACATTCACACGGCACTTGGTAGATACAATTTTTGGAATCTCGACTGGTCTGCGGCCTCGTATGGGAGATCATACTTCTGATAGTAGTTCTTGATCTGAATACTGTGTTGATGTTGTAAGTTCTTCCTATGCGTTTTATCGTCTCGGATAAGCCTCTGATGTATGGGATGCTGAGTAGTACTTCCGGTTTTTCTTCTTTTATTCTTTTTGGTTGCTGGCTGTTGGATTGATGTTTGTGAAGAAGCTCCTCTATCAAGTTCCTTGGGTAGCCATTCTGTTTCAGGTCCCTGTTGATATGCTTGATTTCTTCTTGCAGTCCTTTCTCTGTGTTGCATAATCTATGAGCTCTGTCGATTAGAGATTTTGCTATTCCTTTCTTCGTTGTTATAGAGTGGTTAGATGCATGGTTCAGATATTGGCCGGTGTGTGTTGGTTTTCTGTAAACTGCTGTCTCAATCCTCCCGTTATTATTCTTCACGTGGACATCCAAGAAAGGTAATGAGTGTTCCTTTTCTTTTTCCATTTTGAATTTGATGGTTGGTTTGATGGTGTTCAGGTGATGCAGGAAGTGTTCTAATTGTCGATCACTGTGGTTCCAAACTATGAAGGTATCGTCCACATATCTGAGCCATACCTTCGGCTTAAATTTCGCCTTCTCTATTGCTTGAGATTCAAACCAGTTCATGTAGATGTTGGCGATGACGGGTGATAGAGATGATCCCATTGGAAGCCCGTCGTCTTGGGCGAAGAATCTGTCTTTTTCCTGGAATACTTAAACGTTCATTGAAATTGTTTATTTATGCAGTAAATTTAATTTAAATTTTAAAGATAAATATGTGTTCATATGAAACTTTTCACACATCCATTTAATTTAATTTTCATCTCATTTAATTCAATTTATAAGATGGCTACTTTTACCTCTCGCTAAGAGAGGTATTAAAATCATGCTATAAATCACATATCCAGATATTAATGAATAAGCACATTTCAAGGTCACTAGAATCTGATTTTAACATTTTTACAATGGTATGTGTGTGTGTGTGTGTGTGTGTGTGTGTGTGTGGATGTGTGTTTGTATGGATGTTGGAGGGACGATTCCTCAAAAACTATAAGACATAAGACCTGTTTAACTATGAATTCCTCAATCTGACATTCCTAGGAAGAGCTGAAAAGGTTTTGGTAACAATCGAACAACCGTACTAGTACTAGTACTAGTTTAAAAAAAAAAATTCTTCTAAATATTATTTTTTGAAAATTTTTGATATTACTAATTTTGAAGAACAAAATTCTACATCTGATACATTTAAATTTTTTATTATATTTTCTATAAATTTATAGATAAAGACGCTATAATGTATAGAATATCGAGATATAATAAGTCGAGTTGGCGAAACTGCACTAAGGAAACCAGTTGACAAATTCAAATGTTTATAACATAATTTGTATATGACAGATGCAGTGTCAAAAATCAAAAGTTTTAGTGACATTCTGATAGCTTTTTCTGGGAAGTACATTTATGGCCGGTTGCATCAACATAACTTAAATATTAAACTTGGCTTAAATTGCCAATATAGCATCGAAATGATATGTCAAATGTATTTATAATATATTGCTGTCAAAATTTCGATTTGCATTTTTTTGTTTAAACTTAGCTTAAAATTTAAGCCTTGCAGAGATACCGCCAATCTGATTAATGAATTGGAAGAATCTCTGACAATATAATTAGAATTGTA
Organism: Ophonus ardosiacus; assembly: GCA_943142095.1. Classification (NCBI taxonomy): domain Eukaryota; kingdom Metazoa; phylum Arthropoda; class Insecta; order Coleoptera; family Carabidae; genus Ophonus; species Ophonus ardosiacus. Next base: position 30,787,402 of record OW964827.1, on the reverse strand, counting down.
GTGTGCAGAAGACATGTTAAATACAATAAAAAAAAACTGGGTAAAGTTCTGTAATTTTTTGTTATAAATCGACGGTTCGACAGCGAAGTGTATTACAATACTTATATAGGCTAATATGGAAATGACGAGAGGTCTTGTGCTGGCCACAACAGATTTTTATCTTTTTGAATTAAATTATAAATTTCATGCATACTGCGCGTGAATGATTCATTTAAAAAAGATAAATTGAAAATTAATTTAAAAAAACGCATTTTGGTTTAAAATACATATTACCCGACCAGAATTTTAATAAGAAAGAAAATACACAGCATTTCATTACAATGTAAAATTCTTAAATTACATATTGTAATAAATAAATTGGCACAAGAGTTTCTCAAGCACGAGGATAGCTTTAACGCTTGGGCCGTGAGGATGTTCGCACGGGGATAACTTTAACGCTTGGGCCGTGGGGATATTCGCTTGAAGCCAGAGGCCAGATGCCTCGAGCGCCTACGATGATGGGGAAGGACATGCACATATGTATTTCCCGGGCCAATGATGGGCGGCAGTATCCCGAAATTTTGTCTGGTCTGGACGAGCCGTGTGTAGTCACAAATCTCGCCTAAGAGTCGCGGGCATTCCCAGCATCCCAGCTAATATAACCTAAAGTACAAACACTCACGCCCGCAAAACTCGGGTCATTATAGTTGTTTTTCATTTTTTTAATGCTTTATTTCCCGCTTTCCTTGGTAAATGAGATAAAGGGATCTAGCTAAAAATTGTATATCGAGATTTTGGTAAATAATTGCGTTTTAAAATTCGAGAAATTCGATTTTAACATTTTCATGGTGATATTCTGTGTGTATGTTTGCCTGAGCGGATGTTTGTACGAGTACGTGGGCGTGCGCGAATGTGTGTGCGTGTATCCTTTCCTGAAGACACTACTAACTCAAATACGTACTATCATTCAAAATAACATTATGCATTTGCGATATTGCCCGGACACTTCCCCAACCATTGCTTCAATAATTATTATGTATAGTTTTGTTTACATATTGATAAGGCATGCGTAATGGTTATAAGATGCCCTTGACCAATTTCCCGCCCTTTTTACGTGAAATCTAGAGCACGTGTCTGCGCGTAGTTCTCTCACCTTTAACCTTTTTAAAATTTTATAGAAGAAAATGTTGATAGTACATACACTGAATATTAGAACAATAGTTTTATAAAAAAAAAAACAATACATTTCTCAACATTGTTTATATATGTACGGTGAGGTAGAGGTCTTTCAAATACTCATAAAATCGTTAATTTTTGCTCTAAAAAAATTTTGTTGGTAGAACTACATTAATAAGAACATGTACGAAAGATCAAATCTTGCAAATGATGCCCGTTCTGGTTAACGCATTGTTAAAGCCGTTCACGGAAATTTGCATCCACTCTCCCCAGTATCTCTGTCGGTTTAGGTGATATACTGACGAATAGCTTGCTTGAATTCGTTCAATGTACGGGGCTTAGTCTCATACACACAAGGTTTTAGGTATCCCCATAGAAAAAAAATAACATATGGACAGATCAGGGATCCGAGGAGGCATAAAGAATCACCGAATCGAGAAATGAGGTGCCTGGGAAACAGGCCTTGGAGATCTTTTATTAACACTCTGGCTGTGACCCCATCTTGCTGGAACTACAAATGATCACGAGAAATACGCCTTCCTCGTAACTCCGGGATGAAAAATTTGTTCACCATCTCAACGTAACGGTCAGATGTCTCAGTAAGGTAACCCCAGTTTCTTCGAAAAAATGAGGACGAGGACCAATAACACCACATTTCCTCACCGCTCATCAAACCTTGAGGCTATGCAGTGGGTTTTCGTGAAGTTGTCGTGGATTTTCAGCAGCCCAGTACCTACAATTCTGCTTATTGATTGAACTGTTGAGGTGGAAACGGGCTTCATCGCTCATGAACACCATAAGGTGCAAGCATTTGCCGTGCAAAATGTAATCGTGGGGATTATTCCTTTCATTTAATTTTTGCACAATCGCTATTATGTATGGGTGGAAATGTAATTCTCCTTGCAAAATTCGTCATACAGTTCGATTGCTTTTTTTTCTTCATTAATAAGCAACCCGTTCAAAGATTTATAATCCAACGTAGGACCGTGGAGGCACTGGCACTACGATGGATGTTAAATCTACGGTGAACCGCAATCACAGACTCGTCATAGGCAAATACGCGATGTTCAAATGCCCATGATGGCAACTAACAGTGAAATGCAGGGGTGAAATCAGGTGAAATGCTCTGAACCAAGGAATGGAATAATACCTGCCGCATGACCTTCTCTTCCCTATAACGGGGTGGGATTCCAAATCTGCGCTATGATAACGTAGCTTAAGGCGAATTTATGCAGCCATTTACATTTACTTTTTAATTTAATTTTCATTTCATTCGCATTTATAATAATATAATAACAAAAATAAATAAAAATGAACGCATGCGCACATATAAAAATACGCTGACAGATGATGAACGTCATAACCCCACTTTCATTGGAATAAAGTTTATTAATAAAAATGTTCAACAATAGTGACAGCGAAGAAGTTATGAGTTTAGTTTTAAACGTTTTAATTGTAATAAAAAACCGTAAAAAAACGATAACGGAGATACATAATGACAACCAGCTGATCAACTCAAATTCTCGTCCCTAACCTTTGGAAACTTATATGGCGAGTGCCGGGCCTTTACCACTAGTACTCAAATCCAGTCAATAGATGTCGCGAACGTCGATTTACGAACTTGCATTTTTTATTACTAAGCAACTATTGGTCCACGTATATTTTCTGAGGTGGGAAATAAGGATGCGTGGGAAACATTTGAATTTGACGTAAATTTATGAATTTGACATATTTTGAATTGTGTTTTCGACTCTATCACGGTTCTATATAATTTACTTTGATTATTCATTGTAACATCTGTGTGTCCATTAGGCAAGTTTTTAATGTAACATTGTATAATTTTATGTGTTGATAAGTTCATATAAATCATTCAATTCGTTTTTTGTTAAAGCGTTACAATTATTTCAATGAAGATGACAAATCTATTTTGAAAATAAAATTTTATTATGTACCTATAAATGAATAGTTATTTTCGTAACAAGTTATGAAAAATACCAAATATCATGCGAGTGTAAATTGACGCACGACGCGTAGCGGAGTGCAAGTCAATACACACGAGCTAAGATATTTGTATTTCATACAAGTTATGAACATTATTTTTTAGACGTGCTTAAATAAATGTTACTTTTTTTACAAAACTGAAATTTAGGTTCAAACGTACGAACAGCTGACAAATGAATAATGTATACATGTAGCCAGAAAATAATGACATAGTAACCTAGCAACCGTGTCAACTATTACGATATGAAATATATCGTAACACTAATGTCATAAGTTCAACTTTCAGTGTTAGGATACTACGTTGATATGTCATACTTATCACAATGGTCGTCTAAAAAAACTATAAATAAACATTAAATTTGTGCACATGCATTTTTATATCAAAATAAATTTATATCAACAAACAAAACTACAATATTGTATAAAATTCAAAAACGGGTTGCCTAGTTTACATTTTAGTTCTATTCCAACCACCAGGTGTAATGTTCAGTGTAAGTACACATAAGTTTCCGGTCTAAAGAGTAATATTTGTCTATGCTCGTCCCTGTCATGCCGTACACGCATGCGCCATTTATAATTTTCATTTATTAAATAAAAGTTGGCCATTTCTAAAAATAAATGAGAATGAGAGATAAATGAAAACGTAAATGAAAATGGTGTACGTAAAATAAATAAATAAATATATCACGGCATATTACCCATTTCTGGGTGTGCCAGTATCTACAACACATGTAGACATCGGTAATGATGACGATATATTTTACCGTGTGGGCGCTTACCAGGCGTCACCTCACGGGCACTCATAGCTGGCGTGGAGAGTGCACCACAGGGGTCACTTTTGTGCCATTTAAAATTGGAAATATTTGGCGTCAGTCGGGATCGAACCCGGTTCCCCCAGGTTCGCGACCAGACACTCAGGGACGCGGCCATGGTGTACGTAAGGGGTATTTTTCGCTTTGCTATCATAGCGTAGTCTTGGGATCCCACGTCCCACCCCAGTACTACCCTTTTTACAAACACTCTATTTCCTATTTATTGAAATAAAAAAAAAATACATGGCGGGAGATAATGTGTTGATTTTTGTAAAATATAATACAAGTGATGTACCGAATATTGATTTTGCCGGATATCCGGTACTCTTTAAATCGGATATCCGGCCGAATATTCGGTTAAACCGGATACTTGGTTTGAAAGAAGTCCTGCATATTGTGCAAGCACAGACGTGTTTCAATTTCATGTAGAAGAATACTACCAAACACAACAGTACACGTCTGGATTCAGCTAATTAATTAATCTCTAATAAGTACCTTGTGTAATAATAACCAGTATAACGGCCCGAATTTTGCAGATGTGACTTTTGTGCTTTTAGTTTAGGATAAATAGCGTTGTGCATTTTCAATATTGCCTGGCCACTTTGTCCAACATATATGAATAGTTTTCAATTATAGTTTTGTTTACGTATTGATAAGGCACCTTCTGTAATAATTAGTTTTGTTCGATAAGATGCCCTTGACCAATTTCCCACCCTTTTTTACATGATATCTGCAGCACGTGTCTAATACCCACCTTTAACCGTTACTTCTCTGAAACGCAAACCAGTATAGCACACCTGTGAATATAATTTACTTTTAAAAAACGAATCTTGTTTCAAACTCCATAACTGCCGGAGTACATAGAAAAACAAATGAAAGCGATTTTCTAAATTGCCCATTCCGAGCTATAGCTGTCGCACGTTAAGTTGATTTTGACTTTGAATGCGAAGAACCTAAAATTCGTACTTGGACAAGTCGAAATGTAATAATAATTATAATTTGCTATTGTTATAACGAGGAAAAGACTCCGTCAGCATCTATTTAAAATAGACACTTACAAAATTGACGTCACTGCAAGAGAGAGATAGAAGATCATGCATCCTTCCAAACAAACCTCCCCTCGTTGTCATGTTCCCGGTTCCTATCTGTCATTGTGTTCTCATCTGTTATTCAGTGTTAAACCTAATTCTTTATTGTGATTTGTACGTTGTGTTTAATAAAAATGAGTTTAAAACCAGAATATGTGTCTGGGGCAACTATTTTGTTTGATAATATTGAAGATCATTCGATTATTCAAAACGATGGCTAGAGTGTAGAGTCTACGGCTGATGACAGGTCTTTGTTTGGACGTGATAACCATAGCAACCTTGATTTCTATGATTTGCCGTTAGAGGCGCTCGTGCAAATTGCAATTTTGCAAGTGTCTGTTGGTGTAAAGAGAAAGGGGATTAATTTATCAGCCAAACGCACGCTTGCTATACTACAAAGTGCAGGCCCGGGAAACGCAAATGGGGGATACCGGGATAGCATATAGAATATAGCAATATTAATTGTAGGTAATGATTCTACCGACCGAGTTTTTACATTTAATTTTGCTTCCATACACCAGATGTCGCCATTGATGCGGTATCGATGCTCAACATGTACGTTTCTTATCTAAAATAGTGTATATGGTCTGTGACAAAGTGATCAAAGATTCAGTTGGCAATACAGTGTCTTAAAAAAAAACCTAACTCGGAGTAGGTATGTCTGATCATTATTCACTTCAAAAGTCAAGTTGTCAAAATTGAACTTGAAATGTAATTTTAAGAGAGAAAAGATAATAAAGAAGGAAACAGAATATTGCCATTCGCTGTTTTCTAATTTATTTCCATTTCTAAAATAATATTCAAGAAAAAATGCTTTGATTTCTTCAAATAACATTTTTGCCAAGATCTCGTGTCAAATTGACATTTAATTAAATACATTTAAACTGACATACGTTTCTTTGTTCATAGCCTACTCTGAGTTAACACGTTGTACAATTCTCTGGAGATCTTTTAATTCCACAGTTTGCACTACAACAGGTACAGGCGGAAATACTATTAACATGTCATTTTTACAATAAATACAACTAAGATTACGTCAGTGCAGGGGTCTGACAGTTAATAGAGTTTCAAGTGATTGGAATACTTTAGACTTTAGATTATTACTCTGTGGGAAAAAAAAAATCCATTTTTACCTCCCGTTACCCTTGGTAAGGGAGGTATAGGGATCATGCTAAAAATCACATATCGCAATTTTAGTAAATGACCACGTTTTAACATTTTCACAATGATGTCTGTATGTGTCACGATTTAAAATATACTGGTTGTGTCACTCTGCACAAAACGAGGGTCCAAAGCGATACGTGTTTCCTCGTTTTTTCCGCTAGAGGCACAACGTGAGAACGACCCAACTGACACCTGTCATTTGCATGTCATTTTGAAAATATTACATGGTATCTTATAGAAAGGTAAATAAAAGAGGTTTTGAAGTACATATTTTGTTGAAAGATATTGCAATTAATGCAAAATGAAAAGAAAATTAAATAGAAAATGTTTCATTCCTGGATGTGAAACTGGTAACAAGAAATCCACTGAAAAAGAATCTCTGTTTGCTGCTCCACTCGATATATCACTTTTAAAAAATGGCAATGTGCAATTAGTAGAGATGATCGCGAATTAAGATTGAATGATGTTTGCCGAAAACATTTTCGGGAAGAAGATATTATTACCGAATGGAAATCTATAAAAATACTTAACAAAATACATATTACATTCTTTAAAAAAAAAATACTAAATTATTTCACAATGTGAATATTAAATAATGATTTATTTCTTGTTTCATTAAATAACTATTTCTAAATAATTATTTTTTAAATTGATATTAATAATAATTTCATTATGCATTTCATTTTTTATATTTTATGTAAAAATAGTTTGCTGTGGTAGGGTCGTTCTCACGTAGCGCATCTAGTGGGTTATTCAAGGAAATACGTATCAAGCGGACCATCAAAAACAATGAAAAACATGACAAGTGGCATAACCAGTATATTTTAAATCGTGGTAAAATCTCAGTTCATCTCAGCTCACTTCAGACAAACTCAATAAATTGTTGTTCTTTTTGTACGAACTGAGTTGAGTTGTATTGAGTGTACTCACTTCCCCTCTTACCAATGCTGCATCACCCGTGAGTAGAGCTGGGCCGTGAATTTTGTCGGGTCACGATGGGTCACTACGTGACCAGCGTGAACGTGAATATATTTTTAAATTTTGCGCCGTAATTGGACATGAGCGTGAAGGACTAAAAATATACCGTGAGTGATCATGCGTGATTGATATTTAATCGGGCGTGAGTGATACGTTTTATCTTATTTTTTTTATTTAAATTTTTTTCATTTTCATATTTTACTTTGTATTCTTATTATTAAAAGTATATCGAAATATGTAATCAATAGGATTTGATTTTTTTTTTTTTTGCTTAAAAATAGATTTTCTAGAGAACTCAAATTGTATATTCAAATAGCCCTGATTTTGCCAAATATATGTCTCAAATTTCGTGAGATGAACGTGACCCGCCGTGCGTGATCGTTCGTGAATGCCAAAATCTCGGCCAAATTAAATTCGTGAGCGTGAGTGACCGTGACTCAAACATAAAAAGTCGTGCGTGACTGGTCGTGATTACATTCTTAGTTTCGTGAGCGTGCGTGATCGTGAACAAAAAGTTACTCACGCGCCCACCTCTACCCGTGAGCCGTTAAACAAACTCAAAATGATCTGAGCCATGCAGATCAGTGGAGGGGGTAATGTTGTGAGAAGACCGATCCATTGTATTTCGAATCTTGAGTTGTTAAAGTAAGCAAAAATGTCGTATAAAGTACTTTATGATGGAGGTAAGAAAATATATTTCATTTGTTATTCATTTAAATTAATATAAAATAAATAAGTAAGCATACTTACTAGTACAATATTTTCAATGTTTTCCACCTTCAAATAGGTATTTGTTGTTTGTTGTAATCGATACTACAGCGTAATCGCCTACCCTCAACCTAATTCAAAATTAAAGCCCGACAGTTGATAACAAATTGGCAACTGACCAACTGACTTTAAGCTCGCAGCGCCAAAGCGGAATTTACTTGAACTCACGGAGTTGAGATAACCATATGATAACTATAATCTTTGTAGGAGTGTTTTTGTGTTTTCTTCGTGTTTTTTAAACTAATAAAGCTTCGGCAGCAACAAACTCTGCTTAAGAATGCAATACATTTTCAACATGATAAATATTAGTTTTATTTTTTCTATAATTTCTTGCAAATAAGCGAGAATTTCGACTACTGCTAGTAGAAGGTTTGTCTTCATGCTTTAAAGTGGGCAAATTTTTGGAAGGTACAGCAGTTTTTTTTTAACATTTTCGTTTATTTGTATTAACATTTAAAAAAGAACATATACTTATTGCAAGTAAAACTTTTCCTCTTGCAGTATACATACCTCTGGTAAAATAATCACTATCAGCCAAATGTAAAGACCTTCATAAATTTAGAAACTGGTTTCCCTATTTTTAATTTTATTATCCAGGTTTTTCGCCGGTCAATTTTCTCTTATCTCCAAATTTGTTCTCGATGATAACATAATCTTTATTTTTTTGAGTGAAAGAATGGTAACTTACATATTCTGTTTTTTTAAATAACGACTTGCATTGGGGTACAGAACAATAAATATTACTCATTTTAATATAAAAAAACAATTATGCAAAAATTAACGAAACTTCGAAAACAAACTTTTTTTAAAGGTTAGAATACAATTATTTGTATATAATAATTAATACAATAAGTTAATTATTATACATACAACACACTATCTGCAAAACAGATCTACGATGGCAAATTTCACAAATTATTATAAGAGAAAGCAAGAAATAATTAAATAATATTAATTTTTTTCAGATAAGACAATGTTTTATATACGCGCCAAATATATCTCAACTCCTAGAGTTCGAATTTTCGCCACTAGTTAGCGTATCGCTTAAAGTCAGTTGCCAATGCGCTTTGTCGCTCACTCCTTGCGAAATGTTGTTTTTTTCAGCGGCCTCTCAGCTCAGCTCATCTCAACTCACTTATCAACTGAGCTAAGCAAAAATATTGCAAAAAGAATACAGCTATGAATCTGTGGACCATGATTCCTTGATACAGAAATCAAGTTGGCGAATTACAGCATACGTTGATATATGGAACAGCTTGATTCCTTAATCAACTGATTATATAAGTAATCAAGGCAATAATGGTGAATTCGGCTAAAACTAATTAAGTCCAAAACTCATCATTTTACATTTCGCCGGTATCTTTTGAAAATGACAAAGGTGTTTTACAAACGAATCTTTTTGTATTTCACTTATGACATTATACAATATACAACTGTAGTTTATTTAAGTGTATATCTGTAATAAACTATGCGGTAAAAGCAATAGAACTGTATTATTGTGCTGGCCATATTCAATGTTTTCAGTAGTTAATGCTTTTCTTTCCAAATTTTAAAGTAGGTGTTGGCATCCTATTGTATTCCGTGGACCGTATTATACATACAAAATCTGGTGTGCATGGCCAACACAATACCTCCCACTATACAGGGTGGTTGATTTTTCATTGTCCAGCTTATATCTTTTGAAATATTAAAGATACAAAAAAAAGTTAAGTACAAAAGTTGTTTAACCTGATCTATAATTTAGCATAAACAATTTTTTTACCAAGGAGTACCAATTTTTTGGAAAAATGTTTAACTTTAATTTTTTAAATGGAACATCCTGTATATTTTGACAGAATAAGATTCTTAATAAATTACTCTTTACAATAATGTGTAACAAGTAAGGATTTACCTTTAAATTATGTTTTATATAGCAAATAGAAATATGATAAAAGTAGGCTATGATATTCTATTGTTTATACCCATCGACCTTTAAACTAATAGACGCAGCGTACGAGCAAAACGCTTGTCCCGCCATAACGGTGCAGACACAGTATCTCTATCCTTCAACTGTACGGAAGTTAAGAAAATGCGGCAAAATAAAAATTTAGTTTGTCCCTAACTTGTTATACTTGGTACATAATCGCTAAGAGTATATACATATTTAATTTTTTTGTGCATAATTACTTTCATTATATATTTTTAATACAATATATTATATACACATTATATTATAGGGAACAAGTAATAATTAATAAGAACTTGCATATGAAATGACACAGCTAAACGGCGTACGTACTGCTGACTGTACAAAATACACCGTTTCCCCACTATTTTATCGCATATGCACCTCACAACACATATTCGTATATGTTGACAGAAATAATTATAAATGTTCTCCAAAAAAAGTAAAATAATACACAGTCACGAAACGTCAAATAGATTTTGACAACTATTTAGTGATAGAGAGCGATGTATAGAGGTTTACATATGGCTGAAAAAGATGTACAATGAGTACGAACGCATGCGCAGTATACTTTAACTGAGAACTTCCGTATTGTCAAAGGACAGAATATATATTTCTTTCCTTTTATGTTGGAGCATTATTCTAACAATAAAAGAATAGGAAACACTTGGTCCATTAGTTTAAAGGTCGATGTTTATACCTGTAACTTCTGTCACACATGAACATTGGCTACGTATAATTATATTACCGGTCTGTCGCAGAGAATTTTCTAAATTTTGGAAAGTATTTACGTGAGGCTGTCTTCTATCAGGATATAAATTTTGATACACGATAGCAGCCCGACGTTTATTATTATTTGATCTGTGAAAACAGCAAAGCATATCAATTTTTTCACTATTACTGTAACCGACGTTCATTTTTCTTAGTTAAATAAGAATCTTAACACCTTTCTCATTATTATAATCAGTATTATTAAATCTGTGACAAATGTTACTGGTATAAACAATAGAATATCACAGCCTACTTTTATCGTATTTCTACTTGCTTTATTAGACATAATTTAAAGGTAAACCTTTACTTGTTATACATCATTGTAAAGAGAAATTTATTTAGAATTTTATTCCATAAAAGTATACAGGGTGTTCCATTTAAAAAATCAAAGTTAAATATTTTTCTAGAAAATTGGTAGACCTTGGAAAAAAATTGTTTATGCTAAATTATAGACCAGGTTGTATCAAATAACTTTTCTACATAACATTTTCTTGTATCTTTAATATTTCAGAAGATATAAGCTGGTCAATGAAAAATCAACCACCCTGTATAATTTTTATTAATTTAAATACCGACATATTGACTACATAATGCTGCATATGAAGTTCCTTTGTATATAACTATTGCTTTCTTTACTATTTTTTTTTTTTTTAATGTCACCTTTATTAATTTGAACTGATTTTTCACAGTGACATTTATCTGTCAGTTATATACATTTCAAATATGAATTGTGTAACAAAGAAATTGTGTTTATCTTTGATACATATGCTCCTGGTCTTATAAATTAGATTATTTTATTTATTTATTTATATATTTATTTGTTTAGTAATCTGTCTAACAGGCGCACCCAATTACTGGGCAGGATTTTATATTCATACAATACATAAAAATAAAGGACAATATAAATACAGTGAGCTTACATAGATAACAAATACTTAAATTATTAAAATTTTGAAGCCTACAGCATGAATAAATTTTTATTTAAAAGTGAAGATTGTAATCTTTTGAAATTACTATCAAAGATATCAATTCGATCTTGTAAGATATGATAATTATTAATAATTGCATTGATGGTGAGTGGAGTGGAGTAACAAATTAGTTCGAGCTTGGGGAGGAATGAAGGAGTTCTAATTACGGGACATATAGGTCGGTGCTCTAAACTTACTACTACTTACTTACTTAAGAATATTAGGATTGTCTATATATTATATAAAATATATAGAAAATGTATCAATTGCATACCTGTAAAAAAATTAATAATCTTTAATTTTTATAGTTTCACAAAGGACGAGCGCGTTATACAAAGCCTATAAAAAACATGTTTTTTATAAGTACATTCTATGTATTCTATTGAAATAATTTTACAATAAGTTTTTTAAAAAATGCGACTTGTCAAAAATATGACTTGGTATTTTTTGCCAGTTATGTTGGTAGCACTTCCCACTAACAATCGAAATTTCATATTTTGACAGATTGTGTGTTGCGAATTTTGTCTGATTGTACACATTAATACATTGTATCAAACAGTGTGCTTTTATACGCTTATAAGAACACCAAAATAGATTTTTTTTATAATTTGAAGTTGTTATTTTGACAGGTTAAATTAAGGTCGTTGTCACGTAACGCATCTAGCGGATATTCAAGGAAATACTCACTCAATCAAATCACGCAAAACCTCAAAAACAATCAAAGCAATAACAAGTGGCATAACCAGTATATTTTAAATCGTGGGCCGTAATAATTTCTTCTTTACATTTAATTGACGCATGTAATAATTACTTGTAGGGCCATAATTTGCCGAACCCTATTTTAAAGTATGGTTCCTCTGTTCAGAAATATACCTATAGATAAAATGTTTATTGCAAAAGAATAATTATTAGTTCAAATTCAAGAATATAAAACTTTGTATTACACGAGTTTCCCTACGTCTAATTTCGAAACCGTACATTCAACAAATTCTTCTAGATAGGTATTACAGGTAAATACTATTCTTGAAATTCTTTCCTTTCACTACAGAATTACATATAATCATAATTAACTTTTTATTTCCGTAGCAAATACTGATTATTGTTTATTAACATACCAACATTTGCGATGCTCCATTTAGTATATATTTGTAATACCAATATCAAATCTTAAAAATTGTGTAGTGCAGGCTAACCATTAATTTTTGCTTTTATTATCGATAACCTTACTTTATGTCGAAAAAGTGCTAAGAATAAATAGCATTAAAATAGTTTTATTATTATTTTATTAGTCGTGAACATATATTTCATAACTTTTATTGCAATATATTTTTCTTATTGTAAAAATAATCATTTGTTTATCTAGAAGTTTGCAGGAAATAAGTTTAAATTATGTTTTCCTTGTCAAAGATTGTGTTTATGTAATAAAAATGATAAGCTTAGTCGTTAAAATAAATTTTTAAACTAATTGACACAATTTTTGCTGATTGAGTTAACATACAGTGAGAAATACAAAATCTTAGTCAAATATGCCTTCAAGAACAAAATAATAATGTATCTACATACATATGTATGTATAGAAGGTGCAAATTAGTAACACGTGCCCTCGCACGTGTCACTATACACTATTTGGTGCTAGCAAAAAATATAAAATATGTGCCAATAGAAAAGGCAAACTTTCAGTTATTTTTAAATAGAGTGATTTAGTAGGCGAATATTGGCGCATTCATAATTGGAGGAGTTTATTAATAGATAGGTAACAATGAAATTCAACGAGTAGAGTATTCAGTGCCAAGTAAAATTCCGATTAAATTTGTGCCAGTTAATAATTGACATATTAATTAAATAAGATAATTGTTTATAACTGATATTTTATATTGTGAGGAAGAAGTTTGGTATACACGACGTATAGCGAAGTGGTCTAAACTTTCGAACAAAATAAAAATCACTTTTAAACACGTATATGTGCGTGAAAATATCGTTTTTAGATTTTGCGTTCATAATGAAGTATCGTAATAGCCTTCATTTCAATACGCATTTTTTTGTTTTAGAAGGTTGGTACTAGATGACATTTACTTAACCCTTTTTTACGTAATTTATTTTTAGTTAATTGATAATTGACTGTGGTTAGTTCAGTGATACCAACTACAACATTTCACTTGCAAATTTCCTTAAATTGACTCGGTTTAATATTAGCAGTTTTTTACAATATTTTAGTATGTAGAAGGTGCAAAATCTAAAAAATAGTATAAAGAACTCATTTTATAAGACTTTTTTTCGCACTTGTCAATTAGAAAACTCGCCAAGGCTCGTTTTCTAAGCTTTGACGCGTGCGAAATAAAACTTGTTCTTTAATATACTATTGCTTCCATTTTTTAAATAAAATTATTCAATTAGTGTGCAACAAATTAATTTAAGCAACTATAAAATATTATATTACAAATTAAAATGATGATGGATGTTACTCTTAAAAGTATTTTAAAACGCGTTTCTTAACAGGGGCGGATCTAGTCTAAGAGTTTAGGGGGTTATTGAAATAATTTACAATTTTTTTTTTTGTAAAAAAAACAAACAAAAATTGAGTCCTAGGAGTAAAAATCGGATTTGCTTGCTTTGAGAAAAGATTTTTTTATCGCCTAAATGTAAAAGTTATCAGTTTGGATATTTTAATTAAGATTGATTAGGTATATCTTCTAGAACTCATATCTCAGTTTTTTTCATAATTCTCAGGCGTGTCTTTAAAGATTGGTCTATCAATCACATTTGCCCATTTGACAGACAAATCTGGGATAAAAACTCGGCTATCATCTATTGGGATATGTAAATAAAAATGCGAACCTGGTGGCGAAATTTGGAACTTAAACAAGAGAGCAATTTTATTTTATTCGTATGTTTGAAATAGTTGTGCACATTTTAATGAAACTACTACGAGTATTATAAAATATTTATTATAAACTAAATTGTGAACACAACCTAACTATTAACTACAGTATTTAAAATGAAAAATAATAATTAATCTACTGCTACAACTAATAAAACAGGAAACAAGGATATAATACTCTACCTAAATTAATAATAAACTCTGAAAGAAATGTTTAAAATACAAGAAAAATCAAAGAAAAAACTACTGACAACAATGATACGCTTATAGAAGTTAATCAAAAGTGCTCCCTTCTCGAAAGTTTGAAGTTGGTGCACAGTGCCATCTCTACATAGTGAAATATCCAATAACAAGTGCCCGATTATCCATTTTCTTAATACTTGAAAAATGTCCAGTTTTAACGTTCGTCTCAATAATTCTTGTATTTTTAAACCGCAATATTATGTTTCTCGACGTTCCTTGGGGAATTCTAAAGCTTTTTTTTGCATTTTTCTTTTAATATTTTAAAAATTAAACATTTTCAATTTCTTTAAAGGGGGCAATTACCCTCTTTACCCTCCCAATAGATTCGCCACTGTTTCTTAATGTATTGTCATTGTAGCTTGTACCAAAATACGTCATGCACCAACGCGACAAATTTGAGTTTAGCGATGAACATACCTTGTTTTCTTGTACCTTTTCGATACCGGACGAGACGAGATAAAAAAATTCCTCGTCTCGCCCCAATCACTATCTTTGATAATTCAATGTTTACAAGTTGGAGAACAAATGTATATTTTTTCTCAGTCGCCAGTCGTCAGAATATCTTATAATGTTTTTGTTTAAATAAATTATTATTTGTACTTATTAAGTACGTACATACATATGTTAATGTAAATATATATTATCCATTTCTTATCTTGTACTTACATATAAATTACATACATACGTATGTATGTTATTTTTCATTTTCGATGTTTATTAAATTATTAAATAGAGAGCCGTGATAGAGTGGTACTGTTTATATTCAAAAAAATATATTTTCGTTTAATTAACTACGCCATTTTTAGCAAGGTCCGGACAATACGGACATTGGATAAATCGGACAGGGTGTTTCAGGTAAACGTGTCTTTAGTATAAATATAAATTTTAAATATCTAATGAAGCAAATGAGAGTTATCTTAACTGCATTCTTTTAATTTACTGTGAACATTGGGTGATTATTTTTTTCTGTTGTATCATTTATATTTCTTGTTCTTGAAATTTTGATCTTTTATTAAATTCAGGGTTTCTAGTTCATGGTCGGGCAGTTAAACACACGCTCTCATTTCTTCTTTTTTATCCAAAATGATAATAAAAAATACTTATCTTACAGCCAACCAAACTTTATAATGATAGCAATAGTAATTAATTGTTTATCATATTAAAATTATTTCGTGACAAGCAACATGACGCATCTACATCTGTAAACAAGATGTGTCTGTTTAAAGTTCAAATTTCATAAATTTATGCTAATATGCGCGCGGGTGTATGAACTTTTGCCTTATTTCATCCCATTCTCTCGTGATTAACTTCAGTCTGGTATCCACTACAGCAGTGATCAGTGTGAAGTTGGTTTAGAACACTGAAGTAAGTTGCAAGGATTCACGGTGTCACAACTTTTCAGACTTCGCACAAGTTAAAATTAAGGATCTGACGTAGGACAAGATAAGAAAGATATATTTTCGAATTAAAAAATATATATATCATCACTTTCAGTACCCAATTTTTGAGTATTTTGGCTCTGTTCTTGGACAGATCGTAGTGGATGATATAATTAATCTACAGGTATACGTAAATATAATTTTATAAATTTCACTTTTATCCATATTTTTAAATGGAACTTTCTTGTTTCCTACAGATTACTATCGATATACTCGTCCATAATGGCTGGTAGCATAAGCCATGTTTTAACTAAAACGATGTTTTAAAAAATGTCAAATTCCATTATTTATTGCTAATAATAAATAATATCAAATTTATCAAAATATGATTTTAAAGCAGAACATTGTTTGTATTCAATAAAATACTTTTAAAAAAAAATCGTTCTTTAAACATACGGATGAAATTTAATATTGAAATTTGAATTTGTCATTCAATGTTTTAGTTAAAACAAGACTTGTGCTGCCAGCCAGTATCTTTTATTGTTTTATTCATATATTTATCTAACCTTGTACTTTTTTGAACTACTGATCATGTGATTTTGGTTATCTCAGTTAAATAATTTTTCTATTGAAAAAATGTCTTCGTATTTATAATGATCATTATATTTTTTGTTATTATTTTAATTGTGCAACTTTTTACATTAATATTTTAAAGAAACGCTTGAACATATTTTAATTTAATTAGCAAAAAATACATCATCTACAATAATTATTCTATTAAGATATTTCTATAAAATAAAATTTTAACACAAAAATACGTACAAATTTGTCATTATTTAAAAATGTAAAAGTAGGTAGTTTAAATTTACATCACATATATTGCAATGTGTATATACTTACATACATATGCAAAACTCTTACGTACAAGAGGTGTGTCTTGACGTCTCGACCTATTAACCATGAACTTAATGTTCTTTAGTGTTATATTTTACCCGTGCCGTACTCTTTGGCAAAAAGAATAGGAAAACTTATTTTTAAATTCTGAATTAATCTGAAAGAATTTATATTTATATTCATTTTTTTGGAACATATTCAATATTAAATTTACTATAAGAAAGTAAGAACGTGTGGAACCATGATGTAAAAATATGCATGCATCCCCTTTTTCGGATACATTTTTATCCATTACTCACTAAAAATAATTATTATAAATAGTTTTTTTTTGTCATTTTAAATATGTGTATTACTATTGTAATAAAAAAAAGAAATTAAATGGTACCTAGTTATAAAAATTTTGGTTGTAAATTAATTTAAATCGTGTAATTATCTAATGTTAAAGTTAAAGAATTATTTTTATATATTCATTCATTACTCAGCATAAATAATATATGCAAGATACATATTCATTAAATGCAAAAAATTAAATACTTGTGGATTATATCTGTAGGTTTTAACACAATGCATTATTAATTACATATTATGTAACATACATACATAGATAGATAAATACATATTACCAAAAATGATTTACAATGATGATCAACGACTTTTTAAATGCTATAGAATTCAGGTCACAAAATTTATATTTAACAAAAGTTGTTAATCTTATACAGGGTTGGGCAGAAAGGACGGACGTTTTTTTAAAACGTCACAAAATTGATATTTTTTGCTTAAGAAAAAAATTATTGACAAATTTGAGTTCGTAATGTCATAAAATTTGACAAAATCAAATGTGGAAAACAACATCTTGCATATGGTGTCCGTTATCATTAATGCATTGTTAACAAATTGATAAAGTTATTATACAGCCAATGCAAGTTGTTTTCTATACTTGATTTTGTCAAATGCTAAGTTATTACGAACTCATACCTATCAATAATTTTTTATTTTTTTCTTAAGCAAAAAATATCAATTTTGTGACGTTTTAAAAAACGTCCGTCCTTTCTCCCCATCCTGTACATTTAAAAGGAAACAATAAGATATGAAATCAATAATACATGAATAAAAAATTCAAACACAATATTTTATGTGGAGCAAATTAAAAACAATTACTCGTTTTTCTGTTGCAGACAGTATCTTTTCTAACTTCCCGCCAATAATCTACCGGACAAGCTAGGGCGTCCGGAAATTACTGCGATGGTCAAAGCAGCGGTAAGTTAAATTTCATAAATTTAATAGTATATTATGTAACAAGTTTTATAAACGTCACATTAATCACTAGTTTTTTTTTTTTTTTTTACACGAGGGGAGCGAGTTTATAAAAAGCTGTTAAAAGACTTTATAAAACTAGTGACATACTATACTTTTTCTAAGAGTGCAAATTAAAACAGCAAAAATAAAAAAATACACTTTTTAGGTTAGTTATTTTTTCTGAATGACAGCTGTCAGCTCCAGCAACTACCTTCACCTGGTGCTTAATGAATCAGTTGTTAGTGGTTGCTAGCTTCAGGCCGTGTCCAATACAATCGAAGCCACAGCTTGTCAAGTTGTGATTAAAATGTTGTTTAGCGCCAAGGAAAGCACTACGTTAACTCACATTTTAACAACGGGAGTAGAAAAAATTAATTATTTGTCCTACTCCTACGGTACACTAATCGCAGAGCCAGTGTGGACACATCTGGTAAACACTTATTACAGTAAAAGTATATACTTAGCCATTGCCGACATTTGCGTGAAATAAATTCGGTCACCGTAGAACGAAACCCGGATCTTATATTTATTGAAAATATATAATCTACCATTTTTATTTATTACTTTTTTATTATATCGTTTACATTTAATAAAATTTAAAGAGTAATAATAATATAATTTGTGTATTTTTCTTTTGCAGGAACAGAATGGCCAAACGGCAACTGAGTTAGACACATTTTTACCACAAGATGGAAGCAGCATCAACGGATCAAAGTAAGAAGTTTTCACTACATGTTACATTAAATAAATAAATAAATATTAATTGTATGCATTTACTAATATATTATATAAATTACAAATTGGGTTGGTATGAACCCGAAAATTATTTTATTTGTAAACTTCAATTATTGATGCCGCCTACTACTTTTGAAAATTAATCTTTACTATACTCTGTTTTTTAACCAGGAGGAGTAAATGTGTAGTATTTTAACTCTGTCAATCGTTTATGGATTATTTTAGAGAAAAATAATTCAAATCCAAGTTGCGTGCAATTAATTTTTCTATAGCTGTTATTTGAAGTTTTTTTCTCTAAAATAATTCATAAATGATTAACAGCACTAAAACACTGCTCCTGGTTAAAAAACAGAGTATAGTTACTAACTTGTAAAATTGGTTGCTAACGTGTTAAAATTTTACAATTTAGTTACCACATAAGTAACGTAGGTGACATAAGAAAATTGTGTTGTGTTACTGTTACACGTGTTAAAAATAAGTGTCAATTGCAACTGAGACGTTTCGGTTACATTTTTAAATTTAATTTACGAGTAACAAATAAAATATTATACAATACACACCAGGTAACTATTCTACTGTCTCAACGAGATAAAAGGCTCGCTTACTCGGCTCGCCAGTCATTTCCTTCTTTTAACAGTAAAAATATACACTATATCAATTCCATTTCGTCGGCTTTTTGTTTGTTCGTTATAATATGTAAAGATAATTAAATGTTTGACGCGCAGTTTGAACAAACAAGAACCAAGAAGTACGGGATTCAAATCTCGCAATTAAAAACTATTAACTGTTAGTCTTTGTCAAATTACAAGTAACAAAATCACTGCAACATCTACAATTCCCGTCCATTTCATATTACATATTTTAGTTCTGTTAAAAAATCAATGAATAAAGTAGTTTGTATTGTAGTAGATAACATGAAATTATGCGCATATGCATACAGCGTTTAACTACTTTTATATACAAGTCACTGTTATTATTGAAGTGCAACTAGTGATGTTCATGTTATCATTACGTACATATTGCGAATTGAAGGTCAGTAAAAATCTATCAAAATGATTTAATTTCCCCACGTACTAAAAGTTTATCGGTATCGGTTTTTCCTTATATAATTCAAAAATTTCCTGTACTAAAGATAAAAAGGTTATACAGATAAGATCTAAAATTTAATATACTTATATATTGTATGGAAATTTAATAGCAAATTATGATATTTTTATAATTTTTTTTAATAAACTATGTTATGAAAAACATAACATTCTCACATATTTTATTACTATTTTACATTTTTAATACGAGTACATAATTGTTTTATAAACTAATATAAAATACATAAAATTTTAAATAAATATATCACATTACCCATAAAATTTTAATGGAAATTGTAAATAACTATATTCACAATCGATTAGTAATATAGAGATTTTTGACTTAAAAAATTGGGAAGTTAGTTATTGTTAACTTCAATCTCCAAGGGAGGGAGGGAAGTTACCACCCACAAATCTTCTTTACATTTTGTAAGTAAAGAAACTAATTAAATGGGGTATGTGACCATTATTCCAATTTCAATGTACGTCATAAAATATAAAAATTAACTACTGTAGCTTGTCATTGTGATAAGGGTGCAAGGCGACAGCCAGGCACGGATTAACCACTAGGCAATTGCCTAGAGCCTGACATAAATAAGGCCTAGAATAATTGGATATTATTTTAAGGATATATCTAACTACGCCAATAAGTAATGCAGATGGACAGGGATATTTTCAGTTCTCAAAAGAGTAAAATATGATTTGAGAAGTATTGTTTTAGTTCATCTATGTTGTATATTGAGAATGATGCTTTAAACGAGTTTTTAAATTATGAAGACTTGATTACTCAATTCATTGAATTGTAAATACGCAAAAAGTATTATAATATACAGAATGTAACAGAAATAAGTACATTCAATTTAACTAGTGATAGAACTCGTCGAGAGTAACATTACTTCTTAGTAACTTTTTTATAAACCCTCTAGATCAAAGTTTTGTAAAAACAGTTCATTTCCTGCCTAAAAATGCTAAAAAAATTGAAAATTAAAAAAAAAAAATGTTAGGTACTAAGAAATATTTTTAACGAGTTCTTTCAATGTCACTTCCTTATTTGTGTTTCACCAGTATATGTCTCGAAATTGGAAATATTTTTTTTCCAGAAAATAAATTCCTATTTCGAACATATGTTACTAAGAAATATTGTTGTCCTTGCCGAGTTTTATCACTGGTTAAATTTAATGTACTTATTTTTGTTACACCTGTATACTATGGTAATACTATATTTATTGAAACTTAAAGGCCTCATTTCCTTCTAAAACGTTAATTTACTGAGTGTTCATGTTTAAGTGGCCACCATTGCGATCTTGAGAACTATAAGAGATACGAAGTTGGTTAAATTTTCTATTTTACATAGGTATTTCAATGATAAACTGAAAAAAAAAATCAACCAGTGGTTCTCAAAATATGGATACCAATTTTTTTATTTTAAATTGAAACATAAAATTTTCGAAAAAAATAATAATAAAGTTTTAAATTAATTCCCCCCTAAAATATGATATTGATAAATGAGCCATGACTGAAAAAATTGAACATATTTTTTAAAAGAACTTTATTTTCAATTAAATGTTTTATTGTTTATAAAAACTGCTCAAAATTACTCCTAACTTCTTAATTTTCTTCCATCAATACTTAGGGCCGGTTTTTCAATCTCTGGTTAAAATTTTAACTTCTAGTTAAGTAAACAATATTGAATCGTTTTGTTGACAGCAATGATAAATCTGTCATTTGACAGTTCATTTCGAATCTGTTTTGTTTATTTAACTCTTAGTTAAAATTTTAACCAGATATTGAAGAACCGGCCCTTAATATTTCTCCAATAGAATCTTTTAAATTTTGTACGTCGGGATGCACAGTGCCATACACTTGATGTTGTTAGTAACCTCACAGAGTAAAATCCAGTGGATTTATATATGTTTTATTTATTTTTTTCGATTATTTTTTATCGTTCCACTTTTTTTATGTGCATTACAATATAACCAAAATTCCAATATTGTACCTTACTTGACAGCTGACTGAAATATATCTTTCCCTCTCAGTCTATTCGTCTTACACGATCCTACCATGCTCACACCACATTGCCCTTCCCCAAATTTTTAATAATTATTTTCTCGTAAAGTACGAATAATTAATCGATTTAAAAAAATACGGACGGATATTTTATTTGTTGTCTAGTATCATGGTATATAATATAAATATGTATAAATAAATTTTTGAAAAATCGAAATTTCAGTTTAGATATGTAACGACAGTTCATATAACAGACGAGCAAGGCCAAAGCTCTTGTTTATTTTTTTGAGATTATCATTATTTATTTATAATACGAGTACTATTATTTATATATTACTTACCCCTTATTCATTTCTAACTATTTTATTGTAGTAGACAACATAAAATCTCGTGCAACTACATAGTAGTTATTTGTTTCATTATACATATTATATTAATCTATATAAATAATAGTATATTAAAAAACAAGTTTCATAAGGCAATCTGTTAACGCACTTGTCCAACTTGGACAACGAGACGCTTTGCATGGAGTTTTAAAAAGGTGTGCGATAACAGTCCTTATGAAACATGTTTTTTATATACTTGGAATCAGCTGATTTTGATTTTGAACTGCTTAAAAAATACTATTATACAGTTTTCAAGCAGTAAAACGCATGAAATTAAAAATAATGACGTTTTAACAGTTCAAAATTAGAATAAGTCAAAACATTGTACCTGCCACATTGACAAGCGCACACAAATAAGCCAATAGGGTCATTTCATATTTTGAATAGGTCAAATTAAATATGATAGAAAAAATTCCTTGACTGGATATATTGATGAGGTAATAAAAATTTCTGGATTGCAGTCACAAAATTTTATTTAAATTCTCGGGTCGACCGGTTTCGAGCTCCACATGAGCCTTCCTCAGGAGATGAGAATTAAGAAAATTTTAGATACATGGCAAAAAAATGAAAACGTAAGTGCAACATAAAGCACATGGATTTCGTCAAAAGATAAAAAAATAAATAAAATAAATTATATAAAACTTTTATAAAAAAAACTAAGAACAAATGTTCTACGTGAACCACACCCACGGAACTACTAGTAGTTCCATGGGTTTCATTTTTTTGCCATGTATCTAAAATTTTCTTAATTCTTATCTCCGGAGGAAGGCTCATGTGGAGCTCGAAACCGGTCGACCCGAGAATTTAAATAAAATTTTGTGACTGCAATCCAGAAATTTTTATTACCTCAAATTAAATATGTATGTGTATGTTTTACACCTTACAAGGCTTTAGAATCAGAGATAAGATTTTTTAAAAGTTGCTTTTAATTTCAAATACTTCATCGGCTATGGCGGCACAACTTCACGGATACAACAGTCGAGTTCTACCAGTTTAGTTTGGAAGTATGATTGTTTAGTTTGGTATTTATTTAAATAAATGTTTTATTTACATACATTATACTGCACTAGTACTTTTTAAGAAATAGAAAGTAATAATAATCTTCTCTCTTGTATATTCTGCTGCCAGCTGTCACAATTTTAGGTTAGATTACTGTTTCATGTTGTGGAGAGTAAATGTGTATGTGTCCATATGAGAGAGAAATGACTGTGTGAGTATGAAACCGTGACGTCACAAATTTAGTCCGTGTTTACAACCCTGAAAGTTTATTATATAGCAAATTTATGAATGAAAAGTTACATATTTCAAATTATTTTATATTACTATATTTATTAAATGAGTTGGATTTCATGATTTTATAAAAAAAATCGATATTTTTTTCTGAAATGAATCCATTTCAAGCAGTTCAAAGTCGCTCGAGGCACTTGTCAGCTCAAGGCTTATTGAGGTAATTTTAATTTTTTTAAAAATGCGACGTCACAAATATGACTTGGTCTTTTTTATTAGTTATATTGGTAAGCGCTTTACGATAACTTCACAGATGAAAATTAATTGTTGACTGACAGTAATATGTCATTTATCTTTCAGTTTTGAAAACAATCATACCACATTTAGAAAATAAAAAGCACCAAAAACAGTGCGTTCATAGATCTTCGTAACGACATGTTTTCAGTGCGTTTATAGACTCATAAGAATACAAAAAAAAAAATATTTAAAAGTTTGCTTATCGATCAGGTTATTAAACATTTCTTATCTCTATTAATAATGTAATAATAAAGTAATTTAATTAGTTATTACATTGCTGCACTTTTATCGTTCACTGAACTAAATCGTGTTAAATTTTTTTGTAAACAAAGTAGCGATCGAAACAAAGAATTTGCTAGTAGAATGATTCGTAATTCATTCACCTTTGCGAGTTGGCAAATTTTTATTCCGCATTTCGTTCCATTTATAGATTGTATTCTAAATTAAAAACAAATAATAAACATATATTTACCGCCAGACCAGACTATATAAATGAATAAAATGGCATATTACCCATTTCTGGGTGTGCCAATCTGCTTTGTACACAGATTTCGGTAATGATTGACTTATATTTAAATGGCATAAAAGTTACCCCTGTGGTGCACTCTCCACGCCAGCAATGAGTGCCCGTGAGGTGACGCCTGGTAAACTCCCGCACGATAAAAATATGACTGTATAATGTGTATTTTAATTACAAAAGAAAAATGATTAAAAAATAGATATAATAAAAAGCCAGGTCACGGCTTCGAATCCCTAGCAAGGGATTCTCATTAGTCATCTCATCAACTGTACATTGACGAAAGCAGGTGCGCAGTCATTCATAAATTTAAATAAATAAACAAATATGACATCCCGTTTTTCATAAATGTGTTGATGGTTGTAGTAATAAACAAAGACAGGTTATAAATAAATTAAAATAAAATTTTGAAGCAGTTACTAGCAGATATGAGATATGTCAATGATATTCAGTTATTATTGTTACATTGTTATTGTATTTTATTAAATATTACTGTATTGCGTTCTTCATGAAATCTTTTGTCGCCATTGCGTGAGACTATTAAGAAATTTTTGTCTCCATTTGAGCCGCTACACTAGCCAAAACAAAGATTAGAAATTTTTACGTCAAATTTACATTTAAGTTCGAGTGAGAACTAGATATAAGACGCCTTTTGAAGACATTTTTAGTCTCATAGTTGAAGTTAAAAATAACTTTTTCTCCGTATTCGATCTAAATTGCTTTTATCCTTATTTACAAATAGAGTTATCTTTTGTCTTTATCGTAAATAAATTGGCGCGACGTTCGTCCAGTCACATACAGGCAGAAGAGAAAAATTAAACAAATATTTTACTACGAAACAAATAAATAATCATTATACAACCAACAATACATTTGTTTTGTATTTATTTAATTGCGGTAAAATTATTAGTCCATTTGTTTCAAATATAAAATGTAATTATTAAAATATCTTTCAGAACTCATATTAATAATGGGGTATTCCACTCAATTTTTTTTTATTATTTTAAATAAAACTTCATTCAGTTTTGAAGCAATTCATAGTATTAAAAAATCTTAATTGTTCCAAGTTTAACAGTATTTTATTTTCGAGAAATCAGTGTAACGTCACATTTCCCCTATACTTGTCTTTCTCACACACACTGTTCTGAGTACGCTGCGAGAGAAAGATGACAATTGTATGACGTCAATTTTCCCTTTTAGCAAATGTGAAATATCTCGTAAAATAATTATTTAAAAAATGTTTTCGTTGTTTTAACTATTATTTATTGAGCCATACCTACTTTATGTTAAATTGAAATTTTTTTATTTTTTTTTGTTATGGTGGAATACCCCATTGGAATAATACTATGTACCTTTTTAGTTTAAGTTCTGTATTTATTTATTTATTTATTTATTTATTTATTATTAAAACCCAACGTTTCGGCACCATAAATTGGTGCCTTCTTCAGGGGAAATTGATATAAAAATGTGAAAAAACAAAAACACATTTTTATGTCAATTTCCCCTGAAGAAGGCACCAGTTTATGGTGCCGAAACGTTGGGTTTTAATAATAAATAAATAAATAAATAAATAAATACAGAACTTAAACTAAAAAGGTAGTATTATTCCAAATGTAATTATATTTGAGTACCTGGGAAAGTAACTAAATTTGTAAATTATTATATATGGTATGGTGCGTCAAAACACCTACCCTAGGTTTGAAGGTTATTTAAAAAAAATACTCGATATACAAAAAAAAAAATATATTTTCATAACCTGAACTTACAAGTACAACATGGGAAATTTTATCTCATGTGGTTTTGAAATGGTATCTGTCATGGTTCAAACATTACTGCAAACTACTTACGAAGTTTCGCATAACTCTTTTGAGCATTTCTTGTGTTAACGGTGACTGCTCGATTTTCCCTCGTCCATGTTTTCTGGTTTTTGAGGAGTCCTTGGTCGTCCTTGTTCCTTACTGACTACAGATCCTGTTTCCCTAAACTTTTTTTAACCACATTGTATTAAATTTTCGGTCCAGAACTGTCTAGCAAAACGGGATTTTCGAACCTAGTAAGGAACGCGCACTTTACAGCGACTACACCAGTTTTGACTAATGTACGCTTCCACGGCAAAAGCGTGCTGCTCGTTCCAAATCACGTCTACATTATATCTACGATTGAAATATTTTGTAATAGAAACTTCCCATTCATCTGCCGCTATAGACACCATCCCCACCCTTTTAGCATCTCTGCCAGCTTCATAAGGCCTACTTAAAACTAGGGCGGTTGTTTTGCCGCACCAAAATTATTGTTCTGCATGTTCCATTACAAACAATAACTTATTGGTTGCCAACCCTATTTTGTAAGAGACCTTAGTTTTTTGTATTGTACTGAATGCGAATATTTTTTTTATTTATTTGCTTTAGGTACAAGACCCATACAAATGAAATAACAACATATACTATATAAATTACAATAAATATGACTGTTTCATACAATCTGTACAAAATTAACTGTCCGAACGAGAAGTGAAAATATTTAAATAACAATTCATATAGTATATGCAAAATGTTAGGCGTACAAGTAGTGATAAAATCTTCATAATTAATACATATATGTAGTTTGCACAAATTATATAATAATAATAATAATAATAATAATAATAATATATATATATATATATATATATATATATATATATATACAGGGTGTCCCATTTAAGGTACGAATGCATTGGTATCTCGAGAACCGTAAGAGCTACGAGGTTAGTTAAATTAGACAAAAGTTGCCCCATTAGGAGGCTATTTTAATGGTGTTTTGTTATTTGCGAAAAAATGCATAGGTCACTAGATACAGGTGAAAATGTAAATTTCGCGATTTTCTTTTTTTGCTTATAACTTTGTTATATGAAATAATACGAGATTCTGGTTTGCACTTTCTTAAGGCACTTTTGTATGGTGAATTTGCAGAAGTACTCAAATTTTTTTTATATCTAACCATTTACGAGTTACTGATAGCAACTTTTATTTTTCATATGGTGGTCATATTAAGCTATGGCATTTTTAAATAGAGATTTTTTTTAGCTTTACAATGATATAAAACAATAATAATTTATTTTTATAATTAACAGAAAAATTAATAAAAATTGTTATTTATACTAAAATTAAATTGAAAAAAGTAAATCGAAGGCTGCTATGGAAACAATAAACAACAAAAAAATGCAACAATTTAATTTCTGAATTTTACTTGACAATAGTAGATTATTACGAGTAATAAAAATGAATTTTTCTCGTTGGGAAAAATATGATATGTTGAGTTGTTACATTCGTTGTCAAAGTTCGTTTATTACTCGTAATAATCTACTATTGTCAAGTAAAATTCAGAAATTCAATTGTTGCACTTTTTTGTTGTTTGTTGTTTCCATAGCAGCCTTCGATTTACTTTTTTCAATTTAATTTTCTGTTAATTATAAAACTAATTATTATTGTTTTATATCACTGTAAAGCTAAAAAAAATCTCTATTTAAAAATGCCATAGCTTAATATGACCTCCATATGAAAAATAAAAGTTGCTATCAGTAACTCGTAAATGGTTAGATATAAAAAAAAATTGAATACTTCTGCAAATTCACCATACAAAAGTGCCTTAAGAAAGTGCAAACCAGAATCTCGTACTATTTCATATAACAAAGTTATAAGCAAAAAAAGAAAATCGCTAAATTTACATTTTCACCTGTATCTAGTGACCTATGCATTTTTTCGCAAATAACAAAACACCATTAAAATAGCCTCCTAATGGGGCAACTTTTGTCTAATTTAACCAACCTCGTAGCTCTTACGGTTCTCGAGATACCAATGCATTCGTACCTTAAATGGGACACCCTGTATATATACAAATAACGGGCTCTTTTGCAAAAATAAGGTTTACACATTTTATAGATGCAATCTATATTTCTTCCTTAAGTCTTATTTAAACTAATATAAATTATCAAATCTACTATACTGTATGCTAAATTAAGCAATATACACTAGTCAAAATATAACTTGCCTTTTGCAAGGGATATAATATGGTAAATAGAATCATTATGAACAGAAATATATCAATGAAAATATTTGTTTCGCAATTATTTATATATTAAATCAGTAACATCTTTTGTAAATAATTAATAGTATATTATCTCTTTCATGTTTTCATCTTTAAATAATGAAAAATAATCTCATGAATAATTCATAATTACTGAAAAGACTCATCTGTTTGTGGGATTTTTATGACGTTCAAGTTCGATATTTTTGTATAGCCAAACAAATGTACATTGAATTTAGCGCATTGAGCAAGCACAGTTCACTTGGTCAAAGCCAGAAAAAGAGCATCGACTCGTGAGTGCAATGAAGATATGACAAGATGTCAACATCAACTTTGCACTATCCCACTTACACTCCATAGGGGGGCACTATAAAGATACCATTCGGTTCTTTTCATTCAGTAATAATTTAGTCAGTGAACAAAACAAAACAACATAAAGCTCACAAGTGGTAGACAATTGTTTTCAACATGGACGGTAAAAATAAAAAAGTTAAAAGGGACTTAACGTACGAAAATTTAATCAACGCTTTAATGTTAGTATATTTAAAATTAAATAAATATATCACTATGACTTCTTGCCCTTTGCTTTTTTGCACATTTATCTATTTTAATAAATAAATAAATACATAAATAAATAATTGACATAATATGTAGATTGAATTCTATCTCGGATTGTCAGTGGTGTAATTCGTGGTTCACTCTACGCTCGTTCAAGAATCTTACTACTTACTACTTTCGTCTTCCCATATTTATATTAATTTATTATAATATATAACTAATAAACATAAGTCTTTATTTTATTTTAGGGTTGGCATTTATTAATGCCATCTCTTATCTATTGATAAATTAATTATTATATCTTGCACACGATACTATAAATTTCCCTCATCATAATACTTGATTTTTGTTATTTTATCATTTCAAACCTCAATAAATATATAAACACGGAATATTTTCATTTTGAAGTACCCTACATTGTTGAAAGTTTAAAATTTCCTAGCGTCGTAACTATAATTAAATAGAAATATTTTTTTTATTTGATACATTGATTTTAATCTTCTATCCACATGGAATTTAATCTTCCAAGATGATTCTTAAACTTACTATAAAATGATTGAGAATAATATTTGAATTTAGTCTTTGCAAGTTCTTTAAAGTTAAATCATGAAAGTAACTCGAAGTATAGACAAAAGTGAAAATAATGATAGGTTATATTTTTATTTTGCTATCTGTTTGCTAGTATTTTGTTTTGAAACTTGTTATACTTATCTAACATATGATATAATAGTATGATTACATAGCACTGATTATTAAAACATACATAATATTATGAAGAAAAGTTTTGTATTGTTGTTATTTAGATAAATATCTTCACTTAACTCAAATAACTTCATTGTTAATGTTTACAACATGAGTGTTTTCATACGTTAATTATTTTTTCTCTTTTAGGTATAAGGTCAGTGTTGTGTCCAAGGATGTGGAAGCTGGAGAAACCATTGGGGGAGATTTTGACCCCTTTAAAGCGAGACAGTTGACCAACCCAACATCGTAAGTATTTTGTAATTTTCTTAATATATAATTCCAAATTGAACTCTACATGCATTTCGTATGTGCAGTTCTGGTTGCAGTGTGTATGCAGTATGATTGAGTTGGTTACAGCCGTGGTTACAGTGAATGAAAAACTATCTGTCAATTTAATAAAAAAAAGTTTTATAAAAAAAGCTATTTGTTATAAAACTTTTTTATTTTCATATATGAAAAATTAATAATCTGTTATTTTTTTAAAATATTACAAAATATTCAATTCTTTATTAGGTATTTTATAAATAATATTTTTTTTTAAATTTTTAATGTACATACATATACATTTCTTATCTGAAAAATTCATATTTAACAAAAAATAAACAATGAACAATCGACACGGTTTTATTTATTTATATTAGCGTAGAATTAACCTAAATATTTTTTTTCTGTATTTTTATTAAAAATATTTAATTTGACACTGAAAATAGAAAACACTTGGTTAGGGGTGACTAGTCAGTATATTACATTATATCTGTGCATTTTTACAAGACATACAAAAAATTTATAAAGACCATAATAATAGAAAATAATATTTGATTTTTCACATTTGACCCGTATACGAAACTTGTACAAGATAATAGTGCTGTCAAAAACCGCCAGAAATGGTAACCGATTAGCCAGCTAATTGCGCTATTAACCGGCTAACTGCTAGGAACATTTTAACTGCATAAACAGATTAATCACCAGAAATATAAATTTATCCTTATTTCATAAACCAGGTGTCCACAGAAAGAGGGGCAACTCTGTTAACATTTTTATATATAAAAATAACTAATTGAAAATTTATATGCGTAAACTTAACATATGTGGCATTATTTTTATGTATGAATGATAAACTTCCGGTTTAACCGGAAATGGCATCAACTTTCTTATTTTAAATGGAACACCTCTGTATTTTTACCTTTTTGAATTTTATGTTAAATTCTGAATACAAGACCAGAGAAGTAAGGTTAGAATTTGCCTTTGGCGCGAGTTCATAGTTTGAATTCCAGCATAGGTTTCATATGGGAGTTTGATTTTACAGACAGATATTTTGTAAAACAAGTTTGTTTATTCAGTAATAGATTGCAACAGTTTAAACCCCTAGAAACGGTAAAGCAAGAAAATTATTTGCAATTGAAATGCAAGGTACAAGTCTAAAACGTACGTAAACATTTAAAAAAACCCGTTCGTGAAAAAATTAAATTTTGGTTTTTCCCAAAAAATGTTATTTATGTATTAAGGCTCATAAGTTATATATTTTATCAGGAAAATAAACCATATGAGTGATAAAAAAGAACTTCAGTACCTAGGTGCATATTAAATTTTATTTGAAATCAAAAAATTGTCAAAATGCCAGGAAAATTTATTTTATAGGTTATGTTTAAATATAGTCTGTCAATCTGACATTCAGTATTGCTAACTTCGGACATTGAATTTATCGTCAGTTATCGTAAAGAACACTCAAAATTGTGTTTTACCTCACTTATTCATCGGTATTATTTAGTTCGTTTCTTCTTGCACATATATTTGTCATTTTCCGTATAAATTTACTACTGTAAATTGTACATCTGCCCAAATTATCTTGCACAGCTAGTATCATAAGGTTGATAATACTGTAATTGCATGAAATCATCGTATAATGAATTACTTTAGTGCCGATATCTGAGCTTTTAATGACGATTTTTGTGTAATTTAGTGACGATATCAGATAAAAATATATATTTAATTAATTTTGACAGATTTTAATTTTTAAAAATAACTTCCACATAATGTAGAAAATAATATTACTTTAGGTTATACTTTTTATAATTATTTTTTTCAATGTTAATTGAGGATGTTCAAATTTTTTATCAGATTCATTCATTCATATTTTGCGTAATGAGGTCAAAGTTGTAATTTTTATATGTTCGTCATAGAAGATAATGGTACCGTTGATATTTCTATGTGAATGAGTGCCATGGTTTTTACTTTTACCTCCCGCCATACCGTAGGAGAGGGAGATAATGTTTTCGATCCAAAAATTTGATAGTGAGTTTTCAGTGAATAAGCAGGAATTAGGGCCCCACAACACGTTTTTGCTATTTTTTCCTCGATAACTCTTACATCAAACTTCCAATAATTTATATTTTCCGTATTTAAGCTTTCTACACTAACATAAAAAGTTAATTAGATTTTGGGTAAAATTGGATAACCGGAAGTGGTACTTTATTTGAAGCACATAACAGTTTTTAATGAAAAACTATATAAAAATATAATCAAAACTTTTCAATTTTAATATGTATTTACTTAACACTTCTACATTAAGATGAACAATATATTAAATAAAACTTTTAAAATTTAAATTTAAGACTTCTTTATTAATGAGAACGACATATTAGAATTTTTTTTAAATTGATAAAACGGAAGTGGTACTTGAAGCTCTAACAGATTTTCTTGAAAAAATATATTAAAATATGATCCAAAACTTTTCAAAATTGGTATTTAACATTCATATATAATTTGAAACAACGATTTTGACTATAGATGACAAACCGGAAGTGGCATTTAATTTGGAGCTCTTAACCGATTTTTGAGGAAAAAAGAGAAAATATAATCCAAAATTTCGTATTTTAGACTTTTCTATTTATTGGAACAACAAATTAACGATCAACCGGAAGTGACACTTTACTTAAAGCTCATTGCTATTTTAAACATAGAATTGGCGGGAGGTAATGTAAGATCCCTAGAATCTGATCATAACATTTTTACGATGGTGTCCGTGCGTACGAGTGTGTGTGTGTTCCAAAAATTTCTATTTTTCATATTTAAGCTTTCTGCATTAATATAAGCAGTTGATTAGATTTTGGGTAAAATCGGATAACCGGGTGGTATTATAGCCTATAACAGTTTTTAATGAAAACTAAAGCTATATTAAAATATAATCCACAACTTTTCAATTTTAGTATTTAAGACTTTAAAATGAAGGGGAATGGGCTACTTGCGTGGTACTGAAAATACGATTTCTGTCACTATATACGTAAAGTTATATTGAAAACATATATAAAAATATAAATTTTATTTTAAAATAATTATTTGTTTTTTACTAAATTAAGAAAGAAAAATTTCTGTGACGTCTTTATATTTAACTAAGGGAGGGGAAGCATCTTTAAATATGTTATCAATAGATTTTTCTCTCTCTGGTCTCTCAAATACATTAAATACTTTATAAATAACACATAGGTAGTTGCTTGTAATTTAAAATGTCGATACCAAAAAGATAAACTAAAATACTAACCTCCAAACTATTATTGAAACGTCAAACAGGTGATCTACATTACCCACACAAACATACCATTACTATGGGACGGCACCACGCTGCGGCTTTACGACTATTCATTGGTGCGGAGTAATTGTACGTCATACATGGCGGGAATTCAACTAATCAAATTTCATAAAAAAAATTCTGGCGAATTAATAAAAATTTTGTCAAAAGAAAAAATATGGGTAGCAAGTTTTTACCTTCTCTTCAAAAATATTAAATAAAAAAAAGGTACGCAAGTAGCCCATTAAAATATGATCCAAAATTTCTCAAATTTGGTATTTCAAACTCGTATATAATTTGAAACAACCTATTAGATATAAACCGGAAGTGGTACTTCATTTGGAGCTCTTAACAGATTTTTGAAGAAAAACAATGAAATATAATCCAAAATTTCGTATTACAGACTTTGCTATTTATTGAAACAGCAAATTAGATTTTGTTTACAACCGATCAACCGGACCGGAAGTGATCTTTACTTAAAGCTCAGTGCTATTTTAAACATGTAATAGACGGAAAGGTCATGTGCTGGCCACATCAGATTTTTTTGATATGTAATAATTCCTTTGAAACATATTTAATATATTATTTTTATTTCTTTTCAGGGACTGTGATACCCTCACCCATCTTTTGAAAGCTTCCCTTGGTACTGGCATTCTTGCCATGCCAATGGCTTTCATGTATTCTGGCTTGTTTGTTGGTATCTTCGCTACCATTCTTGTAGCTGTAGTCTGCACACATTGCGCCTATGTACTTGTAAGTTATATTTAGAAAAGTGTTACGAACATAAACTAAGTGTTTGGTTATTGTTATAGGTTGTATGTGCACATGAATTATATAGAAGAACGAAAGTAACAGCTATGGGTTTCGCAGATGTAGTGGCTGTTTCCTTCGCAAATGGACCAGAATGGTGTAAGAAATACGCCAGCATAGCCAGAACGGGAGTTCTGGTTAATTTGTTTGTTACTTATTATGGCACCTGCAGTGTGTATTCAGTTTTAATAGCTGAGAATTTCCAACAAGTAAGTAAACAAAATTATTTTTAATGATAACCAGAGAATAATAATATAATAACATTAATAGTAGATAACAAAAACTGCATTTGAAAATATATTGTGTAACAAATGCGTGAAGTTGAGTTGGTAACACGAGCGTAAAATAGTTTCACGCGCGCATCACAAGAACTATAAAGCAGTACGGAGCCGGCTAAATTATATGAAAGTTGTCCCATTCGAATTATTTTAATTATTGTATTTGGAAAAAATGTATACGGTACTAGATATAACTTCCAAGTTTAAAATAATATTGAATTTTAGTTTGCATTTCTTCAGGACACATTTTCATTTTCAAACTCTTTTGAATCTCGATGCTTAATTTTTTTTATTACTGTTAGTTTTGGAGTTATGATAGTTGTAGTTTTCAATTGGAATGCCATTGGAAAGAGATTTTTTTTATCTTTCCATCGTATTATCTTTCCATCGTATCTATGTTCATTTGTTTGAAAGAGCAAAAATGCAACAATGGGGGCTTGCTGGATTTGGAGTTATGTAGTTGTAATTTTCAATTGAAATGGGTGTGGTCACGTAGAACATTTGTTCTTCGTTTTTATAAAAAAGATTTATATATAATTTTTATTTAATTTTTTGATGAAATCCATGTGCTTTATGTTGCACTTACTTTTATATATTTTGTTGTTTTCAATGTTCTTGTTAATATTATAATGATTCTCATCTCCTGAAGAAGGCTCATGTGGAGCTCGAAACCGGTCGACCCGAGAATTTAAAATAAAATTTTATGACTGCAATCCAGAAACATTTTATTCCCTCTGTAAAAACAATGGTTCTGGCAATGTAATAAATAGAAACAAAATTAGAAAAAGGTTTCAAAGCCGTGAAAGTTATTTTTTATGAAAATGTAAATAAACATTGTCACGTTATTATTACGTCGCAAATTTATTAATTTAATAAAAACCTAAGTTTATTCTGGATTAAAAATTAAGAATGAAATTAGATTGCGAAATTAGAATGAATAAATTATTTAAGAAAGCGATTATAAATAAGGATATTAATTGTTTTTTTTTTATAATTATTATTTGTTTCAAAGTTTTATGGTCAGTTTTATTATTAAATTCTAATGTATAATTTTCTTTAAAGGTTGCAAACCAGCATTTAACAACACCAGTTGATTTACGTGTGTGCATCGCACTCCTTTTAATTCCTCTTATCATTCTCTCCTGGGTTCCCGATCTTAAATACCTCGCACCTGTTTCCATGATTGCTAACGCCTTTATGGCTGTTGGGCTCGGTATTACCTTCTACTATCTCGTTGTTGATATTCCTTCTATACAAGAACGTAACCTTGTTGCTCCTGTCTCTACGTGGCCGGCTTTCTTCAGTATTGTAATCTTCGCTATGGAGGCCATAGGAGTAGTGATGCCACTGGAAAATAACATGGAGACTCCCCAGCATTTCACAGGACTTTGTGGTGTTTTGAATCAGGGAATGTCTGGTGTTACACTGGTCTATATCTTCTTAGGATTTTTGGGATATTTGAAGTATGGAGAAGAAACAAAAGGAAGTATTACTCTAAACCTGCCCGCTGAAGAATGGTAAGTACAGTAAAATTTAAACATTTTTTCTTCATCTCTTATCATAACAAGCGAAATATGAGATATTTTCAAAATTACCAATAAAGAACTTTTAGCCTTTTGCTCTATCTTTAATTGTCCAAGATACCTTTACAAACATCTGCTTAAAATGAGACACCTGCAGTTATGTTAAGTTAATAGAAATTATTAAATTAATCAGTTTATACAATAATTATAAAATTTT
Source organism: Ophonus ardosiacus (assembly GCA_943142095.1). NCBI lineage: Eukaryota > Metazoa > Arthropoda > Insecta > Coleoptera > Carabidae > Ophonus > Ophonus ardosiacus. The sequence continues at coordinate 30,751,048 of OW964827.1, read as the reverse complement.
ATAGAAATATCAAATATTAAAATAAGTAATAATTAATAAATAAAAATTAAATTTTATCTTATTTGTTTTTTTTTTTTTATTACAGGCCTGCCCAAACCGTAAAAGTTCTCATTGGCTTAGCCGTGTTCTGCACTTTTGGCCTTCAATTCTTCGTGTGCCTTGAGATTGCGTGGAATGGCATCAAGGAGAAATTCAACAAGAACCAACGATTCTACAACTACGTTCTCCGTACCGTCCTAACCACAATAGCCGTGCTTATTGCCATTGCTGTGCCTACGATAGGACCCTTCATGGGGCTCATTGGTGCCTTCTGCTTTTCTATTCTTGGTCTTCTCTTCCCCGTTCTCATCGAAACCGTAACGTTCTGGGACCAAGGTTTTGGCAAATTTCACTGGAAAATCTGGAAGAATATAGCGGTTACCATTATCGGACTTCTTGCGCTCATCTTCGGCACGGAGTCCGCGATAAGAGACATAGCGAAGTTATATAGTTGAAATTAGTGTTTTTAATCTGTAACTTACGAATATTAGGTATTTAATGCGGTGTACAGTGTACACCGTAATATAATTTTAATCATTTCTTATGTGAAATGATAATGCAGGGTGAATTCTTGTGCATTACGGAATTATTTATTATTAAGTTGTGTATATGTGTATATTTTTAGCGAATTATTGTATCTGAATTTATACTACAAATCTATTTTTTGTAAATAGATCTTTTATACCAAAATTATTTATAATCTTAAATTGTTTCTTGTAGTTATTTTATAATTAATTATACATATTTATTATGAATGTGAGTGTAAGCACAATGTATTTTCGTAGGTTGAATTGATTTGAATGAAAATATAAAGGTGCCTTATATGAACTCTGCACTTTGTAAGGAATTTTTTCGCTAATTATTACTTATTACACACTGCATTGCTCATGTATCAGGAGGAACACAATATTGTTGTTGTATTGTAACGAATTTTTTTTATATTACTGAATCAGAAAATAAAAATAATGCCATATATAACAACGCGCCACACATGTGAGTTCTTAAAAAAGTGTGATACCCCCAACTATTATTTTTATCTTCCGTCACCTTTATGTAGGGAAGGAATTGTCTTTGGTCAAAAAATTCTATGGTCAGTTTTTAATGAATAAGCATGTTTTGGCGTCCCTAGAATATGATTTTTACCTCCCGCTACCCTTGGTAAGGGAGGTATAGGGATCGTGCTAAAAATCACACATCGAGATTTTAGTAAATGACCACGTTTTAAAGTCCCTAGAATCCAATTTTAACATTTTCACGATGATGTCTGTATGTGTAGGGATTTTGTCTTCGCTCTAACTCAAATACTATCATTCAGAAAATTTTGAAACCTTGTATTTCTATCCTATTCTAATATGAAAAGAAGCCATTAGATTTTGGTGTAAATCAATCGGATAACCGGAAATGGCACTTTACCTGAAGCTCATATTGGTTTTTCTTCAAAAAATATCATTAAATGTCATTTTATGTCTTATGAAAATTAAAGATTATTGAATTTTCTACAGGAATTCATTAATACTTTTTCTATATATTTTGCAGATAAATTTAAAAATAATTTTTTTATTAGTCCCGAAGCCTAAGATAAACATATATAATTCCTTTGTTACACAGTTCATATTTCAAATGAATGTAACTGACAGTAAATGTCACTGTCATAAAACTAATCACTTCGAATTAATAACAGTGACATTTTAAAAAGAAAATAGTAAATAAATCAATAGTTTTATGCAATGGAGCAGTTTGCAGCGTTAGTAAATACGTAAGTATGTATTTAAATTAATAAAAATGGATAGGAATGTAGCGAAGGATGATTGTTGCGTAACTATTATTGTGGTCCGGATGGGGTTATTCGCTACCGAAAATCGGTCATTTTAATATGTTCTTATGTATGAATGCTATGATGATTGTGGACAAGGCGAAAGAAGAATGTTGTTAGAGTGAAGTGAGTCAGTTGAGCTCTTACTCTTATCCCTTATTGTTAATATTGTTTCCGGGTTTTTGCTAACCCACTAAGTGGGAAACGCGTGATTTTATGTATGTATGTAAAAATTAAATAGCGGGAGGTTTTGTGTTGGTCACATCAGATTTTTCTATTTTTACGATGTGTGTGTGATGTTAATAATACAATTTCAAAAATTATATTTCCTCATTCTTACAACCATATAAACTCTTGATTAGATTTTGATTACAATTGGTCAACCGGAAGTACCCTCATTTGCAACTTTTAAGTTTTTCTTGAAAAAACGAAATTAAATATATATTTTTGTCTTTTTATGTTGTTTCAAATATTAAAAGATTATTTTACACGGTTTGACTGCGTATAATATTTCATATACAATGAATATAAAAAGTTAAAGAATTATACGCGGGTTTTTTTAATATCTGGTTAAAATTTTAACTAAGATTTAAATAAAAAAAGTTTGCTCTAAACAAAATTGAAACGAAATGAACTGTCAAATGACCGATTTATCATTGCTGTCAACAAAACAATGCAATCGATGCAATATTGTTTACTTAACTAGAAGTTAAAATTTTAACCAGAGATTGAAAAACCGGCCCATAAAGAAATAAAATTTCATAAATCAGCCAACTATCCTATAGCTACGGAAACGGCTACTATAGGCGTTTTCCATTTGCCGCTTGGATCATCTAACTTGCACTTTCTGAATCTATTCAGATATCTGCCATTCCATTTTTGGGATCCCTTCATCACTACCACTCAATAAGTGATTCGGTTCACCTGGATATGATCCACCTTTCCTGGCAGATCAGTAATTCATTACGCGGAAGTTTTAAATATGTTATAACAAATCAATTAGAAGTATTTTATCCAGAAAATAATACTATGCATGTTATTGAAATGTTCGGGAAGTCTGAAAATAATATGTGACCTCAATTTAAGATATTCTCTACACAAAAATTAGTAAAAAGATTTTATATATATATATATATCGAGATTTTAGTAAATGACCACGTTTTAAGGTCCCTAGAATCCATTTTTAACATTTTCACGATGATGTCGGTATGTATGTATGTGTGTGTGTGTGTGTGTGTGTGTTTGTATGTGTATGAATTTTGTCTTCGCTCTAACTCAATTATTATCACTCAGAAAATTCTGAAACCTTGGATTTCTACCCTATTCTAATATGAAAAGAAGCCATTAGATTTTGGTGTAAATCGGATAAACGGAAATGGCACTTTACTTGAAGCCCATAATGGTTTTTCTTCAGAAAATACCATTAAATGCCATGTTTTCGCATTTTACGTCATTGGAAAATTATAGATTATTGAATTTTGTACAGGTATACATGAATACTTTTTCTATATATTTTACAGATAAATTTAAAAATCATTTTTCTTTTTTTAATTCCGAAGCCTAAGATAAAATTCCTTTTTTCCACAGTTTATTTTTCAAATGAATGTAACTGACAGGTAAACGTCATTGTCAAAAAATTAATCTCTTCAAATTAATAATAGTGACATATTAAATAATAAAGAAAATCGTAAATAAAGCAATAGTTATATGCAATGGAACATAATATAGTTTGCAGCATTAGTAAATACGTAGGTATGTATTTAAATTAATAAAAATTAAATAGCGGGAGGTTTTGTGTTGGCCACATAAGATTTTTTATTTTATTTTTTTGTGATAATGTAAGCTAAGTTCAAGTAGGTATTTTACTTTCTAGAAGTACATTATATTTAAACTACGAATTTTTGAAATTTTCAATATTATATTTTCCGTGTAACGTCACAGCCGTGGACACAGCTGTCGATACGCTTCCGCGCATGCGTGATTCTGTTTGTGAATATTCGGGAATTGAATGATTATGTGGAAGCATATTCTGCTTTTGAATATTCGGGCGTTGAGTATGCAGCCAAAAAATCATCACACACAGACATCATTGTAAAAATAGTAAAAATCTGTTGTGGTCAGTATAATACCTCCCGCTATTTCCAAAGGTTATAAGTATTGTTTTTAACATATCTGGAACTCACAAAAATTCTAATTACATTTACTCGGATGCATACTCAACGCTCGAATATTAAAAACCAGAATATTCAAAAGCAGAATATACAAACAGAATCATTCAAATCCCGAATATTCAAACACAGAATCGCGCATTGCCCGAAAGCGCATCCGCAGAACCATCGCTAACCAACGTAAACATAACCTAATAACCTAATGTTTGCTTCTCCTGGCCCCGCCCATATACTCGGTGATGAATGGGCGCGTTCAGCACCCCGACAGGGCAGCGATGAGCGCCGATGATTACCGAATGCAAATGCTGGACCAATTACATTTGTCCATTTATTGTGTTCCGCAAATTACGGAGGTCAACGATGAGAGGTGCTGAACACGACCAATCATTCGGGCAAAGCGCTTTCTGGCGATGTACGATTCGGTTCTTGAATATTCGATATTTGAATGATTCTGTGCATGCATACTCTGGTATTAAATATTCTGGTTTTGAATATTCGGGTGTTAAAGGCTTTCCCGGTAGGGTAGGTAAAAGTACTACCATTTAATAAGTAATATATTACTTATTAAATGGTACTACTGTAAAGATAAAAATAAATATGATAAGAATAATATCTTATTTATCAAAAGTCTTTTATGAAATTATAAAGAGTCGTAAATAGTTCTTTTATTCCAGTATAGGTGAGACGGGTGAGACGATTGGTAGCGCGTATCGGTCGCAGTGACAAAATTGTTTTGTGCCGATTGTTTATTTTACACATTAGATTTCATATTTTATTATAAATTATAAATTGTCATTATTGAAAAAATGTCATCAAAACAAGATAGAGAAAAAACATTACAGAGCTATGCACTTAAAATAGCATTAAATACAGCATCGCATCCCATTGAATACGCCAAATTATTAATACAGGTTAGATCTGTCAAAGTTTAAATTCTCTACAATGTACATTTTAAATCTTCATGAATGGAAATAATACCCGTTTTCAGATTGGCTATGAACCAATTCCACCGTCACCCGGCACCACATTCTTTGGAAAACCTGCCTTAAAATTGCCAAATGTATTTCAATATGGTATGTGTTCATGATAAGAAATTTTCTTATCTTATTTAACGATTTATTTACAGTAAAATATATAAAAAGCCAAGATGGATTTGTTGGTTGTTACCGAGGCTTGGTGCCCAAGCTTTGCGGTAATATTGCCAGTGCAATTGCTAGCCATAAAGTCATAGAACAACTAGAACTTCAGAGATCATTTGAAGATGAAAATTTAGTTCCCGAAAACGAACAGTAAGAGTTAATACATATTTATTAAATTTATTGTTCTTTTTCTTTTCGTTATATAATGTAATACTTTTTCAGAGAAAAATTTGTAAATAATATCAAGAAAGAAGTAATAAGTAGGTTTACCGCTATAATAGTAAGCCAACCTTTCCATGTCATCACAGTTAGAATGATGGCATCATTTGTTGGTAGAGAAGAACAATATAGTGGAATTTTTTCTTCAATGTCGGAAATATATCAGCAAAATGGCATCTTAGGTTTTTTTAGCGGTATTGTGCCTCGAATTTTAGGTGATCTTTTATCTTTAATTTTAACAAACACAATGGCGTACCTTTTGAATACTTATGTATTTGAAGAAACGGAACTGAAAATATATTCTAATGCCACGATGTCGGTGAGTATGAAGAAGAACCGCAAGTATATATAATATGAATGTGGATGATGCAAAAGATGAGTGTTTTGATCATTGAACTCAAATATATTGAAATGAGCCATTCCTATGTACATACATGATGGTGACTGTAAACTCCCGAACATGGGATTTTAACATATAAAATTATGCTTCGTATTCGTAATTTCCCTAATTATTTAGGTAAAAAAGCTTCAAATAAAAATTGTAGAGCATGAAATTCTACCTTTGAATAAAAAAAATTAATTTTGTATGCTTTGTAATGGCAGAAATTTACCCCAATTCTGTAAGGAAGTTGTTAAGTCTTAGCAACGTTGCTAAAAATTATAACCAATAAAAACAAATGTAAAGGCTGTCATTTTCATGTTTTATTCAGTGTTCGCAATTATTATTGGTTATTTGCTATAGCAATGTTGCTAAGTCTTAGCAACTTTCTTACAGAATTGGGGCGAATATGTATGAAAATGTCGAAAATCGCCCAAAGGATAGCGATAGCCGTGAAATTAAAACAAAAAAATTAAATGTTAACGATTTATCTGTCAAGCTAGGTTAATTTATGTTTATTTCTGTTCAAGTGAACATTTTTATCGATTTCAATTGATAATTGTTCACTTGAACAGAAATTACAAATAATACCTAATACAAATAAATCTAATTTGAAAGATAAAACGTTAAACATTTGTTAATTTATTTACTTGTTTCAATTCCGTGGCTAACTATTTTCGACAATTTTCATACATAATTTCTGCCGTTACAGTGTGCAAATTTAATATTACGTACTGATTCATAAGTACAATTTTTTGTTCCACAACTTTTATTTGAAGCTTTTTTTATCTGAAGTAATTCGAGAAGCAGAAAATTCCTTTCTGGGAGTTATAAAAGTTATTTAAAGTATAAAAAGTAAATAATATTGGATTCAATTTATTTAGTTTAGTACCGTGGTTAATATTGACAAATATTTTCCAATTAGAAATAATATAGAGGAAAAAATATCTCTGTAATTATACCCCTTTTATAGAGCTTAAAGTTTCTGGATTACCTAATTGTTCATTCTAGTACAATATAAAGTTAAATAATTTGTGTACACAAATAGTCATTTTAAATTAGTATAAATGAAGCAAGTAGTGGTATTTGATGTGTGTTTGTTGTTTGTGTCATTAGAGTAATCTGTTACAGTTCGTTGCTGGTGCTCTAACGTATCCATTTATTGTTGTATCGAACTGCATGGCAGTTAATAATTCGGGGTAAGTTTGAATGTACTTTTGTTTTAACTAATAGTTAATTATTTTATGATACATTAGTTTGAAAGCTGGTTCTCCCCCATATATGCCAGTCTACACTTCTTGGCTGGACTGTTGGTCGAATCTTTCCGAGAAAAATCAGCTGAAGCGTGGCTCTAGTCTTCTAATCCGGTATTACACTGGCCCCCAGATTATTGTTGGCGGAAAACCATCCAATTATTATGGCAAAAAAGTTTTTTAAGCAATAGATTTCCTTCATAATGTAAAAATGTTTTATTGTGTATTTTATTAGCAAGCATTTGTAAAAACATTTGCCGGTTGTTTATTAATAAATCGCCGTAGTGGTCCTCAGGTTGGAACTCAAAATGCTGTGTGCAAAAAGTAATGTAAATTATGTTGTTATTAAATGATTCTTTAAACAATGCGTTTAAATTTACCGCGGTTGTACCATTATATTTTCCAGTGGATTGTGGATCAAAAACAAAATGGCGAGAGATCCGAGGAAGGGTGAATGAAACGCCATTGTACAAAGATTTTGTATTAATATCAGTTTTATCAACTTATTGTTAAAATTTTAAGTGTAAATTATTATGTTTGTGTTCATATAAATGTAATTTTAAATTGTGTTTTTTAATAGTTTGTGATATATAAGTGTCTGTTTTAAATGAACCTAACCCAAAGTAAAACTATAACGTTCATTGAGGTATCATACGTAATTATTATTTTTTTATTCATAAGTAATGACGTATAGTTGACATATGCTTTGTGTAAGCGATAAAGTTAAATTACTTGGAATTTGTTAAATCTTTAAATTTACAATTTGTAAACTACCAATCAAGCAAGATAGGTAGTTAATTTTTAATGCATTATTTGCAGCTTTTACCAATATGTTCTGGAAATTCAACAATGCATCATCGCCTCATTTTGAAGCAGTCCTTCAAAAGGAGGTGAGACGTGAATGAAATTGACATTTAAATGACATTTATTAATCGTATTTATATCAATTTCAGAATGTTACGTTGCAAGAATTAATGGAAGAGGATGATATTATACAAGAATGCAAATCACAAAACAAGAAACTTGTAGATTTGTAAGTTTCACACCTTGCCCACTTTTAGCAATATTTATATTTATTAGCATCAAATCGTGGGTTCAAATTTGCTGTCAAATAATTATTAGCTGTACAATACACTTGAAATTGTAGGTTCTTCGAAAAAGCTGTAAGCTAACACCCTGCTCAATGACGTGCAAAATAATAAAGTTTGGCAAGAACAAATTGAATTCTTGTTCATTTTCCCATATAGGAATTCATTATATTATAATTACAAAACTTGTAGAATTTCTTGCTTTTACACAAAGGAAATTGAACTCATTTAGAAACAGTAGAAACTTGTATTTTATGTTTATGTATTGTTATAATTTATGTTTGTTGTAGTTTATGTAAGCGCAATGTTTTGGAGGAGCTAGTAACTCTTATAACCGAAGAACCATCTGAAGAGCTTGATGAACGTACTCGCTTTAAATATCCAAACATTGCTTGCGAACTACTCACCTGTGATGTACCCGCACTTAATGAAAGTCTCTCTAGAGACAATGAATTATTGGAAAAATTATATTCGTTTATTGATAAGGACCCTCCATTAAATCCGTTACTAGCCTCTTTTTTAAGCCGTACTCTAGGAGTTTTAATTGTTAAACGACTTGATCAAGTAAGTAACATCAGTTCTTCACTTCCTACCACTTTGACCAAGGTAGATAATAAAAAACAAAGATTAAATGAAATTACTATTAAAAATGTAGTTATAATTCTAACCGATGCAGCTCGCGGTGCATCCTTTAATTAGGTAAATTTATTTAATTTTAACTCATTTTATTTTTTATATTCTTAATATATTAGCATTTAGCATTGATTAAATAATATGTATAGATTGGCAATCTTATGCCTGTTCTACATTTGTTAATTTTTCCGTCAATTTCAAAAACTGGACCATGCTACATAAATAAATTGAACCTAAAAAAATTGAACAATAAATTGACCAATTTCTAGCCAACTGTTCACATTTATCTTTATGAATTTTTACCTTTCGCTAAGAGAGGTATTGGAATCATGCTAAAAATCTCGTATCCAGATTTTAATGAATGAGGTGCGGGAGGCCACGTGACTTTAACAAGTGCTTGTGGGGCCCAACATGGTTGCCAAGAATACGGCTTGTGTACGTTGCCTTTGTTGCCAAATAAATTTGAGTGTAAAATTAATAAATAAAATTATAAAGCTAGTTATTATTAATGAATATCATGTTGTTTTACTTTTTAACACATAAACTTAATTTTTAAAATATACAAAACGTTCAACTTTCATCTGATGGTTTTCTTCAATTTTTTAGTGCGCCAAGAAATCTTTGTATCGTAGATGGCAGCACAAGTCGCATAATTTTTAAAAAATATTTAAAAAATTAAGTTTATGTGTTAAAAAGTAAAACAACATGATATTCATTAATAATAACTAGCTTTACAATTTTATTTATTAATTTTACACTCAAATTTATTTGGCAACTCAGCCAACGTACACAAGCCGTATTCTTGGCAACCATGTTGGGCCCCACAAGCACTTGTCAAAGTCACGTGGCCTCCCGCACCTCATAAGCACGTTTCAAGGTCACTAGAGTCCGATTTTAACATTTTTACAATGATGTGTGTGTGTGTTTTGGTTATAATTGGTGAACCAGAAGTACCCTCATTTTCAATTTTTAACAGTTTTTCTTGAAAAAACTTATAAATATCAATTTTTGATATTTTATGTTATTATAAAAATTAAAGACTATTTTATGCTCTGTATGGTTTGATTTCATTTTATAAAAATCATATTCATTGGACATAGAGTTAAAGAAATATATGCTTAAAATTTTAAGAGTTAAATAAAAAAATTGAAATGAAATGAACTGTTAAATGGCAGATTTATCATTGCTGTCAACAAAACGATTCAATATTGTTTATTTAACTTGAAGAATTTTAACCAGAGATTGAAAAACCGGCCTTTAATTTCATAAATCAGCTAGCTATACTATAACCATGGTCACTATATTCATTCTGAATGACATATATCAGTGTCAATCTGTCAGATGCAATTTACATTGTATGTCCATGTTTTTACATTTTAAAGCTGGACCCTCTTTTATACTCCGCCCAAATCTTTTGCAAGAGAAACTTTATGTATAGAATGTGTACAAAATACATAAAACTGACTGAAGGTAATATGCTGGTGCTGGTCACATCAGATTTTTCATATTGAAATATTAAAAGTCATTGACATGTAACAGTCATATAATTAAAGTGATATATTGGTGTGTTATTAAAATTACTACTAATCACTAAAATACTGAAGGAAAAATAGTATATGTGCTATTTCCAGCTTAATTGACAGAAAAATTGACAAGCGTAACGCTAATGTTTTTTAAGCTCAATTTCTAGAACTTGGCCAAGTTCTTAAAATTGACGCAATAATTGACAAATGTAAAACAGGCTTTAAGAACATTTATATATCTGTAGTGCTTATGTATTATCCTTGATTATTTTACTATATTTAACTGTTATAAGATGAAATAATTTAAAACTCATTTGTCAAAAAAAAATTATAAAGGGAGGTATGGTGTTTTTGAAAAGACAGTCACATACTTATTTTCTAACAAATTTCAAAATTTATTGCTCTTATATATTACTGGTAGATTGTCATATAAGAATACATGACGAAGCATAAGAAAAAAATAATCAGCTGCGAAAAATCACATCAGTTAATTGCCTTCCATTTTTTGTCGAAGCTATCTTATAGACGGGTGGCCTTTTGTAAGTAAGCGTACAATGCTTAACTGGTGGTAGAACTAACCTCATAAATAGTAATAGCTATAATTTTTGTTTTACCTGCTTTCTGTAAGAATTGGATCCCCTTAAAACTGACCAATTACTTGAAGATTAAAATTTTTGTAAAAAATAAAAATCAATGGCTCGTACCACGATCACGGTTTTAACTAAAAACATTGTTTTAAGAAATGTCAAATTTCATTAATAATAATAATAATAATACTATCAAATTTATCAAAATATGATTTTAAAGCAGAACATAGTTTGTATTCAAATAAATATTTTTCAAAAAATCGTTCTTTAAACATACGGGTGAAATTAAAAGCTTTAATTTGAATTTGACATTTCTAACAGTGTTTTAGTTAAAACCGTGATCGTAGTACGAGCCAATGGCCCCGTTCGGCACCCCGGCAGCACTGGTAGCAATGAGCACCGCTGAACGCCGATGATTGCCGAATGTAATTGCTGGACCAATCAGATTCGTCCATTTATTGTGTTCGACAAACTTCGGTGGTCAGCGATGAGAGGTGCTGAACGCGACCAATGTGTTCTCTGAAAAAAAAAATGTTGATTGTCAAAACTGACGTAAGACGCTTTTTACATTGACTTACAATTTATATTTGAATTGTTGAATATCATAATTCCATTTACCTTAATGATAAACATATAGTTTTTCATTGTGAAAGTCTCAAATACCTATTATCTGCCGCGACGTCAATGATGTTATAAGATCATTGTGTTCAAATTAACCATCAGTTAAACTTCGGTTAATGGCTAGTTGCACAGTTTATTTTATGTCATAACTATAGGTTAACAAAAAAATGCATATCGAAATTTTGACAGTAATATTTAACAAGTCGTTTGACAGTCCGTTTCGATACGATATTGTCAATTTAATCAACGGTTAACAATTTAACTATAAACTGTGTAACTGGCCAGAAGTAAAAATAATGTTTATACTACTCAACGCTAGTTCAAAACAGTCAGTCAATTTTTGTAAACTAAGATCAAGAGTTGAACTACGTTTATACTATTGACATTAAATTATGTGATATAAATGCAAAAATCAGTTTTATTTCAAAATTAAATCCTGCGTTCAATTTGGGTTACCTATATAAAAAGCATTTATTAAAAAAAAAAAACTATTAAATGTAACAATATCTGTCAATTAACATTGAAATTTAATAACAAATTAAGTGACATTACGTAGGTACTTCAAAGTACAATTAATTGACCAGTCAAAATTTCATTAACTAAATTTTACTGATTAAATAACACTCCTGAGCGAACCATCTGTCATAAAACCAAATATCGTATCTAACAAGGGGATTAATATTTTAATCAACTTTTATAAAATCGGGCATCAGTTATTTATTAATGAAATATGCAGTAGTAATCACTTAATTTTTCAAAAAATAAACCTATAATTTCAGTAACGTTATAATCTTCGAGCATATACTGACTAGAGGCCGCCTTACGGTGTTTCTTATGATTGGAAGATATGCGATAGGGCTGAATTGTGGGGACGGAAGCCGTGGTGTATTGCGGGCAACGTATTATCTTAATATTTGTATAAAACCATATTACAACATGCAAACAGGATAAGCAAAATAACAAAATAAATATATACTCACTAACTATACGGAAAAAATAGGGTTCGGTACAGTAAATGTCAAGTAGTGACATAATAATGACAACAAAACGCTACCCTCAATACACCCTGACTTTCAGATTTCCAGCCCTACCCCTACTGTATATCTTCCGATCACAACAAACTATGCTTTGGTAGGGAATTACTTCTGTAATCAGTATATACTCGAAGGTTATAATGATTAAATACGACGGCTGTTTTTAATGAGTCTAATGCCGCAATTCTGAACAAATCTGTAAGTCTTACAGATTTGTAAATCTGTAAAAAATGAACAAAATCGCAACGAAAGCTGCAACTCTTATGTATAACTTTATATTTATCAACAAAAATTGATGCGTTATTGTCAGTTTTTTACAGATTTATAGATCTGTAAGACTTACAGATTTGGTTAGAATTGCGGCATAAGTTAGATAATTGCAAAACTTGTGTGCTTGTGACTTGGTCCAAATGGTAGCCAAGCTTAAGTATGTTGTGTTTCTGAGTATAAGTTAGTGTATGTTATGTAATGGATTTTGTCCTTTTTTTTCCTTCCACTCGATTCCCAGCATTGGATATCCTATCAGTTCACGTGCTTGCAGGCGATGGGATTTTTAAAGGATAAAGAAAATTTTATTAGTCTGCTGCTCAAACATTTAGGGACTTCCGCTATCATGGACCTTACGCTCAAATTAATCACTGAGGTCGGCGATCAGGAGCACCGCCAAAATCTACTCAACGTAAGGAAGTCCTCTTTCTAAGTTGATTCCAGTTACGTAATCATTTTTTTGTTTTAGTGGTTAGATAGTCAAAATTTAGTACAATCTCTAGTAGCGCTCTTTGACCCTAAAGTGGACAGCGAGAGGCAGCACAATGCTGCGCAATTGATCTGCGATGTGTTGAGAATATCTCGCGAGGCTTTAAATGATCACAGGGATCGACTAGATACCGATCCTATTCTTGCCAGACTAGAAGCGTAAGTTGACAAAATTATTGCATACAAATATTTTTCCTACAATCGTGCGTAAAGTACATACTTTACGCGCTGTTTACTGATGCGTGAAAAATAAAAAAAGTGTTGGTGCGCTCATTAAAGTTTTCTTATAAAATAGAAATTATTAGCTAATTTAACCGACCTCGTAGCTCCTATAGCTTTTGAGATATAAATAGTGTACCACTTAAAATGAATATGCTGTATACACTAACAGTAATCATAAATTTTTCACAATTTGATATATTTCAAAATTTAACAATGAGTTATTTTTTTATTAAACCGGTCATTAGACTACATAATATTCAATTATTAACAATTACAAACAAGATGAATTATTAATTTTTTGGGGTGAAAAAATTGAAAATTATTATGAAACAAATAAATAGAAAACTGTTATAGTTAATTTGTTTATTTTTAACATTAGCTTCCGTTTTACACATTTTTTAAAAATATATTTACTTCAAAGTATATTAAACCAAATTTTTCGAATCTAATCCGAAAATAATTGGTTTAAAATAATTTTGAGAACATAATTAATAGATATGGAATCAAAATAATCAAATGATGAACTGTTATAGTTTTTTTCATTTGTTTCTTAATAATTTTCAATTTTTAACCCCAAAAAATTAATAATTCATATGTAAAACAAAAGAATGTAGACTTGTTATATATCATTGAAAACAGGGTTGGAAAAAATCATGATTTATTTAAAAAAATCAAAAATCATTGATTTTTAAAAAAAAATCAAATAAATCATGATTTTTTGATTTTTTTTATTTTTAAAGATCTAGTGGTGTTATTGTACTTTTTTAATTGTTTTAAAAGCAATATAAATATTTTATTTCATAAACGAAAACGAAATCTGCAATAAACCCCAAAAGATGCATTTGAATTTTTGCATAAATTTAGTATACAGGGTGTCTCAATAAGCTTGCTCACTATTGGTAACTTTTTTATTTGAAGAGATACGAGGTTGGTTAAATTAGCAAAATTGTGCCATTTTATATTAGAAAATTGGTCATGTAGACAGAATAAAAATTGTGTCAGCGGTTCCCAAAATTTGGGACAGAATATATATTTTTTAAATGGAACTATATATTTTTTATTATCTTATTAGAAAGAGTATTTTTTTCTCTTTCCAATAAGGTTATGTTGTTTATGTACATTTTTTTCAAATAAACGAGTTATTTACGTTTAAAGATAAAAATTATTTTTTATTAGTTTAGGTCAAGTAAACTATGGAAACAATTGTCTTTTATAAAATTATTATTTTATTAATTTATTTTACAGTAATAACAAAACAAAAAAAAAGTATTCAAATTGAAAGGCACATTTAAACTCTTTTGGAAAGAGAGCCGACCGTTCTACGTAACTGGTTTCTAGATATGACTTTCCATATAGCACGATCATATCTAAATTTTCTTCATTTGTAAAGTAATTAAACATTATTAAACACAGAGAACTTTACGGGAGAAATTATTAAACGTTAAACAAACAAAGAATCAATTGTTTCCATGGCTTACTTGCCTAAAAAACTAATAAAATAGTTTACAAAATTAAAATTTTTAACCGTAAATAACTCGTTTATTTGAAAAAATTGTACATAAGCAACATTAACTTATTGGAAAGAGAAAAAAATACTCTTTCCAATAAGATAATAAAAAATATATGGTTCCATTTAAAAAATATATATATTGCCCCAAATGTTGAGAACCGCTGACACAAATTTTATTTTGTCAACATGACCAATTTTCTAATATAAAATGGCACAATTTTGCTCATTTAACCAACCTCGTATCTCTTCAAATAAAAAAGTTACCAATAGTGAGCAAGCTTATTGAGACACCCTGTATAACGTACGCGCGCGCGTCTTTTTAAACAATACATACCTAAATAAAATAGGTCAAAACATGTAATCAGTAATCTGTTAAAATTAGATTACAGTCCATTTGTTGTTATTTATACTTTTGTAGTAAATAAATTCATTTTTATTACAATTTGAATCTGTGATAAAAATCAGTGATTTTTAAAAAAAAAATCAGTTGATTTAAATCTTGATTTAAATCATGATTTAAATCAAATGATTTAAATCAGGCCAACCCTGATTGAAAATCTTATAAAATAAGCAAAAAGATGAGATTATTTTCAACATAGGTTGCCATTTAGAAAATCATAAGTTTGGGTTATATCTCGAGAATTATGAAGTTTTCAAAAAATCTAATCTAATTTTACCTAAAAAGCGGTACAAAATTTTTTTAAACAATTTTTCTTTAACTGCCACAATAAATAAATTATGAGATATTTTTGAAATGAGCGAAAAACAAGTTTTTGCCTATAGCTCAAAAACAAAAGATTGAAAATTTCTGTGGTGACTATTAAACTTTTCTCAACAAGTTGACCCTGGAATGTGCAAACTATTTTGCTCTATCAGTAATATTTCCCGAGATACACAGAAAAACATCGAAAATGAGACACCTTATACACAGATATCGGTAATGACAGCAGTGACAGAAATGTCACGCCAAAACGGCGAGTTTGGAACTAGAGTTTCTTTTTCATTGTGATATTTCCCTAGTCTTATATTAATAACGTACATTAGGCTATGACTCGAATAAACGTGACGTCACGTTCGGCTCTCCCTAAATTTACCCGAATTCCCGTGACGCGTGACGGATCAGCCTTTTTAACAGTCCAGAAAAAAGTGCAAGGTGCGCTTAATTAAGTTTTCACTTCAAAAAATTCTAAGAATATTGAGAAAGGGTATAGTGACGTCAAAACATGGGTACACATCACTTAATTCTGTAGATTTTATTTAATAACTTACAACTGACAGGTGATATTTTTTTCGTTTTTGTGAACTAAGTTTGCATTCTGACCAATCAAAAGGCAGAATTTATATCCCTATCTAAACCAACGCTATTTTCTTACATGAAATGAAGGATGTTACAATTTTAATTTAAAATTATAAATATTAAAACAAAATTAATGTTACTTTTATATTTTTTAATAGAGTTCTTATATGATATATTTTCAGTATTTAGTATTAAAACATTAAAATTTCACATAGTGAAACTCCCCTATTGTTATTGTTTCATAAGCGTGTGTTTTAGGGACTCAATTTTCCCATAATATTTCAGTTTAAAAATAGACAGAATTCTGTATATTGCAACATTATTTGCAGGCCGGAAACCGTAGCACTTATGTTGGACCACATGTTAGGCGCTGAGAAATCAGAAAGCAGTATTGTCGGAGGCATTCAAGTACTATTAGCTTTATTAGGACATAAAAATAGGTGAGTAGCGTATTTAATTATAATTTGTTTCAGTGTTTAGCTTCTTGTGTTGTGAATTTCTATGTGTGTTGTATTTCCAGCACTTTCAAATCAAGGTGGCGGATCAAGGACAGGTGCGTAGACAAAGAGGCTTGTTAAATATTAATAAATGTTAGAGGAATGTTTCTAAAATGCTTAATTTAGAGCCGCCACCAAGATTTGAACAATTTTTATCATAAAAACTGATAAGCTATATAATAATAAATATGTGTGTTTGTTACAGCTTTAATGATAATAATTTAGCATATAATAATGCGTATGATGAGACCGAAGTCGAACGTAAACAAAATATTGCCCAAAGTACAGCCATGGTCATTCTCAACCGCCTGAAGGACTTTCATCAGATCCTCCTGAACCCTCCAAAAGTAAGAAACACTATATATCTAGAACATTATATTTATGTATTATTATAAATAATTGGAATTAAATAGAAAACGTCATTGAACTATTTGCATAGAACTAGAATATGTTAAGCCTTAAGCTGCGTTCAGAACCAAATAATTCCAATTTGTATTTGTAATTTTTAATTTGAATTTTACGCATTCACAAGAGCATGTAATTTCAATTTGACACATGCGCAAACTATCAGGGTCTGCGTATTTTATATTTCTTGTATACATTTCTGCACACATTTGTTTACATCGAGACTTAACAGAAGATAACTGAAGCTGAAAAGCTTTTTAGTGATTCATTTCTAAAATTTTACAATAACCTCTAAAACCACAGACCATATACACTATTCTAGATAAGAAACATACATGTTAAGCATTGGTACCACATCATTGGTGCCATCTTCGTATTGAAGCAAAATTAAATCTAAAAACTCGGTCGGTATAATTATTACCTATAATTAATATTGGTATATTCGGTTTATTAATTACCCCGAATTTGTATCATTTATAGCTGAAGCAATTTTTTTTTACAAAATACTATCATTACGTAGTATTTCGTGAAAAATCTACTTCAACTACAAATCAGTCTTACATGCATTTTTTTAAAAAGCTATAATTTCATTTAAGAAAGATACAATATTAATAGCTTTTTTTATAATCCCGGTGAGTTTGAGGATGTGGAAATCTGCATAGATTCATTCCTAGAATACGATTTTGTAATATGTTTTACTGATATTTACTGGAGTTATTGTGAAACTTTAGAAATGAATCGCAAAAGAGCTGTTCAGGTTCAGTTATCTTCTGTCAAAAATCTCGATGTAAACAAAAATGTGCAGAAATATTGACAAAAAGAACAATATACGCGCGCGGAATCTGATATTTAGTTCTGAGTTTTAGATTCTATGAACAGCGGCGTTTTCTCCATGTAAGCATGGACTTTATAACGTTTAATATATTTTTACGATATAATTATTTTTTCCTATAGCAGATGTTAAACTGTGCTTTTATCTACTCAAAATAGTAGATAAAGTAGCACTTTAACCGCAAGGGTAGATAAAGTAACATTTTAACAGCAAGGGTAGATAAAATACTTTAATTCTTATTTATTTACGTACAAAATCATAACAACCCACATACATCTGTGATTTTAAAATTGTGTTCAAATAATAATAACATATAATTTGTATTTTTTATTCTTTTCTTTAATATCTGCTATAGAAAAAAATAGAATTTTGTACATAACGATAAAATTAAATTATCGACTCGCGAAATCGCTCGTGAATTAAACTTTCCTCTCATAGATAAAATATAATTTTATCGTCTTGTACAAAGAATAACTATTCTTCATTACCGTATACGCTCAGCTAACATTATATGTATTACTTTCAAGTTCAGTATTTCAATTTCATCATGGTAGTTATTATACAGGGTACAGCGCTTTGAAGGTGCACCTTACCAAATACATTCATATTAATTTCTCTCATATTAGTTGCACTAAAATTTTGAAATTTTGTTGGAGGATACTACTTATTTAGTTATATGTTTATACTTTCTTTTGTTTCTTATTCTTACTGATATAATATTGATGTTTTATTCTTACTAATATAATATTGCAAAAGCACAAAAAAGGCATTCTTACTAAAACTTGATAAATGTAATAGTTTTTGAGTTATATAAGTTTTAGAAAAAGTCGTTTTCAAAAAAAAAAAAAAATTAGGTAACAATTAAGAAACAATCAAATTTATATAAATTCATTTTTAGCTATCTATATCGGTATTCTCTGGACGCACGACAACCAGTACCGTTACAATATCCATAAATAAACACCATATCTACATATTCACCAGCAATAAAATTTTCCATTTTTTTTAATTAACAGAAAAAAATTGCCAATACTGAAAATATGGTATTGAGGTAATGGTAACTTGATTGTTTTTAACTGTTAACTAAAATATTTTGGATGCTTTATTTCCTTTAATTAAAATATCTTAAAAACTACTTCGTTTATCAAGTTTTAGCAAGAATACTTTTTTGCGTATTGTTGTACTCCATGTAATATTTTAAAAATGAAAAATGTTAATAAATAAAAAAAATATCGGTGAAAAATGTTCATGGCTTCCATATATAAGGGCTGTAACTCTGTAAGGAAACGTATCCCCACATACTTTCATAGAACATTTTTTACTCAAAACGACTCTCCTATATATGGTTTCATTTTGGTACACGCGTTATAAATCATCCTGTATATTTTTTCTACGTTCTTATAGAAAGCAACGTTTATGTAATTCATTTTAATACATAATGTAGTTTCATTATTTAAAGTAAAAAAAAAATAATTATTATTATATGTATTATATTATGTCGGGCATCTATTTGAAATCTGTTATAAGGAAATGTTATTTTTTTAATTTATTTTGCTGTAGTTGCTAATTTGTTTTACCCAAATATTTCAAATACGAGATGTAAATTTTGCACGTTTAGTTGCGGGATACAAAACCGAATTTGAAATTTTATAAGTATTGCCCATTACAAATAAATGCATTGTTTGAATTTTAGAAAAAAATATTTTATTAGGTTAGATACAAATTTATTTTAGTTGTGTTATAAAAATTATAAAAATGATGGGGCCAACATAATACCTCCCGCTATTTAATTTTTATTAATTTAAATACATACCTACATACATATTTACTAATGCTGCAAACTATATTAAATTCCTTTGAATATAACTATTGCTTTATTTACTATTTTCTTTTCAAAGTGTCACCATTACTAATTTGAAATGATTAGTTTTTTTGTAGTGACATTTATCTGTCAGTTACATACATTTGAAATATGAACTGTGTAACAAAGGAATTGTATTTATCTTTAAAACACAGGCTTCGGGATTTATAAAAAAGATTATTTTTTAAATTTATCTGTAAAATATATGTATAGAAAAAGTATTAATATATACTTGTAGAAAATTCAATAATCTTTAATTTTCAAAACGACATAAAATGCGAAAAAATGACATTTAATGGTATTTTTTTGATGAAAAACCATCATGACCTTCAAGTAAAGTGCCATCTCCCGTTACCCAATTTACCCCAAAATCTAATGATTTCTTTCCATATTAGAATAGGGTCGAAGTACAAGGTTTCAGAATTTTCTGAATGATAGTAATTGAATTAGAGCTTTGACAAAATCCATACACACACATACAGACAGCATCGTAAAAATGTTAAAATCGGATTCTGGGGACCTTAAAACGTGTTCATTTAACAAAATATCGACATGCGATTTTTAGCACGATCCCTATACTTCTTTTACCAAGGGTAGCGGGAGGAAAAATAAGATTCGAAAATTATTTTGTCAAAAAAATTTGGTTAAGCTTTAATCGTTGTTTTTCTTTATACTTCATTTCACGTATAGTGTTGATTTAGATAGGGATATAAATTCTGCCCTTTGATTGGTCCGAATGTTAACCTAGTCACAAAAGCGAAAAAAATATCACTTGTCAGCTGTCAATTATCAAATAAAATCGATAAAATTAAGTGATATATATATATATATATATATATACTATGTTTGAAAATTCAACCGCGGTTATCCTGGTAATTTTACATGGTAACTGAAAGGTTACGGTTCTCGCGGTAAGCAGTCGAACGCATTGGTAATTCGTGGTTATTAATAGCTGCCAAAATCATTTTAGTATACATCGCAGGATATTTTTGTTTGATTCTATTTGTTTTTGGTACCATGGAAGGATGGTTGTTTTTAGGTCAATTTATATTAAGTGATGATAGTAGTTCCGATGAAGATGAAAGGGGTAATTTACATATATCTGTATAGATATATACCACTAATAATTAATTTCATACTTTTAAGTTTTCAATAAGAGAACATGCATACAAAATTATTTGTGTTTACATCAAAAGTTAGGTTAGACTATAAATTACCACAAAAACCGTGCCCTGTGCACGGTCACGGCGGTAATTAAAATTTATCACACATTTAAGTTACCGCGTTCGAAAATAGTACTGGTAACCCGAAAAATTTTACCGGTAACGTCGTGGTTCAATTTTCGAACATGTGCTTAACCATGTTTTGATGTAATATTTAATAATCAGGACTCGTACATTTTAAGGATAAAAGTTAAAATAATCCCATTGATTTACTTGCAGTTTTTATTCTTGATAAAAAGGTTCTATTTATAAACCAAAACATAAGAAATAGTGATACAATCTTTAAGAAATCTCGTTTTATAATATAATTAAAATAAATTAATAGATCAATCCAGAACAAATGAACTTCGTGAGGGGCAACTGTCAGAAATAAATTTCATACATAATTCACTCAATGACGGAGCCATGGAAAAAATTATGGTTTAATTTTATGAATGAATTGTATTAAAATAAAAATTTATAGATATTTATCATAAGATATATAATTAAATAATTTTTAAAAATATTCAAAAGTGAGGGTTAAAATCACTCCTGTGGAGGGTAGGTCATTTTGGAATGGTCTATATCTCAATGAAACAATTTTCAAGTTGAAACTGTTTTCATCGTAAACCTAAATAATGTGTTTTATAAAATATAAAAGACTATACAACTCATTGGAAAGGAGATCAATCAGATAGCTCAATTTTTCGTAGTTCATTGTACGGGAATGTATAACATCGAATATTTTTCGTTGT
The DNA here is from genome assembly GCA_943142095.1 of Ophonus ardosiacus. Classification (NCBI taxonomy): domain Eukaryota; kingdom Metazoa; phylum Arthropoda; class Insecta; order Coleoptera; family Carabidae; genus Ophonus; species Ophonus ardosiacus. The sequence goes on along the minus strand of OW964827.1, from coordinate 30,729,215 downwards.
TGGCCCGTGAAACAAAACGCTTTGTGTATTTCGGTGTGTTAAACTGAAAACACATCTTGTTCGAAAAGAAAAGCAATAGTGCAGTTTCTGGTCTAGTGATTAAATAATTATGCCTTTTTGTCAAATTTTTATTTCAATAGTGCGTTGCTGTCAAATAATGCGTTCAATTATTCGTTTCGGTGCACTCGGAGATGTCAGTGTCATTTCAGATGTCTACATGAATGAGTTTTCTCTTCAAAGTCGAACTACAGATTCATTTATGTACTCGATATTCTGTACGAAAGAAAACGATCTTACTGTGTACACATCGTAAATAGATTTCAAAATGACACTGATAGTTCTAAGTATATAAAACAAAATAACCAAACGCACCTGTAAGTAACCTCTGTAATATGAGGTAACTCAGGAAAATCACGCATTCTTATATTGGTTTTTCAATATCTGGTTAAAATTTTAACTAAGAGTTAAATAAACAAAATTAAAACGAAATGAACTGTCAAATGACAGATTTATCATTGCTGTCAACAAAATGATACAATATTGTTTACTTAACTACAAGTTAAATTTTTAACCAAAGATTGAAAAACCGGCCCTTAATGAATGGTATAGTCACGGTTTTGTATATGTACAGGTTGGCGCTCGAAATCCGTTTCATGGGCATTTAACATGGAAAATAAAAATATTAATATTTGCCTCCCATTAGAACTTACTGTAGTACAACTTTATACACATGTTTGGGAACACTTATTGCATCGTTTTAGTACTTATGTATTGATTTCTGAATCAATTTTTTTCAGGCAAAATTAATGGTCGCTGTAGAAATTTTCAATTGTATCTTGTTTTTGAGTTACAGGCTAAAACTAGTTTTTTTTTTTTTTTGTTAATTTTTAAAATACCTCGTATATCGCTTATTATAATACTGAAAAAATGTTTAAACAATTTTTATTCTGTATTTTGTGCAGAAGAATGCGGTGGTATTATTTGGGTTGCGTTATTATATATGTGAAGCATTATTTTTTTTTTTTTTTTTGTTCTAAGAATTTGTATAGTTAAATAAAAACTGTAATTTTATATATCAGATCCCACTTTCGGTGACTATGTGGATATTTTTAAGTGGTCCGCTTTTTGTTCAAATAAAGGTTTTAGATAATAAAATTCTAAACCTAAATCACTAATAAGATTTTATTTTGCATGTTTTGTAAGCTGTAAAATCGAATTTGAAATTTGACAGAAAATTGCAAATAAATGCATAATGTTTGAACTGTTAGATTTTTTTTTTATTACGTTAGAATTAATTTATTTTAATTGTAAAATGATATTTTTTTAATGATTATACCTACTACATATTACTATTTCTTGCGTTTTGATTTATAAATAGAACGTTTTTATCACGAATAAAAGCTGTATATAATTCATTGGCATTATTCTGATACGTAGACCAAAAATTATGCATTTATTTGAAATATTGTGAATTCAATGGGTATCACTACAAATGAGCAAGATTCATAAAATTTCAAATTCGATTTTACAGCTTACAAAACGTGCAAAATAAAATCTGATTAGCGATTTAGGTGTAGAATTGTAACAATGAATACGTATCAAAAATGTATGGAAAATAAGCCTTGTTAAAGTTAACAACTTGATTAAAGTTAACAATGTTTTATGCAACTGGGCACAACCTTTATTTGAAACATGTTTGTTTAAATTAATAAGTAACTAACTACAGCAAATAAAAAATTAACATTCTATTCTCTATTTAACGGATTTCAAGTAGACACCCGGTATGTAACTTTAACTTACTCGTTATAATAAGGACTATAATATATCCTTTAATGCCTGTAGAAAGCAGCAGTAAAGACATCTATAAATACCCTCGATCCGCCATTGGGCAACACCCGACTTCAAACCATCAAGCTGCTGGCGGCGTTGATCGCCCTAGATAACCAGGATATTCTTCGAGAACTTATGCGATTAGGGACCGTCGAACTGCTCTTGGATCTATTCTTCAAATACGCCTGGAACAACTTCCTTCACTCTCAAGTACAGCAGTGTGTCATTGCTGCTCTTGCAGTGCACGTCACACCCTCAGACCAAGATACGGAGTACCCGAAGAGTGATAATTTGATGTATCCATATCTTATTATTAAGTGCCGATTACTTGCTAGGATGCTCGAAGCTTGGAATGACAACGAACAAAAACAGTAAGGAGTTTTAAATAATGTACATTGTCATTTATTCTTTCACTAGCCTGGACCATTGAAATTTTTATAGATACAGTGTTACATTTTAGTCTATAGTTTTCTAATAACATATACAGGTGATTCAGCACGAGTGTGCTAAAATAAAACCATATATTGGGGGCAGTCATTTTAAGTAAAAAATGTTATATGAAGGTTGAAGGTATGCTCGAAAACTTTTCGTTACAGAGTTACAGCCTTTTAAAAATGCACCTCGTCAGATACATTTTTTATTAAAAACTCTGGTACTAGTTGCACTAAACTTTTGAAACTTGTTATGAGAATATGTACTACTTATTTAGATGCATATTTATACTTTCTTCTGTTTCTGTACATTAACCAGAGGCGTCTCATATGGGGGAGTCATGAGGATTTTTTATAGTTATTTTTTGACCTATTAACATTTTTTCATTTGTAGCTATAAAATATTACATACAATAAAAATACACAAAACACAAAAATGATAAAACTTGATAAACGCAGTAGTTTTGAGATATTTTAATTTTTAGAAAAAAAACAGTTACCCAAAATATTTAATTAACAGTTCAAAATGAATAAACTTACCTTAGGAAATAGAACAAAATACAAAAACTAAACAAAATTGCTTTATAACTGCAGTTATAATTACCTTATTTTCAATATTACAATTTTTTTTGTAATTTTTTTTTGTAAATTAAAAAAGTGGAAAATGTTAATATTGGTGAATATGCAGATACGGTGTTTATTCATGGATATTGTAACGGTAATGGTTGTCGTACGTCCAGAGAATATCTACATAGATATCTAAGAATAAGTAAAAATTAAAAAAATATATTAATACATACATAATGCGGTCCTCTTCATACCCTAGCCCTAGTGGGTGCCGAGGTCAAAAAATAAGGATGAAAAACGTTCAAGGCTTCTTCATATGATACGCTTCTGGTTGAGATACAGAAACAAAAGAAAGTATAAATGAGCACCTAAATAAATAGTATCCTCACACCAAGTTTCAAAAGTGTAGTGCAACTAGTACCAGAGTTATTAATAAAAATGTGTCTGATGAGGTGCATTTTCAAAGGGCTGTAACTCTGTAATGAAATGTTTCCGGACATACCCTTATATAACATTTTTTACTCAAAATAGTTTTATTTTGGCACACTCATGCTGAATGACCCCGTATACAGAGTGTTGGAAATGCTTTTGACAAAATTTTAGGGACAGCTTTATGGAAAATGCAGTTAGAAAGTCCTGAGCCATTTAAGTTGTTTTTTTCTTTTTTTAAAAAAAAAACCCTGTTTTATACATACCCCACATGTTGAGAACTACTGAAATAATAATACGACTTCTATAGTTGCCGACAAATAAGTATGGACTATAGATTTCTACACAAAAGCTAAGTTATGAAGAAGCGGCAACACCGCATGGTAAGGGAAAGAGTGCGGGGAAGGGGAAAAGCATCTGTCAATATCATCCTCAACGTCCCACTTTTTAAAATGTGTCCGCAATTTGTACACCTTACGGGAAAAACCGCTACGCGGCGCACCAGATTAACCGCCTACCGCCTGTACAGTGCCTCAATTACCAGTGGCGATATACAAACCAAGCCGCCATGTTTTTACTAAACTTAACATAGGCGGTATATGAAATTTTCACAGTACATTAAACAATTAGTGCGTAAATTTCATATACCGCGTATGTTAAGTTGTAAAACCATGGCGGCTTGGTTCGCATGTCGCCACTGTAGGTAATTAAGGCACTGTAACCGCCTGTTCAAATTTATTTAAAATCTTGTTCTTTGAGTTTTCAATAATTTATACATCTTATTTTTCGTGAAAACTTTCACACAAATAAGTGTTTGGTTAAATACTACACCAATGCAAAGAAAAAAAAAAAAAACATGTGAAAAATATTTTTGCAAATAAAACTAAATTATTATATTTTCTTGTAATTATTTTTGAAAGTATGTTGTAAACTTACTGCTATTTATAGTTTTCTATTGTCCGCAAAATGTACTTGATATTAAAATATCTTCCATATAAGTAAGGTTATTTTCTTTCATATTTGGGTGTAGGAACTAACCCGTCATAAATTTCTACGTATATTATCATAGAAATACAGGGAATAAATTGTTAAAAACTCAAAGAACAGCAAGATTTTAAATAAAAATAAAAAATAGAACGGTGAACCTAACGCGTCGGCGTAGCAGGTTTTCACGTAAGGCCGCTGTCACACAATCGACTTCTCGCCGTGCAAATAACAGTTAAACACATTGTACAAAAAATTCATAAGAAGCGCATACACATCAATTTTCTCTCAAAAACTACAACATAATAAAACGGAAAATAAAATAGCTGAAAATATCTTGCGAAAGTATTCTTTGGTGACATCATCGATACGAACTCCTATTGGTCGTCTGTACGCTAATGATTGTGTACCATGGCGTAGGAATTTAAATAAAATGTAAAGAATTTATTTGACTCTTAATTTTACTGAAATTGTTTTATTTTCTCGTGTATTTACAAGGCAATATGACAAAACAAACAAAATCTCACACAACAACCAGCTGACTGCTCGTCAATATATATATTAAAATAGTTTTAGTTGTAAATTTTGCAGTAGTGAATACACCATTGTCAATCTACTGAAAATTTGGCGGCAAACTAAAAAAATTTCACGGCACACTTGATTAGAACATTGTGTACATATTTTCTTACAAAATTTATATTATATTTTGTTCTATTTTCAATTAAAATAACGTATTATTTACAGTCCGGGACACCAGTCTTGAGCTGAGGTGTAAGGGAAAGAAATGTTCATATCGTGATATTCCGATCACCGTCAAAACATTATTATTACAGTAAATTTGAACTTTTTACTTATTTGTGTACGCTTATGAGTGCCCGTGAGGTGACGCCTGGTAAGCGCCCACACGGTAAAATATATCGTCATCATTACCGATGTCAACATGTGTTGTAGATACTGGCACACCCAGAAATGGGTAATATGCCGTGATGATATATTTATTTATTTATTTATTTATGATCCGAGTAAAAACAAGACAAAGAAAGGCTGCGTAGCTTTAATACTTATTGGGCAACTGTTGTATGTTTATATTAGGTATGTGGAAAGTAAATTAATTGTATTTCGTGTGGATTTAATATATATAATCAAAGACTCTTATACCCTTTTACGGGTGTCGACTGTGGATTTAAACGGAGCGCATATATTAGACAATGATTTGTACTAACATATTTTCCAAGGTTCATCTTTCGTGTCCCGGACTGTACTTTACCCATATATGCGATGGTAATCTATGAAAATTTTAACAAAATGTTCGCTCTTTTAATTAATTGTTATAATTTAGTGTATTTATACAAAAATAGGTATGACGTATGCCTTCGTTGCTTAACATATTTAGCTTTTAATAAATTATGTTCTTTTTGGAAAAAATAAATAAGTATACAAGAAAAACAAGCGGCTCGCAAATTAGAGAAAAATATAATATAAAAGGCTCGTGTGAGCCCTCTATAACTCTCCATTTTAGCTTTGGTGACTATTACTTGTTATTGATAAGTATTATTTTGTTTTAGAACAAAACCAAATGGTATTAGACAGGGTTATATGGGCCACTTAATTAACATAGCAAATGAAATCGTTCAACAGTGTCAAACTAATAGTTCTTTTGATAAATTTATAACGGACAATGTTGAAAAAGACACTTTAGAAGCGTGGAACAACTTTGTCAATGGTTCTTTAGCTGAAACTAACAAAACACAAAAAGTTGTATTGGTAAGAATATTCAAGAACATTTATTTAACATTTATTTATATCATGTTTATTTTTTTAGGGCGGTATACATCCCAACAACTTGATTAGCGACGACAGTAACGAAGATTACCACATTCCATATCCTCAACCTCAAGCTACGATGTTACATCAAGTAAGTTTGTCTTACACCCAACATCATTTTGTAGAACAGATCGTTTACTCCAAAATAGTCCTTCAGCGATGGCCATAAGGGATTTCTAGGCGACCATTATTGCTGCAATAAATTTTGATAATTTTTTTTCAGCTAATGTTGAATCTTTTTCGCTTTTCGCATTATAATTACATACACACAAAATCTTATTAGCAAATCAGATTTCGCTGAGGTTTTACAACTGCCTTCAAAACGCAGTATTTATGAGGCTTTATTTTATTTTTTTTACAAAAGTTAAAATCTCTTCTTACTTCATTATTAAATTTCTCCGTGCACAGTTCCGTGTACTTTCACATTTATGCAGTTTTTGTGTAAAGGATATACTCAAACTCGAAGGGTTATTGAAATAACTAAGCTGAGAAGGAACGCAGTAGAACGGGCGGCGACAAATGAATGTCAGGTTTAAAGAATTTAAACAACTATAAACTAGGGGTGGCGCGGGCCATGATTTTGTGAAAAACAACTTTAATAGACACCACAGGAATTTTAGATCGTCTTCTGTTTTTGTGCAACAGACTAAAACTTGATTATCACTTATTTTGAAAATACTTCATATCTAGCTTATTATGAGAGATGTTTGGACAATTTTTATACGATTTTCTTACGTAGAATAATGTAATTTTATCAAAACTGAATAATTTTTGAGATTACAGATCATCATTTGTTTGTTCTTAATGTTATTTTCTTTATTTCTACTCATTTTTCTAATTTATATACTTCAGCAAGTATATTAAACCATATATTTCGGATTGTGTCAAAACCAATAACTAAGCTTTGTTCGAGCAACAGTCAGGAACTGTCACGAACTATCAGAAGCATGCGCATAAGAATTTTGGCGTTCGAGCAGCGGTAAATCACAAATTCACACTAAGAATTCGGTGTTCGTGCAACGGTTTGAAACCGTTGGGGACGGTTTGAAACAGTCAGGAGAATTTGAGGATTGTTTGCAAATTTCAAATCCGTGAAATGCGCACTAGCATTTCTAATGTCAAATCACATGGGAAAACTTCGGTGACTCTGGGTGACATCAAAGGTTAATAAATAAAATGTATTAACGGGTTTCTCGGCGGTGATTGTAAGGAATTATATTGTTGTCATTCCATAAAGTAGTTAATTTTATTTAAATTTCCAATGTTTTGTTACATATTTTTTTAACTTCATCAGGGAATAAAATAAATTATCTGTTTTAATCACTTGTATTGTTTTACATATTATTTAAAGAAAAAAAAAACTTGTAAAATTTACTGTGAGCGTCACATGTTTACCGAAAAGTGTGAGAATTCGGCCAACATGTGACACAGGGTAAATTTTTCAAGTTTTTTTTTAAATATTCTTTTAATATAACTTATATGTTCTACGTATATGGTTCTTTAAAATGCATTGTGTAAACAAATAATAATTTCAGAATTGAATGTTTATGAATTTATCAACTTGTCAAGTGATTACACCAGTTAAAACTATTATTATTCCCTAATGAAGTTACAAAATATGTAACGAAATATTGGAAATTTAAATATAATTAACTACTTTACGGAATAATAACAATATAATTCGTTAATAAGGTTATTTCTTATGACAAGTAATTTTTAAAATGTCTGATTTAAATATATGAAGCAGTGATAAGTCTAGTATATCAATATCTTCAACGTCTGCAATAAACTTATTGTTTAAAAACATGTAGTATAATAAAGAAAATACATGTCATGATTTTCAAATTAATGTCTTATCCTGACATCAGTTAAAACACCAAACAGTTGAGATAAATAAAACAGAAAACAGCTGGCGTCAACAACAGACAACTACCGTCGGTAAAAGTAACTAACGCGTTCGAGCAACGAAAATTTGAAACTATCAAGAGTTGGGCTCATGCGCAGTACAACAGTACGTCAAACTTGCAAATTGTCTGCTCGAACTTCATCGGAATTATTTAATTCATTCTTCTTGCACATATTTTTTGTCATTTTACGTACAGATTTACCAGTTTACATCGTACACCTGCCCAAATGGTCTTATATGTATAATAATTATCATATGGTTGGCAATACTGCATTTGCATGAAATCGTATTAAGCATTAGTTTCATGCCAATTTTTGAACTTTGAATGATAATTTTTGAGCACTTTAGCGACGATTTCAAATAAATAAAATTATATGTTTTGCATACTGATATCATTGCACAAACATAAACTTTTTTTTGACGGTTTTAGAAAAACTATTTTTTCTAATTTCTATATGCTAATTTTAACACTTCCTACCACAGTCAGTGTTATCTTAATATAATTTAAATTTAATAGTGTACTTCGTCGTAATAGTACAATTATTTTTCAGGACATTGTGTAAAATGAAATACGCTGTAATGAATAGAAATTAGTAGTTTAATAATTTTCAGGCTCCAGATATCATAGAGAACTACGGCTTCCACGATGATGAATTTAACGATCCCGATGATCCATTACAGTGAGTTTTATATAATTTTATTTTTGAAGAATTGATTGTTAATAGTATGTTTGTAGTGCTCCATTGGGGCGAAGAACAAATATGACACCATTTGAAGTCGAGTGGAGTCGCCAAGCTGAAAAGTTTAGAAAAGTAGTTGAAGAATACACCAATTCAATAGAAGAACGGGGGGATGATATTATATTTGAAGAGGACTCGGCCAGAAAAGGAGAGGGTTGGGATCCTCGGGATAGCAGTAGTGATGATGAAGATAATCCCCCAGGAGAAAATCGTAAGAACAATATTTATTTTACCAATACGAATATATTTCATAAATTTAAATAATAAACGGATGAAATTGTATAAATAATCTATGATATTAACTGATTTTAAAAAGGGCACTACCAGAAACGTGACTTGAGGTACTATGAAATACTTAAAACAAGCTGCGGTGAGTGCGCTTGTCAGTTCATAATTTAATTTTGTCATTTTACTTCTTTACTAATGTTCTTGAGTATAGGTACTTCGAAATTTTCGTTTTATATATTTTATTTATCCAGTAGCGTGGCATACATTTTTAAGAAATGTTTTGATAGTGATTGAAATACATAAAAATTATTTTCATTAAATAATAAATATTATGCACAACACTAGAGTTGTAACAAAAAGGTTTATTTCCATACCAAATTGGTATATTGTAAAGTTCTTATAGGAATTTTTATATATATTTTTTTCTATCTTTTTCAGCATGGTCGAGTCTAGAAGCAAACCGCAGCACGATCACCCTCCTTGAACCCAAAGATCCGTGGTCGAGTGTAGACGCCGGTAATCCAAGTTCTCAGGAGGACGGCTGGGCAGACTTCGGTAACTTCACCGTAAAGTTTGACTCCTCGGAAAATCCTGAATCTGCCACTCTCACAGCTGCCAATCCACAAGATGTTCAGTCGTCGGGCGACCAGGAGACTCCAAGTTCTAGTGTCCAGGAACCTGTAAAAGACAATCACCCCGCAGAACCAGTCGCTGACAAGAAGGAAGACAAGGAGAAGGAAGAAGTAGCTGTTGAGCCTGTGTATGTAAAATGATTTTATTTTTATACAAGTGAATCATTATATATATTTATTTTCCATGAATTTTAAGTTTTATTCAGAGTTTCGGTGTAGTTAGTTGTAAATATACACTATCAGAAAGTAGTTAATTTTATAATTGTAAATTTTTATTATCAGTACGTTTATTTATGGACCGATATAATAAAATGTTAAAATATAATTGAATCATGTAATTTAACACTAGTTATATTTCACAATAAGCAAGGTGATTTATAACGAGTGAAGCAAAGTGAAATCATATATTGCTGAAGTCATTTTGAGTAAAAAAATGTTATAAGAAGGTATATCCGGAAACGTTTCGTTACAGAATTACAGCCCTTTGAAGATGCACCTCATCATACACATTTTTATTAATAACTCTGATACTAGTTGCACTAAAATTTTGAAACTTGGTACGACTAGCGAATGAAAATTGACGTTTAATTTATTTTATAGGTGTAGTTTCTTTTCATAACTTTCTCTTATGATTTGAAATTGAAAGGAAACGGACCTATATATTCCATTAGAGAAAACTAGAATGGTTTTCAGTAGGGGAGAAGTGCTATGAATGTGACAATTTTACAAATCTTTCAATAAAAATTATTATTGATGTATGATTAAAAGTGAAAAGAACATTATAAACTGTAACTTTTTCTATGTAGAAAATGATTTTTTTTTTGATATTTTTAACAACTTTTTGTTTTATATTTTTTTTTAGTTTCTTTTTAATCCCATTCATAATATGGTAGGAATATTACAGAAATCAATATTTATTCTTTGAAGTAAACAATACTTGACGTCCAAAATATCACCTAGTGGAGGTATACAAAATTGTTCGTATTATTTCCTATGTCCCATTTATAACATATAAGTATGTGTCACTTTCAAGGCTTTCGGCTGGTTTATTTTGAAATATTCGATTAACCTACCTCAACTTCACAATAATATTACAGAACACTATTGGCCGATTTCACCACCGATTCCTAAAATTTAAGTAATGCCTATATACCCTATATGTACCATCGTAGCCTACGTTATTAATACAAGGCCGGGAAACATCACAATATCTGTCAAACGGAAACTCTAGTTCCAAACTCGCCGTTTTGGCGCGACTTATTCTCGCTGTCATATGGCTGCCTTTTTTGATGTATGTGTTTTCTTGGTTATAACCGATAATTGATATCAATATATTTTTTTGACAGTTTAAAAATGACATTTCATTGACAGCGGGAATAAGTCGCGCCCTCATCAGCGGTTTTGGAACTAGAGTTTTTGCCCAGACTTTTAAATAAAATTTGAGTTGTTTTCCGGCCTTATATTAATAACGTAGGCTACGGTACCACATAGGCATTACCTAGCAAAATTTCGTTTTCACCAACTGCTAAGCATTGCCTGTCTTTATTTAGAAATTATTTAGCTAGGAATCTATTTTCCGATGCCCAAATCGCTAAGCATTTCCTAACGTTGACAGCTGACAATTTAAAATGAAAATTGTACAAGTTTGTTGAATATTTTGATAATTATAAGGAAGAAATAAAAAGATATGTATAAGATGGAAAAGAAAGAACAAATTATTTTAAATTCTAAGATGAAAAATGGTTTTAAAAAAGATTTCCTTTTAAATAAATGACAGCATTACGAGTTTATATATGAATTAAAATTAATTAGTAATTATTTATAAATATACCGTTATTATTCTTTATTTTAAATTTAGAGAAATTACATTAAATATTCACATATAATTAAATTAATAATTTTTTCGAAAATGCCAAATAGCCAAATGTCATATGCGTTCCGCTTGTCTAAATTTTACATTTTTATCTGAAATCAGAGGATTCAGCTTCTGTTTATGTGTTATTTATTCTATATTTTGCCATTTATATTACTTCTTTTTGTTCATTTTCATCTTTGTTTCATTTATATTTTTCATTTATGTAATACAAATTTTAAAATATATTTATAGTAAAATATATTTCATTAAAAATTTCATAATTTTGTATACCTCAACGTAAGAATAATTAATAATATCTCCAAATAATTTCCGTTGTCTTTGTTGATAAATACAATTGACATGTCATAAATTATAAAAATTATTCATTTATTTCCAGTGTGCAAATATATTATAAAAATAACTAATAATCCGATGCCTACGTAAGTAAGTCCTAGTTGGGCATTGCTTTATTTAGGGCCGAGATATCACCTCCTAATAACTTTATTTGGCGAATAATAACCATGGATACAATTGTATTAACAATTATTACCATAGAAATTATTCGCCAAATAAATTTATTAGGAGGTGGATATCTCGGACCTTGGTGAAATCCAAAATGGATAAGAATCAGTTTAGGCAGTTCTTAAATTTAGGAAATTCCTAGCTAGGCAACGGTTTAGGAATCGGTGGTGAAATCGGCCGTATGATCTTATTATATACCGAGAAACACCGCTATTCAGAACCTGCACTAATACAGATATCCTTGGAATCGCAAATTGAAGGACATTTGATTAATATCATTGTCTTACGTTGATTCATTTGATATTTGTTTCGCTTATCTTCGTGAAAAATCTTTAATTTCATTATGGCTTCTAATAGTCCAGTAAACGGAGGTTGAAAAAGGGGAGTATCCTACAAAAGGTCGGGTAGTTCTGAATTTTTCATATGTTGTATAGGATGGTTGGTTAGTGAAAAATCCAAATTTCCACAATCCCCCCTCCAATAATCTGTATAGATAGAAAATGAACGTAATTATGTGTTGGCAAACGTCAATGAGTCTCATGGAACTATTAGAATTTTTTTTTTTTTTAAACATATCAAAAATTCAGAACTACCCGACCTTTTGTATGGTAAAATGCTTCATTCACTGGACTATAATGAAGAGGGTGACAGATTTCTTCTCGAACTTTTTTTTCGTTCGAGTGAACGTAAAGAATACGGTTCTTGCGATTATTCTTGACAGCTAGCAAAATTTGAAAAGTACGCCCATGGAAGTAGTAATTCTGTCAAACTAAGTAAGTGGCAAATTTTTCTAAATCGTATGAAGTATGGAGCGGCACGTTTCATCAATTTTCGATCACTTTGTATAATTTTTATATTATATAGTTTATAAAAAGAATATTTTGAAGTATCTGTATTAAAAAAAAAGATGTAAAAGAACAAAATAAATTTGTAATAACAACCGAAACAACCATACACAAAACAGCTAATTTTAAGTATTTTAAGCTCACATGAGTCAGCTCACGTCCCGTACCCCATACAAAAGCTATAAAATGGTGATAAAATATTACTCAGATGTATCTAGCTCTCTAAGCAACATTATACATATTAACACAATTCTAATGTGTTATGTGTCATAACCGTGTACATGTATAGGTGTCTCATTTTCGATGTTTTTTTAAAGTATCTCGGGTAACATTAATGATAGAGCTAAATGGTTTGCACATTCCAGAGTCAACTATTTCAGAAAATTTTAATAGTCTCCACAGGAATTTTCGATCTTCTTTTGTTTCTGAGCTACAGGTAAAAACTCATTTTTCGCTCATTTCGAAAATGTCTCATATCTTATTTATTATGATAGAGAAAAATTGTTTTAACAAATTTTGAACCGTTTTTTAAGTAGAATAAAATGGCGTAATTAGATATTTTTAAATCTTAATAATTTTCAAGATATAACACCTATGTTGAAAATAAGTCTCATCTTTTTGCTTACTTTATGAACTTTCAATGATATGTAACAAGTCTACATTCTTTTGTTTTACACATGAATAAAAGATGAATTATTAATTTTTTGAGGTGAAAAAATTGAAAATTATTATGAAACAAATGAAAAAAATCTATTGCAGTTCATCATTTGTTTATTTCTAATATTATTTGTTTTAGTTTTACTCATATTTTCAATATATTTACTTCAAAAGCATATTAAACCATTTTTTTCGAATTGTGTCAAAGCCAACTGTGATGTTGATAAATAATAATGTATCTAATCTGAAAATAATTGGTTTAGAATAATTAATAAATATGAAATCAAAATAAACAAATGATGAACTGTAATAGATTTCTTTCATTTGTTAATAATTTTCAATTTTTTTTTCGCTCCAAAATAGTAATAATTCATCTTTTATTCATGCATAAAACAAAATAATGTAGACTTTTTATGTAACTTTTAAAAAAATTTGTGTTATATCTCGAGAATTATGAAATTTTTGAGAAAATCTAATTACGCTATATTATTTTACCTATGAAACGGTACAAAATTTGTTAAAACAATTTTTCTCTAACTACCATAAACTATCATAATAAAGATATTTTCGAAATGAGCGAAAAACGAGTTTTTACCTGTAGCTCAGAAACAAAAGAAGAAAAAGATCAAAAATTCCTGTGGTTCTCAAAAAGTTGACCCTGGAATGTGCAAACGATTTTGCTCTATCAGTAATATTTTCTGAGATACCCTAAAAAAAACATTGAAAATGAGACATCTACATTATGTTTTTCATTCACTTCAAAAAGTTACAATAAAATTCTAACGCTCATAATTAAAATTACGTTTGTTTATCAAATTATAAATTTTCATAGGTTTAGCGTTTAGAACAAAAACTTAATGCAACGATCGCACTGTTCTCTTTATATATCACTCGAATGAATTTTTTTCACTGTATTGAGAGAAATCCGTGTTAGGGCTAGTATTCTTTAATATAGATACGTGGAGACTGATAGTGTATATTTAAATATAGTTATAGGTTAGTAACATAGCATGTTGTATATGTATTGGTGTAGTTTGGAGTCTCCTGAGGCCGGAGACGCGAGTAGTGGCAGTGCGGAGGCAGAAGCGTCGTCAGAACCAGAGACGTCGGCGCCGACGGACAGCGTGTGAGCCATGTACCTAGGGCCGTGTCGGTAGGACATATCATACCAATACCCAATCAGTGACCAACCGACTGCAGTTGCTGAACCGGACTGTGTGTGTAATCATCCGTTATTATCATTTCAAACCTCTTCTCTATTTTATCATACAGTAAGCAATATTTTGACATGTACGAAATTCACGGCGGTCTTGAAATGCTTCCATTCTCCAGGGATTTTAAATTTAAAGAAATGCCTTGTCTGATTTCGATACCGAAATGCGATACCGAATTTAAAGTCTGATTGAAGAACGGTGTGCAAGTTAAAATGCGGGAGAAACTAGAACTAGAGTATGGATTTTGTGCATTTTTTTTTAATGTGAAATATATGTATTATATATACAACCAGAATATATATTTTAGCAATATTTATTGATTTTGCACAAAGTCTTTTGATTGTGATATGCCGCCACTCTCAGTGCAACAGGAGCACCTTACAACAAGGGTCGATTTTTAGAATGCATTAGTTACTTTATTGTGCCTGTTACTACAATCTTTAAATAAACCATATGTTTTTAAAACTATATTATCAATTTTATCTTACCGTTGCATTCCTTTTCTCATTCGTTCATCTATTAGTTTCTATTTCGATGTTGTTAAATATTATAATACATATTACGCATTAATTGGAAATAATTATGAACAGGTGTAAGTTTGTTTATAATTATGAGATTTGTTATTTATATTTATAGTACAATTATCAAGTGAATGTTTCTTCTTTTTTCAGTGTATAAAGTGATTCCAATACGAGTATACGTAACAATGAAGACTGTAAATATAGGTAGGTATAAAACCAGATTATTTTTGTATATGTTTTTATTAAGAAATTTAAACGTCCGTTTGACAGAATAACAATATACACAGACTCCTATTTCTTATTGCATCTATCACTGGAGTATTTCAGTTAAAATACCGACAATATTCTGCCATCCAGTTAGCAAATAAGAATATTGTATTGTATACAATTCAAATAACAAGAACGTACAGTTATAGTTCTAAAAGTTTTTCGTAACTAGCAAGAAATTGACAATGAGTAAACCTACAAAAAGAAATATGTATATACAAAATGGACATTCATGTACATTAATATTCCAAGTATTATAAAGAACCGTAGTCATTTTGATCTAGACTTCATCAGATCTTATTGCTTAAATCAAAAGAAATATGTAATCAAAACAAATATTCCCGTATATAAAACAATTTATACAGTCGCTAACTCACATACAATTAAATAATAACAAAATGTGAACGTAAAGTGTAGTAAAATACAGGAAGCTATCTACTTATTTACAGATATATAAATAAATAATAAGTGATCTAGTACCTTGAATGATAATTATAAAACTAAGTACAAGTTGTACATTATCGTAAAAATCTATTCAACTAAATCTGATAATAGTGAATATGAAACAATGTAAAACACTTTACGTTCGTTTCTTTATATTATACACTTTATTATATTCTCTTGATATACTGATATTTATACTATTCTAAATAGTTTCTTTGCTCAATTTGGCTCGATTCTAATGTGGAGTTGCTGTTGATATTATCAACAATTTCTATTAAATAAATTTTATCTAATATTAGATATTTTAAAAATATAAACCTTACCAAGAAAAAATATAAGTACAACTTACATTTTTATAACATTGAATATTGTTCATCTGTCTTTTGATTTCTCTATAATAAAGCAAAGTTATTGAAATGTTCTGATAATACTACACATATGGCACATTTGCTCAAATAATATTAGTAAATAAATACTGTTAAAAATACGAATTCCCAATAAAAAATCTAATGCACGAGTATTAAAATATCCATTAAATAACCCAAAATATATATCTTTGAATACGTATTTATACCAATAAAGCAACATAAATGCAAATAAAAAGTAAACGTGGAATGGTAGATATAATACACGGCAAGAACTGCACCGTTATGGACGTGAACACTAAATGAGTATACCAAACATTTGTACAAATATCAAATTATACAGCAAAAATAACTATTTATAAGACTATTTATTGTTCCAATAGGCTCTCTACCTATTGTAGAATCTAAAACTCTACCGATCAATATCAAATAAAATGGTTACGATATTTTACATCAATTACACGACTACTGTACGTGCATTTGCTGGGAAATTTATCCAGGCATAAAACACAACACGTTTAAATATATGTACTCAATACTGTCAAAAGTGTGTGTTGTTTGCGAAAAGAAGTTTTAAAATAAATAAAAATACTACACTTCTTTTCGTTTTATGCCCAGATAAATATTGATCTATTAGGCTCAAAATTATGGAAGATATACAATTCTCATTTAGTTATGTCATACAATTCTATAATTTTTAAAACGTCTATACTTTAAAAACTATAAAATTGAGTATAAAACAAATAAATAGTAGACCAGTATTAGAGCGAAGCTTATTTTCTATCCTAAATTTGAACATACATTATTGAATATAATTATAGGAAAATAAAATGTAAAATAATAAATATGTACATACTTAAAAGAAAATATAATAAATAATGTATTATCACGGTATTTTAGCAAATGCTGGATGTGCAACATTATTCTACTCAATTTTCAATAATAAAATAAAAATGTAACAAAATAAGTTGTTTATTCAATTCGTCAACAATATATTTTTTTTAATTTTATAACAAGACCGATATATAAAAAAATGTTTTACTGGAACTAATGAGTACATGTATGTGAAATTTTAGATCAAAATAAGTTTTGTCTTGATAATTTTCCATTATTTACTTGCTTATTATAGAAATATTCTAATTCAATACTGATATTATTTCAAATCGATTTCTGATTCAATTCCAAACGGTTTTATCTGCCCATGTTCAACCAAAGGCGTAGGTAAATCATCCTGATTATCAATTTTAATTCTTATCTTATTCGCATCGGGAAACGAGCACGGTGGAGCTCTAATCACATCCCCATTTTGGGGCGACACCATCGGGGTTTGTAGAGGTGACGAATACGGTACATAGATCCTCAATACATCTGGACTAGGAGCATGTGGAGTTGCTCTAGGAGTAGAATGTGATGACAGAGCTCTGTGAACGCAGTTAACAGCTCCTATACCTGAGCCTACGGAACTAGCTCCTCCTGCAGAGCCATCCGACATGTTGCTATGCGTGTCGAGACTGTTCTCATGAGCCTGTGAGCGGGTTATTGTTGAAAATACGGACAAATCCGCTGTAGATGTTACGCTAGTATCAGCTAGAGAACGCTTAGAGCCTCCGTGTTGGCAATCGAGTAGAGAACTGGTGTCATCGATACTTGGATCGAACGAAAATTTTGACCCTATAAAGTAATTACATACAGAGTCTATGGTGGGATCTAATAGTTTTAAAATGAAATTACATTGACTATACAACTCTGGAAAAGAGACCAATTAGATAGCTCAATTTTTATTAGTTACGCTGTATAACATCGGATATTTTTCGTTGCTAAGTTATGTTTCGCAAAACACCGCTTAGCGTATTTCAGTCGAAAACAAATGAATCATATAATCCATGGATATAAATAAACAAGTTTTTGAAATGATTGGGTCCCAACACAACCTGTATTTCACTATATTCAAATGTCACAGTGATATGTTTTATTTCAATGGTTGTCTGATTCTTGACGAAATAGTTCAATCTTATTTCTGAAATATTTCGTGCTGTAGTATGTGCTATATTATATGGCATTTAAACATTTTTAATGTAAAATTTAATTTTAAATTTTTTATTCTTGTAGTTTTGCTCTAAAAGTTACAAGGGAGCCAATTTCCGTACTTATTTAAAATCTCATGTTAAATTCCTACGTTCTGGTTTTCGATGCACACCTGTATAATGTATATAGAAAAATCGGGAATGTAATAAGTAATAAAGTTTCTGATTTTACCAGATTACCACAAAATTACAAAGTTTCCGTGTCAGTTAGTTGCCGTATTTTTTTTGTATTTAAATATTTGTATAATCGTCCTTTAATCGGAACTTTTAGTTCTATTAGACTGAGAGTTTAAGACAAAAATTCAAGTAGAATATTCAAGGAACTGTTTATTAATTACCTTGAAATTATTATTCTAATTGGGTGCGGTAGAATTTTTTAGAGCTTACTGCGTAAAAATGATTTTGTACAATATTCCTGCAAATTCTATTAGATAAAAAAAAATAACTTCTAATTTGTTTTGTTTGTCTATGTAATTTCATTTTGAAAATGATTGGGTCCCAACTCACCCCGTATTTCGCTATATTACTAGATAAAATACCATCAACCTTCTTGATTGTAACTTGAGAGATAAAAATGCAAAGTGCGTGATAGTCTTTATCTAGTAATTAGTTAACAAGCTTAATAAATAAAAGCACCGTGAGTCAAAAAAAAAAATTAGTAACATGCGTACAATATACATGCGTTTATTTGCAATACAATGATACACTGAAATGCACTACAAAATAATTATAAATCATAAAGCGAACGAATTATAATACTAACCTTTAGTCAAAACAAATAAATTATAATAAAACAATAATGATCAATTTATTTATACACAAATATTTTAGAAGATACTAAATGCATTTGTCTATGAGAACTATAATTGTTTCCTCGTACAAAACTAATAGTTTTTATGTCGGATTCTGGTTTTACAAAATACGAATTCTTTCTTGAATTGTTATTTTCATTGTCATAAAATGAATGTCTGGAAGTCGACCGTCTAAACGCAACTTGTGGTAAAGCTGCAAATTTCAAAAAAATATATTATTTTAAATAATAATAAAAAAAAAAAATTTGTACGGTATGCATCTGTTTTGTGATAAAAAGAAAGGAGTTTTTAGTGCGAAAAGAATAAAATATGTACCGAATTAAAAACAAATGATTGATGAAGTCAGATGCACACATACCCAATCGGAGCCGATCCTATCATATGCTGACTAGTGGCAAAACTAGAAACGTAAACATGAGTAAGACTTTAAAATCGCAAAAGTTACGGAAAGTAAACAAAACACTTATTATACATTCACTTATTTTCACGCTATTGTTGTGTTCTTCTCACACTTTCTGTTTCGATTTTACAACAATTGGTTTAGAAAAATATAGAGGTGTTTCCTTTGAAACAATCAATGCTTACTACTGACTTTCGAGAAAAATGTTATACACAAAAATGATCAAGAATAAGGGACTAATTTATCAGTAATAACAAATCGAAAATTCAACCAGTAGTTCTCGAACGGCACAAAAGAATTATATATTTTTTAAATGGTAGCCTATTTAATATTTTGGTCCACTAAATAGTATTTTTTTTTTGTGATTTCAACGATATAAATATTGTATCATATCGACATAGGGGTATTAAAAATTAGGAATAATGTTACAATATTGAAATAGGCGATGCAACACACAACTATTGATTCGACTGTTTCCTAGGTTATAGGTTATAGCTGTAGTAAAGCCATTTTTATTACACTATTTCTAATTTTTAATACAACTTTCCTCGAAATAATTGTTATACAACCCTATATTTACCATTTAAAAAAATATAATTTTGTTCTACCATTTGAGAACCAATAATTGAATTTTTGGTTTATTACTGATAAATCTTAATCTTGATCATTTTTTGTACATATTATTTTTCTCTAGTCATTAGCTCGCCCAACAAGCCCTGGTCGTTTTAAAGGAAACATCCTGTATAACGATGTACCATCAATAAAAACTATATTATTTTTCATTATGGTCCCCTTGTTTTTGGAAACATTTAGACATTAATGTAACAGCATTCAATTTCTTAGTGAAAGGTAATTTTAGCTACAATCTCACAAAGTCCAATAGCGAAAAGTATTATACCGGGTGTCTACTTGGAATCCGTTACGTAGGGATCACAATGTTATTTTTACATCCATTGGCAAGGGAGCTATAGGGATCGTGCTAAAAATCACATATCGAGATTTTAGTAAATGACCACGTTTTAAGGACCCTAGAATCCAATTTTAACATTTTCACGATGATGTTTGTTTGTGTGTATGTATATGGATTTTGTCTTCTCTCTAACTCAAATACTTTCATTCAGAAAATTCTGAAACCTTGTATTTCTACCCTATTCTAATATGGAAAGAAACCATTAGATTTTGGTGTAAATCGGATAAACGTAAATGGCACTTTAAATGGTTTTTCTTCAAAAAAAATGCCATTTTTTCGCATTTTATGTCATTATGAAAATTTAAGGTTTATTGAATTTTCTGCAGGTATACATTAATACTTTTTCTATATATTTTACAGATAAATTATATGCAATGGAACATAATATAGTTTGCAGCATTAGTAAATACGTAGGTATGTATTTAAATTAATAAAAATTAAATAGCGGGAGGTTTTGTGTTGGCCACATCAGATTTTTTTATAAATCCCGAAGCCTAAGATAAACACAATTCCTTTGTTACACAGTTCATATTTCAAATGAATATAACTGACAGGTAAAAGTCACTGTCAAAAAACTAATCACTCTAAATTAATAATAGTGACATTTTAAAAAGAAAATAGTAAATAAAGCAATAGTTATATGCAATGGAACAGTTTGCAGCATTAGTAAATACGTAGGTATGTATTTAAATTAATAAAAATTAAATAGCGGGAGGTTTTGTTTTGACCACATCAGATTTTTTTCATTTTGCTGTAGTTACTGACATGTTAATTGTAGAGAAAAGTTGTAAATAAAATAGTTGTTCAAAATTAAAAACTACGCAATATGAGACCAAAATTAATCACAATTTCTTTTTATTTTTCGAAAAAATCGCAAATTAAAATTCGCAATTTACAGCATATTTTAGAGTGCCATTGAATTACTCAGATTTTATTTGTTTTTTTACCTTCCGTCACCTTTAGGTAAGGAAGGTATTGTCTTTGGTCAAAAAATTTGATAGTGAGTTTTTAATGAATAAGCACGTTTTAGGTTCCCTACAATACGAATTTACTATTTTTAAGATGATGTCTGTATGTATGTGTGTGTGTGTGTGTGTGTCCGTGTGTGTGTGCGTGTGTGTGTATGTGTGTCCGTGTGTGACAATTTTTTCTCCGACGATAACTCCAATACTACAATTATAAAAATTATAAATCTTTCGTATTCCTCTTCTGTACATCCATATGAAGAGTTGATTAGATTTTGGTTATAATTGATCCACCGGAAGTACCCTTATTTGAAGTTTTTAACAGTTTTTCTTAAAAAAACGCAGATAAATATTATTTTTTGACATTTTGTTATTATATTTATTAAAGAAAATACTCTTCTCTATATGGTTTGATTATTAATTTTCCTTCATATTCAATAGATGTAGAGTTAAAGCATTATAAAGAAATTAATTTTCAAAAATTAGTCAGCTTTGTTATTTATCATGGAAACAGCTGACATAATTATTCAAAAAAATTTAATTGACAGATGTCAGTTGCAAGTGCAAAACCAAATATGGAAAAAAAGTATATAGGATCTAAAATTGGTATGTCATAGTATTGCTCGCAAGTGACACGCAGAGAAAGGCCAAAAAGAAGATGGAAGGACATTACTTAGTGTAGTTTATGTTATAATTTTATTGGATTTATAGAACCTTTTTAAATGAACTTTTGGAATGGAATTTGTAAAAAATAGTATGTGTTCGTGTTCGATTTTACATGATATTATATAGAATCTGTTCCAAGGACCTTTTGGTATGGGATTTGTACAAAATACATGGAATTGACGGAAGGTCTTGTGCTGGCCACAACAGATTTTTTTTCTTATACTTTCTTGTATAAAATTATTTTTTGACGAGTAAAATTATGAGATGTCAAATAAAACATCTGTAATTGAATGGCACTCTGATATATGCTGTAAATTGCGATATTTTCATAAAATAAAAAAAATTGTGATGAATATTAATTTCGTATTGTGTAGTCTAAATTCTGAATAACTTTTTTATTTACAACTTTCTTTAAAATTAATACGTCAGTAACTACAGCAAAATGAAAAAAAAAACAATATTGTAGTCCCTATATAATGGATTCCAAGTAGACACCCGGTATATATATATAAATAAAAAAATGTTTTTCGCTATTTTGGTATTTTTGGAATTGTAACGAAAAAAAAAATACAATTAATTAATAATGAATGTGCGATGATGTCTGGTAAACACTTCATACGGCAGAAACATATTGTCACTACCCTAATCTGAATTACGCAGATAGGTTACCCTGCAATGGGTAAAAAAGCAAAATGACAATATACATACGAATTTATATTAAATGATCAAAAAAAAAGCAAAGGGATTATTAAATAACAAACAATTATTCTGGATTATTATATATTTTATAAAAAATTAACTAAATTTGAATTTGTCATGCATACTTTCTCGATTTTAAAGTAAAGCCTTAGAGACCAAGCAAGGTGCATCCAAAAACCAAAAATATTAATCACAATCCTAATATATTTATGTAAAAAAATATTCACGATACATAACATAAAATTCAAGCTAATAACAATCTTATATAAATCACAATATATTGCATGCTAACATGCTATGTAACAGCGTTGTGTTAAGATGAACTGGGAGTATATAAATGCTTATTTACAAGATTCATCTTGAACTGCAGATCTAGCATGTATCGAATGATACAAATATCAGGAATATATCACAATACACCAAGTAAAAATCATGGCAATATACAGTAGGAAATTTCTTGGTGTATTTGATTAGGACAATGTGCGAACTATGAAATACAGTACGGACGGATTACTTTAAATCTTGACCAAAATTAATATAGTATAAAATCAGATTTCAAAAAAGAGAGCAGTTGTAATCATTATATGTATGTATTACGAAACTTTTTTTGTACACTTATATCAAAGCAATTTTTAAAGGAAGATATATAAATTTCTATAAAATAAAAATCTTAAAAAAATAATTTTACATTCCTCCATGACGCCCGATAGTTGTGTATTGTGGCCCATCTAAATTCTACCTCCGTTCAAGTCAATTTGATTTGTGTTCAAAATAAAGCATATTTTAACACGTAATATATAATACAAGTAAAAAACATGAGTATAAAAAACAAAACTATTAAAAAATGTAAAATATTTGGAATAAACATGTTCTGTTTTTCAATACAATTGATTTGTTTACGTTTAGTTTCTATACGTATTTAATGAAGTATTATTTTTATTTAAATATATTCTTGGAAAATTGTAAAAACAAATACAATATTACTGGCAGACACAGTAAAACGTAAATATCTTATATTTCTTATAGATAATGAACAAAATGATTCTTAACATACAAATCATATTTTGTATCAAATTGTTCCCTACTTAATGAATGATGGATATGAGATGAGATATGATAATTTGGTTTTGTACCATTATTCTTTTTGAAATCTGAATAAACTATACTGAGTTAGTTTTAATTCATGTTAGATTTAAATTAACCCTTCTCTCCCTACAACCTAGTGCACTCGTACTCACTACTAGTTTCACTCTCCGTACCTGCTAACTCTGTTGCATCTCCGACCGATATATGCGACTCTCTATATTCCGCTACTTCTCTCTCGGTTTTTTCTCTTTGTAGTTCTACGTTCTCATTCGTCGCTTTCTCAACATCCGAGAATTCTTCGGCTCGGCGACCGATTTTACGTTCAAAAGTCGGCTCGATGAAAGAGCCAAAAGGTCGGTGCGGAAGTTCTTCATCGCGAGGAGGGCCTGGGTAGTCTAGTTTCGCTTTTTTAAGTTCTTCCATACAGCGTTCCAGACTGGTAATTACAAAATCATCCTCAAAGCCGAAGTCTTTGTAAAGATGGACCTTTGATAGAAAAAAATATTACAATTTCTAACAGCTTTACGTAAAAGTCTTGATCAGGAAAAAAACTAGTACATTTATATTTTCTTTATTTTAAGGAAAGGTGAATACCTTTTATTTTAAAATAATAATTAGGGATAAGGAAGAATTCTTGTACTAGTTTTCATCTATTTTTGTTTCTTACTTGAATGAACTGGACAATGCTATCCATGTCATTGAGTCGCATAGTCTGTCGCTTGTGCAACTTTAAAACATTGTATGCCATCGCAGTAACAACTCTCTCCCCGTCCAATAAATAAACATCCCACACCCTAAGGCACAAACTGAACGGAACCTAAATACAAATTAAATGTTATAAATATATTACGTAATTTACTACAAAGAATTAACGTACTCTTTCTACGAAGCAAACGAAAAACCATTTCAGCGAGTAGAGAATAGCGTCCAGTCCATGACGATCAAAGTGTTTCTTCAGCTTAGGCATAAATTTGTTCAATATCTTATCGTGGTGGGCTAAAAACCTCGTGAGTTTGGGAAAACCTTCGATGTAGAGTCCATGCATCGCATATTTCTTGTTGCATAAGAGTTCTGACAATGCCCAAAAAGCGTCTTCTTCATCCATATACATTAACAAGACTCCCGCCAAGCCGGACATTCCCTGGCAGTAACCGACTTCTGTGTTATACATCGCATAAGCAGTTAAAACATTAAATAGTGATTGTTGTTTAATACTGTATCGCTCGCGATAGTGTATATGTTCACGAAATTGGCGATTAACGTCGGAGTCTATCTGCCTGGCGTCGGTTGACCACTTCCTAGCTAATTTACACATTTCAACATATTTTCCTTTATTCTGTTTTTTCACTTCATCTAAATTGAGTAATTTTATCCATACTTGAGAACGGAGGGAGTTGGGAATGCCTTTATAGATTCTGCGGTGTAATTTTTCTTTAGTCTGTGCACTATCCCAGCTTTTTAACATTTTGAGCCATTTTTTAACTCTCTCCATTTCGATCTGTTGCTTGCGTGCCTCGTTGGGGTCAACCTTTGTAGGTAGACGCTTGTCGTGGATGAAACCATAGCGATCGGTAGCATGGTACACCTCGAAGGAAGGATCTTCCCAAGGGTCGATTTCCGCACCTTCTTCGCGACCCCTCTCATAGCGCTTGAAGATTTTTTCTCGCTCTTCAGCAGATCTTTGCAATAACTCCTCGTCATTCATTCCATGCACGATACCATAGACGATTCTTTACTAAAGCACAGCATTCCGCACTTCCGTGTGATTTATGTAGCTTTTGAAATTTTCAATTACCTCATCTGTAAATGAAACGCATTGCTACTTTGTGAAAGGCATTGTAATGTAATTAAATGTGTTTTATTAATGCAGTAAATAATTGTGACATCATGTAAACATTATTTACTTTAAAAGTTTATATTTTTCAAAGTTGAGGGATAAGGAATAATAATAACAATAATAAATAAATATTGTGAATTCTGTGATATAATATGTCAATATTTATTTTTCATGTATCAAGGTTAATTTTTGAGAAAGATAAAATACACATTTAAAGTACCTTAATTTGTCAATCCAGTGGTTAAAAAATGAGTTTCTAAATTAAAGTAATAACAATAGAAATTATACTTCAGATAACAATTTTGCTTCTGTCAAATTGGAACATTTAACAATAGGGTCATCAACACGGATGTGCCAAAAAAACGAAAATATTGACATTAGTCCAACATATAGGTGGAAAGTGTGTAAAAACTTGAATGAAAAAGTTATTACCGTGTTTTTGAATTTGTAGATTATTCAAATTACTCACAAACGTACTTAAAATAATTAGTTTTCACAGATGTAAGACATGCTGTCAACCTCCTTCTTACAACTACACAACACTAACTTTTCTTCCTCAAGTCAAATATTTATCACTTAATTTTGACTATTTTGTAAACTAGGAACTACAAACTTAAATTACCGAATAGAATATTTACAGTATTCTTGACATATTCAAATAATTTTTATGTTAACTAAATTTATTTCTTTTTAGCCATATTTACAAAAAGTGGGCAGCAGTAGCAGCTGTAACAACTTTCCGGTATATTAAGTTTGCAACAGTTTATACGATGTTATAGTTATGTTTCATTTTCTTTCTTTGAAGTAAATAACTAGTCATATATTTGTGTACAATATTATTATTTTAGTCCATAATATACTTAACAAGGAATAAAATATAAAATTTGACGTTATTTTGAAATGTTTTATTTTTCTACTGTTAACAACACTGCAGAATTTAATATAGAATTAACGACAGTTTACAGCACGACGCTGTCTTTTATTTCGGTGAATTGCATACCAATATTTGTTTTACGTTCACAATTTAACAGATTAAATTAATTTTTGATATAAAATTACTAGTAAAACTGGAAATAAATATTTATATTTCATGAACAATGTTAGTAATTTTCAGCACATCATATAGGGAATTTTCTTCACATTTCTTTGGTAACATTTGCGGCTAAGTCAAGTCGTCAAACGGAGAAATAAATTTCAAATCCAAAATCAAAAGAAACATGACTAATGTTATAATAATATTATGCATGTAAAATAATAAAATGATATAGCAAAAATATTTTAATAGTTTACGTCTCTAGTTGTGTTAATTATTCAGCACATACTTATTTTATCTTAATGCTTGAATACGTGATGTGAAATATAATTTTAATGTTTGTTTATTTAAAAAAAAATCACGTACATTTGACTGATTATATTTGTAAATAAAATATTTTTTACCTTTAAAAGTTCAAGATTTATTCTTTCTAATTTAACAAGGAAAATATTCTTAAAAATCTATATGTATATTTATTAACATGCAATTAATAAATATTTATATATTACTTCGGTACAAAAATCTTTTTGCACATAAAATTTCAATGCTATTCATTAAATTCATTATAGCTATTGAATCTGAAAAGATGCACCGGAAATTTAAATTACTTTTAAATTGAATTTAATCCAATTCTTCTCAGTTTTATTTTGTATTGAGTACTATGATGAAACATTTGGCTTGGTTATTTTTATGTTCTGAATAAAACAACAGGCTACTCAGAACTCAGAATGTTGAAAGCTGCGTTCTAATCGAGACTGCTATTTCTAATATCAAGGTTTTCTAATTCCGTTACTAATATTGTGTCCTTGTATATACAAATCTATAACTGGTGCTGGTATATATTACATTTTATGCCTTACATGAGAAATTCCATATGCAGTAAAGATTAATACACGAAATATCAACAAATTGAACTTATCATAGCATTAGCAAATAGAATGATAAAAAATAATTATAAAAGACAAACAAAAAAAAGAAATATTTTTTGCCGATTGACATGATTTTTTGACAGCTAAGCTAACATTCTATAAAATGTCGCTTACTGCCAAGGCATTAAAATTATTTTTACTGTCTGTTGTTGTCATTTACATAGCAACCGCTCAACAAACGCATACCAACCGTTCAACAAACGCATTGCAGTCTGATCTGGGAAAGTTACTTTTGAAAAGTATCTAAGTTATTTTTACCGGGACAAAGTAACTAAGATATTTTATCAAAATAGTTCCATGTAAAAAATAATGAACTACTGTAACTAAGTTACTTTTGAAAAGTAACTTACTAAAGTTACATTTATTTATGTGATGAACAGGGAAGGAACAAAGAAACTATATAAAGTACAAAGTAGAAGTATATAGTCATATATTTAATTATATATGAAAACATAACATACTAATACTACAGAGGAAAATAATATTACATACAAATTTACATAAATTTACAGGTACAATAGAACACTAAAAGAAACGAAAAGTAATTGTTATTGTTAACAATTTCATCATGAGTTATAAGCTGCTTTTAATAATTTAGTTACAAGTTACTTTAAAAGTTATAAAGTTAGTTTAGAAAAGTAACGAAAAAATAGTTTTAAAGACCATTTATAGATTGCATAGAACAGAAGACTTGGAATAGAATGACGTCACTTTTACACTAAATTAACTATATTTACTTGTGATTTGAATAATGTCATTGCTTGTTTTTGCAATAAAATATAGTATTTCTGCAAAATAAATGTTGTCTACAGAAAGTTTTTACCATTTTACGTTAGGGGGTGGGCCAAAAGCAACGAAGTTACAACAAGTCTCACGAATATTATCGAAGCACGCCGAATGGAATAGAATAGAATAAGAAATAAAATTTTGTTATATCCTATTCTATTCCATTCTATTCTATTCCATTCTGTGCAAGTATAAATGGTTCCATGCATTTACATTGGTTTATATTTCTATTCTATGCAATCTATAAATCAGGCTTTATAGTTACTGAAGAAAATAAGGTATCTTAGTTACAATAACTAAGTTACAAGTTACTAAAAGTAACTAAGTTATAATAAAGTATCTTTTGACATAGTTACTTCCCAGCTCTGATTGCAGCATACTTTGATGGCGATAATCACCCCAATTCTGTAAGGAAGTTATTAAGACTTAGCAACGTTGTTAAAAATTGTAACCAGTAGAAACAAATGTAAAGTCTGTCATTTTCATGTTTTATTCAGTGTTCGCAATTTTTACTGGTTATTTGCTATAGCAATGTTGCTAAGACTTAACAACTTTCTTACAGAATTGGGGTGAATAGGTATTAAAAATAATCACTAAATTAATATTAATTCTAAAATCGACAAGAAACATGAATTCAACACGGCACTAAACACAAATTTTCAGCTTCTTAGAGTGCTTGGACTCTTGGACAGCATTCATTTGCCTCGGCAATGAAACGGTAGCCTCTGCTGTAAATCTGGTATTTTAGTGCCTAGTTAAACAAATAACTATTGTTGGAAAAGTCAAAAATGTTTGGTAGAAAAGAACTCTTAAGGCCCGAGATATCCACCCCCTAATATTTGGCGAATAATTTCTATGGTAATAAATTATTGATACAATTGGATCCATAGTTATTATTCGTCAAATGAAATAAAGTTATTATGAGGTGGATATCTTGGTCCAAAATATTAGTATTAGATGTTTATGCTTGAATTTAAAGTTAACATTTGAAAAGTAATAGTGTCCGGTTTCCGGCAAATATATTTCTAATTAGCAATAAAAACTTGTTAAGATTTTTAATCATAATTTATGAAAATTTAATTATAATTGATGTTATTACCTTCCGTCACCTTTAGGTAAGGAAGGTATTGTCTTTGGTCAAAAAATTCGGTGGTGAGTTTTTAATAAATAAGCACGTTTTAGGGTCCCTACAATACGAATTTACTATTTTTAAGATGATGTCTGTATGTATGTATGTGTGTGTGTGTGTGTGTGTGTGTGTGTGTGTCCCCGTGTGTGTGTGTGTGTGTGTGTGTGTGTGTGTGTGTGTGTGTATGTGTGTCCGTGTGTGACAAATTTTTCTCCGACGATAACTCCAATACTATAATTCTAAAAATTATAATTCTTTCGTATTCCTCTTCTGTACATCCATATGAAGAGTTGATTAGATTTTGGTTATAACTGATCCACCGGAAGTACCCTTATTTGAAGTTTTTAACAGTTTTTCTTAAAAAAACGCAGTAAAATATTATTTTTTGACATTTTGTTTTTATATTTATTAAAGAAAATACTCTTCTCTACATGGTTTGATTATTCATTTTCCTTCATATTCAATAGATGTAGAGTTAAAGAAGTTATAAAGAAATTAATTTTCAAAAATTAGTCAGCTTTGTTATTTATCATGGAAACAGCTGACATAATTATTCAAAAAAATTTAATTGACAGATGTCAGTTGCAAGTGCAAAACCAAATATGGAAAAAAGTATAGGATCTAAAATTGGTATGTCATAGTGTTGCTCGCAAGTGACACGCAGAGAAAGGCCAAAGAGAAGATGGAAGGACATTACTTAGTGTAGCTTGTGTTATAATTTTATTGGATTTATAGAACCTTTTCAAATGAACTTTTGGTATGGAATTTGTAAAAAATAGTATGT